>VWZN01017942.1:0-70291 GCA_013396955.1 Regulus satrapa | reverse complement strand
GGCCGGGGAGGCGTGGGGCGGCCCCTTGGCAGCGGCGGTGCCCGGGGCGCTGCGCAGCCCTACCGCGCTCAGAGCCGCGGTTTTATTTATAGTAGGTCTGGTGAGCGGCGGGGCCGGAGCCCGGAGCGCTGCTGAGGGAGCCCTGGTGAGCCCGGAGCGCTGCTGGAGCCCGCGGGGATGGCGGTGGCCGGCAGGTGAACAGCGCCAGCGCCGCAGCGGGGAGCTCGGGGGGCGGGTTGTCACAGGTAGGTATGCGGCGGCTGCTGCTGCTGCTGCTGCTGCTCAAAGGGGCTTTTAATTGCGTATTTTTTAAAGTTCATCATTTGTATATACCCGTGCAACCAAGGTCACCTTGAGCACGAGGGGGACGCATTTGGGTTCCAGCCTTTGAGGTTTCCAGACATTTAAAAAAAAAAATATTTATTAGGAGGGTTAGATAGTAATTTGCCTAAGGACTAATTTAAATAGAAGGCGGATTGAATGTAAGAGCCAGCAAAGATAAAGGGATGACTTATGTACTTAGGCTGTGCGGGGATATGCGTGCTCTGCACGGGTGTACTGGCTCAGACTCCAGTTTGTAGTGGGAGCTCTCTGCGTGCAGGTATTTCTGGATGGGTTGTGGCAACTCGGGGAAGGCACTAAGAAAGGCAGAGACGTCGGACTGAAGTTTTAGGTCTTGCTGTTACACACGTTAGCTTAGCATGCTGGGTGGGGACAGTCATTCCTGATGGCCCACAGCTTGGCCATGATAGAAGTTTCCTTGCCGTGAGAGATGGAAGAGGAGGTCTTGACTCTTTACAGTTTCTGTTGGTGAAAATGCTGGGATTGCTATTTCAGTGGCTCTCAATAACAAAGCGGTTTAATTTGTAGTCTTTTGTAAATATATTGTACAGCACTAATGTGTTCCTTTTTTCTTTGGCCAAGGGAGAATTATTTACTGTGGTCATTACATGAGCTACAAAACTTCAAGTTTAAAATAGTAATTGAAGTTTAGATTTCTTTAATGCTCTTTAATCCCACAGGACTGAAATGTCACTTGTGAGCACCGTGTTTACACATTAAATTACACATTTAATTTAATTTACACATTAAATGTGTTTCACACATTTAGAGGTGTGCTTTTTTGTAGAGCACTCCTTCTTCCCGAGGAATTTACAAACTGGTTTGACTGCAGCTAGACCAGACACATAAAATATACTGTGAGATAGGATTAGATGAGAACATTAATGACAGTTTTTGTAGATCATAAGTGTCCTTGAGAAGCAAATTGTGAAAGAACAAGGTCACACAGTACGAGAGACTAGTAAACTTATGAAATTGTCTGACATGCGTATCCTTATGGCTGCAGGGTTTAAACCATGCAGTAAAGAGCAGTGGAAAATTACAAAGGGACTATAGTGACCTGTTATAGGAAGAAGAGCAGGGAGAGAAAAGCATGCAGGAAGCTGGTTGGTGTGCTGTGTTTATGGGAGTCAAATGCGCTGGAGTTTTTAGCATATTAAAATCATGCTGATTTCTGCTTGCAAGGAAGTGTCTTTGGAACTGAACTCTTACTGGAGGGTGGAAAAATACCAGTTTGCTAATTTGTTGCTAGATACCCATCTCTGAAATTAGGCATGTGTTTCTGTGCATGCATATAAATATATGAATATACAGAAAAAGAGAATATATATTATGCACATTTTATTATTTTGCAGTTTGTGATCTTTAGTTCAATTCCTGTGTCATGGATGAAACTGCTTTGTCCCTTGGAACAATAGATGTTTCCTATTTGTCCACCTCAGCAGACTGCAGCATCAGTAGATGTAAGCATTCCAGTGAAGAGTGGGTAAGTAAAAATTGGAAGTGTTACTGGCCGTATTTATCTTATTATTTCTTCAAGTTGAAGGTGGACTTTTTATTGTTATGAAGATAAGGAATTATGTCTCATCCTCAATACAGTTTGGTTTTAATTTAACTTGAAATGTAAAGCAAGAATGAACAGTTCAATTCTGTGCCAAAGAATAATGTTGCTAGAATAATCCTGTCAAACTCTATTGATAGTCTTACAGTCTTTTGGTGTGATGTTACTAATCATTTTATACAGCAGTAAATGTACAGAATCCCATTCTGGAGTAGCCCAAGTCAAACAGGAAGCTTGTTGCTCTTCTGGGTGATGTAGTTTAAAGTATGCAGGTGAAAACAAGCTTAATGCTGAAGTTGCACAGTCATATAGGCATTGAAGCTGGAGCTTTCCATGCAGTCCAGAAGGCAGAAAAAAAATTGGTGGATATAAATAAGAAGCCTATTAAAAGTCTGTGTCCTCCATAGAGTGAGTCTTGGGATTTGGAGGGGACGAAGGAGGCCATGAGCAGAGTGGTCTGGGTGGAGCCAGAAGAGCCTCATGGGACTGGGGTGGTGGTAGCTGGTTCAGCAGCCTAGGTCAGGAGGAATTAGATGTGGATCTGGAGAGGAGGAGTTTGAACTTGATACAGAAGAAGAATTGGAAACATGGTCAGAGTTGAGGGAAAGGGCAGATGTCTTGGCAGCTGGGATTTCAATCCAGCTTAGATCTAAGTTCCATGGAACAGCAAATTGCAGTAACCAAGAGGTCTGTGAGAAAGTGGAATAAGGGCAGGCAAGTCAGAAGAGATAGAAAGGAGGTTTTGTAAGAAAATGCTGGAGAGGTATGCCAGGGTTCGGAGGCGAGCAGAAGGAAGATGTTGTCACAAAGTTGGTTTGTTTTGGGGTTAGCATTAAAGAAGGTGACAGAGGAGGGATTATGACAGGCTTAGCATCTTGCTATTTATTTCAGATGGAAGAGTCTGCCTTAGATTATTTGTTGGTTTATGCTGCTTGCCAAATGTGATATGTGCACAATTTAGTTTTTAAGCATCTTCAGCATTGTTTTCCTGGGAATTTCTCACTGGGCTGCATAGGTGGGGATCTGTATTCATGTCTTCCAATCTTGGTTGTACCCTGCTACTCTGCCACTTAAAAGCTCTATTTTAAACAACATTTTGGGTTTGGTTTGTTTCTGTAACTTCTTTTAATACTGGAAGTAAATTTCCTCTCAATAAAGTATATGGTTTAAAAATGGCAGCCCAATTCTCATTCTCAGGCAAGCAATAGTTCAGTAGACTTTAATGGAAACAATCCAGGTCTTTGAAAATATACTTAACTCAAATTTTTGCATGATGTCCTATCACAGAGAATGAGTTCTGAGAATGCAGTTGCTCTGGCTTTTTTTGTTCTGTAATCTTCAGATAGGCAGTGTAACTTTGGAGGATGCCCAGGGGTTCCTTTTCATATCACGCTACATTAAACTGCTGAAAGTGCCTACAGAGTCCATGGAGTTAATATTTTGGATGCAATGAGTCTTCTTGCAGTTTTACAGAGTGATAGTCACTAACCTTAAAAGGCATTGCTCATATTACAAGCACCTTTACATTATTGATAACGTAGTGTACTGTTAATTTCTTTCGGTTTTCTCAGCTGGCAATTTCTTTGGTGTTTCTTAATTACAGTTATCATTCCTTTTAAAATTTTGTGTGTCAGGCCATGCCACAGTTCTTAAATACATAAGTACAACACTGAGATTTTGCTTTTATTGATTAATTTTTTTAATTTAAAAAAAATGTCGGAAAAAAATTGTGCTTTACGTAATTGAGGGGTAATTTTTAGTGTGTGTCTGGCAACATCTCTTCCTCAGAACTTTCCCATACACAGCAGAACACACATTTCTGCCTGTTTACGCAGTGATCTTCTGTTCTGCAGGGAGAGTGTAACTCTCGTCCCACTCTGTTCCGATCTGCCACTTTAAGATGGAAGGAGGCTCTGCTGAGCAGGAAAAGGCCGTTTGTGGGACGATGTTGCTATGTCTGCACTCCCCAGAGCCGGGTAAGAAGATTACAGAATGGATTATGTTTGACAATAATGCATAGTTGCAGTGTAATGAAGTTGCAGTAGTTTCCTTACTTTCAGAATTAAGGACACAGTGTTTTTTTACTCCATAAAGTGCTACAGTTTTTCCACTCTTGTTTGTGGTTACATTTAATTTGTCATGGAATTAAAGGATGGCATGCACCTCTTTTGATGTTTGGTCTCCCACCTCTCAGTGCGGACTTACTCCTTGCACAAAACTCTCCAGCTCCTCAGAATTATTAGTAGGAAATGGGATAGCAAAATGATTTGGTGAGTTAGATTAATAATGGGAATTTGGAGCATATAAAAGCATGAAAGTTTGCTTTTAGGACATTTCAATTCTCAGTCCACAGAATCAATACAGTTTGGAAGCTAAGCAGTATGCTTCCTTTTCAACTTGCTCAGTCCTGTACTTGTGAGAATGAGTGAATTTTCTACACCTGGCTGATTCCTCACCTCTCTGCCCAGCCTGGAAACAAGGACTGCCAGTTGTGATGGTGGGGATATTTGTCTGCTGGGAACAGTGTCAAGATGGTGGCTCTAGTGAGGTTGCGCAAGCTGATTTAAAATGTGAACTTTACTGAGCTGCATTGGGCAGGCTTTCTGTAAGCTCAAGATGCAAATTGCTGATCAATGGCACAATACAGTTTGCAACCAGTTCATTATGTAATTTGGCTATGTGTACACCTTGGGCTTTAGATTGCACTCAGTTACACCTTCATTGGCTGGGCTAGAGGGAAAATCTGCTTCTCTCTTTGACCAAAGGTAAGTTGTTATTTCACTCTGTTCCTCTGCCAGAACAGAAAATTGCAGCAATGACATGCAAATGTGGTATAGAAATGCAAACGTATTGTGAAGGCTGTGTATGATATGGGCAACAAGACAAACAATTAGGTAAACTGAGACTACTTCAAACAGACAAGTCAAGTGTTTTGACTTAGGAAAAGGTGTGTGTGAATCCTCAGCTTAAGGCTTTATACATTTACTAATTAGCCTGTTAGTAATTAGGCTGTTCCTCTCAAACTGGGAATTATGCTTTAAAAATAAAAATACTGTTCTGTATTTTGTCCATTTAATAAAAAAACTAATTAACTATCCTGAGAGCCCACTTAAGAAAGAGGCATGACCTATTAAGCCCTTTGTTGCCTTCTGCTGTAAGAAAAAAAATACCATCCTTGCCCAGACAGTAGCAAAGATAATCTTCTCATTAGATTCCAAATATTTTTTTTTTGGAGCTGCCTTTTTCATTATTTTTCTTGAGGAAAAGGAATGAATGAGGCAAATTTCCTTAAGTGTGCTGACTAAATGAACAATTTGCAAATGATGAGAATGGGAAGTCTTGCTTCTCCCTCTTATTTTCCTTCCTGCTCTCCTGAGGGCTGATCAAGTTGACTAACCAAGCAAAAACCTACCTGCTTTATTAATTTTGTCTGTGTTAGAGCACTGATATAGACTGGCATTCAGTGGTACTTAAATTTTTTGCTGATTGTTTGGGAGACCAAGAACAAGTCACTTTACTTCTCTTTGCCAGAACATGTATCAGCTTCTAAGATCCACAAAAAATCACCCATGTATAGTCAAAGAAATTAGCATAACACTGAGACCTTAGAGCAACAATTGGTTGGTTGTACAGCACAGCTGTGCTTTAGCAGGGAGCAAAAGACTCTCTGCTCTCACTGAAGCACATAATTTCTACCTGATTTGCAAATAACAGAGGGCAGTCATATATGTTAATTTTGTGGCAAATGGTGTGTCCTAAACAAAATACAAACAAATGACTCAACAGCACTGCTGTTGCTGGTGATCATCCTTCCCCTTTGCTGTCCTTTTTTTGCCTTCCTTGCCATGTGCAGTTGCAGTAGTTCTAGCTGTAGTTCACTGCTGGCAAGGTACCAGTTTTATAATTATGTATAATTTGGGTAGAAAGAAATCAACCTCTTGGTCAAGGTATTCCCTTGGACTATGGAAGAGTAGAATTTAGGTCTTCCTGCTAATGAGTATTTGTTGTGAAAGCGTTCCTAAACTCATCCCTTTTAATACCTTGGCATATGGAGTCTGTAACGAGGCTCTATGAGGCTGGACTGAGTTTGTTCAGTCAGAGCAGGAATGAGGAGATTTGCCACCTAAGCATGGATAGATATCCTGACCCTTGGGCTGTGACATGATGCTGGATCTGCTGGCAAACAGGATGCTACAGAAGGAGCATCAAATGCTCCTGGTTACACTAATGCCCAGTGTGGCTTAATAAAGTTCTGTTTCCAAGAAAAGTTCTGTATTATGACACAGTTTATACTATATCAGAATCCAATGAAATGTGGCTTGAAGAGTGTAACCAGTACAACCACACAGTAAAGCTTAGAGAATGCTTTGAAAGTATTGGACTTGGGAATAGGGATTTGAATTTCATTTTCATTTTAGAGGTTTGTGTACTCTATAGGCAGGTTCAACACTTCTCTGGTTTTGGCTTTGTTTGCAGTACAAATGAAAAACATTGCATTATCTTAAATGTTGTGGTGAATGTAACAGACAAAGTTATTTTTACATCATGAAATAGTCCATCAATCCATTTTCTTTCTTGGTTTTACAGGATAACTTCTTTAATTCTAGTATCCCTTCTTTGGGTCTACGTAATGTCATATACATCAATGAAACACATACGAGGTAATGTAGCAAGAGTTTCTTTTGCTTTTAAAATTCAATGTGTTTTCATTTTATGACAAATCTCTGTCATGGTCTGGACTGAGTTGATGTGTATTGTGGTCCTAAAATGCAGAAATTTTGTGCTGACTTCAGTAATATGCTTGTTAAATCTGGCTGTGTGTATTTGGGAACTGGGCAAAGTCCTTTGGGGTTATAGACAAGGAGTGGAGGGGTCAAACCTGTTTCACAAAGAGCCCAAATTTTTTCCCTAAAAAAATTCTTTCTCCTTTTGTGCAAATGGCAGCATCTGTAGCATAATATTGAGGGGCTCCAATTTATTCCCTTATGCAGAATGCCTTCAGGCTGCACTTTACTGAGCAGATCTGGCTCATGGTTCAGGTGTTAACTTATTACCACTTAATGGCAGTTAAACCTGAATGTGTCTTATGACTCTGTCTCTCTGCCTCAGTGGCAGAGTGCAGCTTCTGGAAAGTGTGGTATAAATGAAAAAGACCTAAAATATGAAGATGTGTCTTTGTGCTATTGGAATCATATCTTGTGTTCTGGGATGAAGATACTGGAATTGCACAGAAATATTATGTTCTTTAGGAAGTTAATAATGCTGAAGTTGTTTTTTTTTACAGTAACCATTAGCATAAGCAGGTCCTGCAGTGTCTGTTGTAGAGTCAGAGCAAATAAAAAGAGGCCAGCAGCCTGAAAGAAATGAGCCCAAGTGTCTGAGTGAAAGAAAGGCAGCATTGTCTGTGCTTGAGAGGGAGAAAGCTAATGTTAGAGGCTGTTCTTTATTAAATTTGAATTAATTATGAGTTTTAAAAGTGTTGATCTTGTAGTTTGGAGTACAGATAAGTAACAGAAATATTGTTTAACTTTTTAAAGAGTAGTTTCGAAAGTCTAACGCTTGAATGGTTTTGAATGGTCAAAGTTACTTGAGTTGGAAATATAAAGAGAAAAGAAATATGGGTTAATGAATTATTCTGATATAAACATATCTAGCTCAGAAAAGTGAGAAATATAGTGTCATTATAGTGTGAAAATAGACAATTTTAGTGAAGTTCTGAGATCTCACAGTGCTACAGAGAAAGCAAGGGGAGTTTTCTTTAATTGCCAGCATGCTGTAACTTTGACAGCCTTTATCTGAGGTACAGCTGCCAGTTTTAAATGTCCCTTGGCTGGTCTGTACTCTGTAGTTTTTGTCTCCTCTCATTGCTACATGATCAGAAAACAGATTTTTCCAATTAAACTCCATTATGTCTAAGCTGTAAAATAAACGTAGAAGCCTTCATACCTTGCCAGATCCTTGCAATGTTTGTGTGCTGTTCTGATATGTTCATAGTTACCAAACATATTGTTGTCAGAAAGCATATCCTTATCTTTGCTTTCTGGAAAAATCAGTAAGGCTCTCAAACTTCTCAAAAGAGAAGGGGAATAAAGCAATTAAACCAGTCACCAGACTTCTTCTCTGGCAGCACGAATATCTGGTCTGAATATTTGTGTAATTATTCTGTGCTGCTCTGTGCCCATGGCTCGTGCATGTGCACCCATCTTAGCACAGTGCACTCAAGGGCTTTGGCCTTTTGCAGTATAAAAGTTCTGTCTCATCTTCCCTCGCTGTTTTTAGCACGTGTATAAATTTACTGAAATATGGTAGGGGGTTTAACAGGCAAGATCAGTAACTGGAGTGATGACAGCAGGTGGGGCGTTGGAGGTGCTCCAGCATGGAAACCACCATGAGCTTTGTCACCCATGGTTCAGTTTGGGACACCCACTGGAGCAGCAGCCAGGCATTGCAGCAGCAGAGCTCAGGATAGGGGTTTTGCATAATACTTACTGCTCTGGGTTTAGGATTGCCAGGATTTAATTTTTTCGTCCAGCTGTTAATTCTGCCCCCTCACATGAAGCTCTGCTGTTTGGGGGGGTCTCAGGTGTTTGGTTTATGCAAGTGGTGGCTTGTCCACTGCTGGCCTGGTAAATGAGGGAGGAGAGGAATAGTGATGAATATTCACTGTGGGGGACGGGGTCTAAGCCATTCCTGTGTCATATGCATCTTCTGTGATGCTTGATATTCTAAATAACGTTTTCTCAGGTGATTTCTGCTTTAGAGGACAGGGTTAGTTGAAAAATAAGAGACTGTCTTCATAAGTTACCTTAAACACTCGAGTTTATAGTGAGATTTACTGATTATTTTGTGGTTACACTCTCGCTAAAACTTTGCTAGGAGAAGATGTGGAGAAGACACGTAGGACTGGGTGTTTGAAACCACTGTAAAGGAAGAAAAGCAAACTTAAAAAGCAGGTTTAGTTTTGATGGCTAGTGCAAACATATTTTCAGAAGTGTTTGTGAGTGTTTACCCTGTGCTTACGTGTGCAGCTTTCCCAGGAGGGCTTGGTGTTCCTTGAAGAAGTTGACAAACCTCTTAGTGGCCATTTACTTTCCTCAGTGGGAAAGGGGCACCAAGTTGGAAATCAGCTCTGTCTCTTCTTTTGGCCTTGCTGAGCTGGCGAGTTGGTTGCAGGGGACAGACAAAATGTATATGCTGGTTTGTTTGCTCTGTTCCTGTGATTCTGTGGGTGTTCTAAGGCCGGTGTCACCCTGAATGGAAGGGATTCAGACCCCAGTTCACTCAGATGTTTTGTGCTATGCATCATTGCTTCATCCGTAACATGAAGATATTGGCAATTTAGTAGAATATACAGAAGTTTTTAGACAGCTGTTTATAAAATATTACTTAATTTTGCTTCTTAATTGCATTTTTAGTTGGTTTTAATGCTATTTTTTTAGCAGCAAAATTTTTTGAGGCTCACACTGAAATACCCTTCATATTTTTGTAGGTACAGAGGGTGGCTTGCGAGACGCTTTTGTTACGTCCTTTTTGTGCAAGAGAGGGATGTTCATAAGGGTATGTTTGCCAAGAATCTGACAGAAAATGTGCTGAATAGCAGCAGGTAAGATGACACAAAATTAACTTTTTTTAAAAATTACTAGCACATTAAAATATGCCTTAATTTAGAAACTGTAAGTTTTGAAGATCTGATTATTTAAAATACTAGAAGATACAGTATCTTTAGCACAGCCTTTCAGAAGTGTAGTTTGCAATTTCTGTTAGACTAGTCAAAGAAGAGAGTTTAAGGATTACAAGTCTCTAAATGAATAGTGTGTAGTGGGGGAACAGCAGACAGTACACAGAAAAATAAATTGCTGAAAATAAAATAAATGAGAGCTCTTCAAACTTTTGTTCATCTAGTTAAAGGAAATCATTACTACTGAAGTCATACTGCAGTCATCAGAAATAGTGTTTCAGAAATGAGAGGAAAACAGCATTTTGGGGTACCCTGAGTGTATACCTTGGAGAGTGCAGCAAAAAAGGGAAAATGGCTGTAGAATGGAGTACCCGGCCTTAACTTTGTGGAGCTTGTTTTCTCTTTCACAAGCCCAGTTTTAAATGGCATCTTGAGCCCCTGATCAGCTGTTCAGCTATCAGTTTTCCTTGCACAAGAAGAAATTCAACCGCATGCTTGCTCCTTGAGGCTACTTTTTTCAGAGGGCATGCACTGCCTACATTAACATTCCTAATTCTCCTGAATTTTTAAAGCTTGAGTCCCATCTGAAGATTATAGTGTTGCTTTTGAAAAGTAAAGCAGACTGTGTTGTGCTACAGTCATGATGTGTTAAAGCTATTTACTGTCTCCTGGATATGTTTTAAAGGGGAAAAATAGCCCTTAAGAAATCTTGTTAGAGTTGCTAGAACTGAGAATTCAAGGGCATCGATGATCTAGAAGTTCAAAATAGCAACTGCATAAATCTGTCTATTGAGGTAAGCTAAATTGTTGTGGCAGAAAAAAGAAAACATTAACAAAAATGAGATTGCACCTGTTCCCCTGATTGTAAACTTTATTAACCATTCCAGAAAATTCAGTCACTTAATATTAATACCTGTGAACTGTGTACATACTGTTTCATGTAGTCACCTTTGAACCCATTCAATCATCACCTGCCTCTTAAATTAGAGCTTATAAAACTGAATTCAGTGTAGTGCATTTGGAGTACACAGTAGTTCAGTGTGGATGCTTTTTATGTTTGCAAGTTACTCCTGTACTAATACATAGCTCATTCCAAGCTGTTGTTGTCTGTATCTTGGGTTCTTCTCTTGGGGGGCTGTCTCATAAACTTTACTGTTTAATCTTAGAGTCCAGAAGGCCATTGTAGATGAAGCTTCTGAACCAAGTACTCCAGGTAGTTTTGTTCAGACGGATCCTAAAGCTATCAACAAAGTGAAGAAAAAAGCTAGGAAGATTCTCCAGGAAATGGTAGCAAATGTGTCACCTGCTCTAATCAGGTAAGAAAAATGTCTCATCGATATTGTCAGTGAGTGGAAGGATGGACAAGCTCTTTCTGCATAATACTAACAGAGCTTGTAACACCTGATGCAGAAATAATAATTATTCTAAAAAGGCATTGTTCATAAAAATCTCCTTTTTAATGTTAGCTAACAAAATAGTAGCTACTCTTCATTTTCAGATGCAGCAGAAATCCTCTGCCTTTTCCAAAGAATATATCTTATGATAAGATTAAATACAACTTTTCCTTTTCTCCCAAAACTAGTTTTGCTGCTAATGCTTGGACCAGTGTTGGCATCATTTGTTGTTGCAGGCTGATATGGCAAAGGGCAGCTATCTGCAGCATTATAGTCTGAAAGACAACTTTTCCATTAGCCTAATCAGTATTATAATTTGTTGATATAAATATCTCGGGGGAGTCTTATTTTAGGTAAAATCTTTTCCTGTGGTGTCTATACATTTACTACTCAGCAAGATTTTGTCTATGTCTTGTTCCTGGTTCACAGCCTTTGCTGAGGTTGGTACAATATTAGTGTCATAGCTGCAGAAGGCTGAAATGTGTCTACTAACCATAGAACCATAGGGAAAACCTTGTTTAGCAATTGGATTTTATAGTAATTTTGTTTGAATATAAGTTATCAGATCAACTGGCTTTGCCTTTAGTCATAACAGAAGCAATAAAAAACAGAGGCAGAAATAAATGAAGTTTTTTGAATTGTGTTTGTTTTCCCGTAGGTTGACTGGCTGGGTGTTGCTGAAGTTGTTTAACAGCTTCTTCTGGAATATCCAGATCCACAGAGGTCAAATAGAAATGGTCAAAGCAGCAACGGAGGTAAGGGAGGGTGGGAAAATCCAGTGAGGTAGATTTCTGAAGTAGTTTCTAATAATGTTTGCAGCACTTCTCTTTTTGTGAGAGTTCTGCTAAGTCTTCAATTGTAGGTGGAACTATTTTGTATCTGAAATACAGAAAGATCACTATGAAACAGAATATATACTCCTAGAGTTGTGTAATCTAAAATACTGTGTGAGCTCTGGGTTTACCTTTGATCCAGAATCAAATTTTAACTATCAGGCTGAATGATTATCTCAGATAACCTTGCATCCAACAAAATTTCCAGTGTTTTTGAGCTGAGGCAGCCAGCAATAAATTAGTAGATTTAGTCAGGATTTTTCACTTTTACTTTGATTTGGAATAAAAACTTCTAAGAAAAAACTTTTCCTGTTTCTTACTAGCAATCTGTTTCCAGTTTTTCAGTATTTATTGCAGTTGGTCAAACAAACTCCTAAATGCTGCTCTTTTCTTTACACTCAAATTAATTAACTCTTGCAGGAGTTACCTTAGAAATATTGACTAGATAAATGAAACAAATACAAATGTTCCCGTTCTTGTCTGGGTTTTTTGAATACTGTGTTTGGAAAACCCACTATTCATAAATCTTTGCTAATATGAAATAGAAATACCAGTACTTTGGTGACAGTGAGGATTTTATATGTCCCTTTAATTGTCTGATTAGTGCCTCAACACTGAGTCTGAAGAAACTGAGAAATATTAATCATTATTAATGTAATGGATATACAATTGAAAACTACAGTCCATGAAAACTGAGACAAGTTGACTAAAATGTTCTCGTTGTCCCAGCTGAAGGAAAACCAGGAGTAAACAAACTCGGTTATGGTAACTGGAAAATGCCATCAGTTCAGATAAGATGATGCTAACAATCTCAACAGTGGATATAAGAAAAGGAGTAATAGTTCATGTTTCTTACCAACTGACTTGTTTCTTTTTTCCTTCTCTCCCTACCACAGATGAATTTGCCGCTTATCTTTTTGCCCGTTCACAAATCCCACATTGACTACCTGCTTCTTACATTCATTCTTTTCTGCCATAACATTAAAGCACCCTACATAGCTGCAGGGAACAATCTCAACATCCCCATCTTCAGGTAATAATCTTCTTATTTGAAAAAAGACTGAGGTGGTGGGATCTGACCTATTGCACACAATGTTCAAGTGTAAAATTACCTGACTGTTACTGGGTCATCATGTAGAACTTCTTTGGTTCTTATGACATGTTCAGAGAGGGATCATCAAAACATCCTTCTGGGAAGCTCTGTTACAACCTTAGTAGGGCAAGGAGAAAAATTATTCCTTTCTTGGAATCTCAAAGTGGTTAGATGACTAAGGAAAGATGATATGGGAGAAAGAGTTGTAAATGGACAGATGCAGTTTAGGGAGATGGCTAATGAGCAGCAACAGTATGAGGTGAATAATACTTTGTGGAAAAGTACTCCACTTGAGTCTGTTTTTAAATGGTGTTTCTGGTGGCTGAAGAACCTGAGATATTTTAGGTAATATTTTGTCATTGAGACAGAGTTTGGGCATATTTGATATCTAAAAAAACATTGGATATTATAGGAAATGATGAGGAAACAAGGGGAATACCTTGACTTCGAGGGTCTTTTCCTGGTCTGTAATAATCCCAGTGAAAAAGGCATTAATATAAAATGCTAGTTCTTAGGGTCAGCAGCATAAAGAAAGTTTAGCATAGATAATTGAACATTATTTTAGGCACTGGGCACCCTGAGTTCTGCAGCATTCAACAGGCCCATGATCCACACATAGCACTCTGTCTGCAGAAAGGGGTACTCCTGTTTGGTCTTTTGAGCCAGTAAAGGATTTTCTTGTGAGGAAACAGCCCTATTCCTCATTGCTTCTGTTAAGCAGAAAGGATGTCCTCATGGGAACTTGTTGCTACACTGATGAGATAAATGCAGGACCAATGGAGGTGGTGTAATTGCTGGTGCCAAGTGGGAGCTGGCTGCAGATTGCTGGTTAAAATCAGCTGGCTGAGCTGATTCTGCAGCTGAGGAGAGTGTGCAGCACACCACAGGCATGCAGGCCATGCAGTCAGTGCAGCACAGGCACAGCACGGACTGGGGCCAGCTCAGGTTAACTCTTACATGACTCACCAGCATCTCAGTGTACAAGAATCTCCTGGTCAGTGGCCTTTCAAGGCAGTGAAATAGAGCAAGACAGTGTGAAGAAGCCTGTTTGTAAGTGAAATAGAGAAATGTTTGTGTAGTCCCATCATGTGCAAGTAGTGTAATACAGTTCAGTCTTTAAGAATTTCAGTTATTTGAATCCCTGTTGTGTGCAAGGAATTATTTGTTGGAGATGTAGTAGTTTCCTGCAGACTGAAATCAGTGAGTATAATCCTTCTTTGGTGTGTAGCACATTGATCCGCAAGCTGGGAGGATTTTTCATTCGTCGGAAGTTGGATCAGAACCCTGACGGTCGTAAGGACTTCCTCTACAGAGCTTTGCTCTATGTGGTGAGTATTTCTTGTCTTTCTGTCCCTAGGTTATGTTTCACTTGGGTGGCAAATGGGAAAGTGAGTTTCATCACTCTGGAGTTGAATTTATTGCTTTGAAATTGTCTTAAGTTTCATGCTGTAAAAAAAGGGTTCATTTTTGTATGAAGATTTGAATTTATAAAGAAAATTGCATGCTCAGCCCCTTTGAGGATGTGCAGATATCCACCTTGCATAGTTCTTATTAAAGAACATGGAATTACTGCTCTCTGAGTTAACTTATGCTTGTTTCACTGATGCCTTTTATGGTGAGGCAGCTCTACACTGATTCACTTAACACAGTGGAAGTCTGTTCATGATGGGTTGATGTAATCCTTTGTGCCATTCAGTGTAGTAGCTGTATTTGCAGTTGGATGATGGGATGTGCTGGGGAACCAGAAGGAAAGATGAATGCCAATCAACTGCATCAACGTTGCTAGAGAAGCTTCTTCAACAAATGTCATTGTACTGCTTGTGTATTCATGCAAATTCAGTTCCACACAGGTCTGGGCTTGCGTCAAGCATTAATTAAGTACTGGGTTTTTTCCCCACAAGTACTCATGCCAAGTCATGGTCTTCTAATGTTTTTAAAAGGATATGGTGGCCCCCAATATGTTTGAAATATAATTGTATGTTATCATACACATGTATTCCAATATAATTAGATACTTATTTTTTCTATTTTCCAATCTTTTTGCATTCAGCACATAGAAGAATTGTTGAGACAGCAGCAGTTTCTAGAAATATTCTTGGAAGGCACACGGTCTCGAAGTGGAAAGACATCTGGAGCTAGAGCGGGTCTTCTGTCTGTGGTGGTGGATGCTCTCTTCTCAAATGCTACTCCTGATGTCCTAATTATACCTGTGGGAATCTCCTATGATCGCATTATTGAAGGTCACTATAACAGTGAACAGCTGGTAAGAGCAATCAAAACAACTTGTTTTGCCTAGGGGATTTTATGCTTATATGCAGGAAAACATGGTACATAGTTTAAGGTTGTGCTAGTCTCCTGTTCCGTGGACTTGGGGTTCCTGTTGAGCCATGAATCACAAAATGTCTCTGATGGGTGACACACTTCCAAATGCAAATTCTTAACATGACAAGTAATGTGTTCAAGGGGGTTTCTAAGGAGAGAAATAATTCTCTAGATTTACTTGAAGTTACAAGGTGTGTCAGAAGCTTTGGCCTTGCTTTGTCTGCTGTTGCATGCATTTTAATTTTAAACATAACCTTTTAATTGCTACGTGGAAGAAAAGCAAAACAACCACCTATGTTTTCTAGGGCAAGCCTAAGAAGAATGAAAGCCTTTGGAGTATAGCTAGAGGAGTCTTCAGAATGCTGCGCAAGAATTATGGGTGTGTCAGAGTCGATTTTGCACAACCATTTTCCTTAAAAGTAAGTTTGGTATCTTGAAGGTCTTTTTGAAGGTTTGATATTTTTGGTGTTTCAATAGTGGAACACATTTATTTCGATTTTCTCTTTGTGGGTTATCATCACTAGCATGCTGCAGTCCATTCTGGCAGGACAAAAGTATCCCTCTGTTTGATGAATGTGAGAGTCTTTAGACACATTTGTATTAAGCTGAAGGAGTCTCAGATATATTGATAAATTAGTTTTGAAACAGTCTAAGTATTCTTACCGGTGGGGTTCTTTGCTTAACAAGCAATCTTTAGAATGATCCTTATACTGTCTAGTAATTCTTGACATTTGGAATTGAAGGAAGCTGAATACTGTTTTCCAGTTTAATGTAATGGCATCTGCAGCTGGTTTTCTCACTGGATTTTTAAAGTTGCTAAGCAAATTAGTAGCTATAACAATATAATGAGTAATATATCATAAAAATCTGTATATTCTTTGGAAGTCATCATTCATTGTTAGTTCACAACTGTTATCTATAGTTCTTAACCATATACTCTTCTGTAGATTTTCAGAGAATGGGATAGTATGGCAGAATCTGTCTTTACTCTAAATTTTCTCTGATCTCTTTGCAGAATCTGCTGGTACTAATCTACATTTCACTAATCTGTATTCTGCCACAGTATACCTTATTTTTAGTGTGACTTTAATAAGATTAACCACTCTAACACCAACTTAGTAGAACATTATTCAAATTAATTAGGTGTTCTTCTTTCTGCCCTACTTCTCTCAGAAAAAGCAGTAGGGTTGGAGAGCTTTGGAGGGTTCAGTTACCACAGCATGAAATTATTGTGACCAGCTGCACTGCATTATAATTAGTGTAGAAGGGAAAGATACTAATGCACTTCCAAAGGAGAAGGCTTGGGCTATTCTTGGTAGGGAGTTAACAACTCTTCCTGGATCAGTGTAAGGAAAAGAGGGTTATCTGCCCTGTTAATCTAGTGAAATGCTAATCACTCTGTACCTTCCCAGCAGCCTCTGTCAGGTCTCATTTGTACCTATGTTCCTTATTGTGCTCTAGAATGGTGATAAATGACATAAATCATTAAAGTGTGCCTTAGCTCAGATTTGCAGAAATGTAACTGTAGTGTGTCACTGCAGGTTTTTCTGAAGCAGATGAGCTTGGGGGTTAATTTTGGGCATCTGCAGTTCTGTGAGCACAGGCTTGGAAGGAGTAGAGAGTGTGAAAGAAGCTGTGGAAGTCTTTTAAACAAACAGCTTTCCTGGGAAGGAACTGTTTTCCTGACCAGCAGGTTAAGTGGCTCTTTAGTTTCCCATTCTTTACAGAAACTGAGGGAACACAGTGTCCTGAAAACAGAAAATTTTAACCTATAAAGAGAGGGGTTTTGCTTTTGAGAAATTTGGAATTCAGGAATTCCAAGCATGCAGTACCCTGCTTGCTTCCTGAGGGCTTTAGTTTGTTTCTCAAAGCTGGGGTTTTGTTCACTACTGTTTCCCCTTGGAGAAATTCTCTATCGTGGCATTTGAGGAAGGCAGGAGTAAGCAATAATCACAGTCTCCATGCTTGTTCTGAATGGGTGCGAGGCTTTGCTCTCACTCATGTTAATGAGGCAGTTCTCATTAATTTAATCGTGAAACTCATCTCAAAGGAGTTGTTCACTGCAGGGTGCTGACGGAGGTTATGTGTTGTTTTCATTGCAAGTTTCTTTATGAAGTACAGATTCTTGCTGTAGGAAGTCTACTTTTTGCATAAAATAAAGTCAAAAGTGAATAAGCTGTTGAAAACTTTTAATATCTCTGACCTTATTACTGCTTTCTTAGTGTGAGCTATTTTTAATCAGCTGCATTTTTGAATAATTGCCTTTTTCCTGTAGTAGCATTATCAGTTGAATGCAAGGATAAGGTGGAAAAAGTACAAAAAATGACAAGGTTTTTTTTAACAGGAATATGTAAACAGCCAAAGCCAAAAACCTGTGCCTGCTCCTCTTTCTTTGGAACAAGCTTTGTTACCAGCTATACTTCCATCAAGGTAGAGATTTTTTTGGGGCATTGTTGAAAGGGAGGACAGGTTGGGATTTGTTTGTTTATTTGTTTGTCTCTTTAGTGTTCTGCATTACATTCCAAGCAGTGCTTGAACTCCCCATGGATAATCTAATTGTTTATAGAAAAGTGCAAAACTTTGGCAAATTATAGCTCTGCAATTTCTTATAGGAATTACATGCTTCCTGATGAGCTCTGTTTGAATAAATTCAAGTAGACTTTTTTCCCTTTTTTAAATTGTAGTAATTTTTGTTGGTTTGTTTATAAATTTTATGGAATAATGTAGAGGGCAAAATTACATGCTTAATGAAAAGTAAAGGGTTTGTTTTTAGACCACACTAACATTTCAGAAAGTTTTTGGAATAATTCCAAAGCAAATAGGACCTGTGAGTGAGTACTCCTTGTTTCCAAGGGGGTGACTGTCAGAACTGCAAAATTGCTCCAGGATTGGTTCTGCGTTTGTTACATAGATACGCATTTTAGTTGTTTTCTTTCAGGAATTATATAAACCTGTGTGGTCCCAGTGGGGACAAAGTCAGTCCTGTGCCTTTAGAAAGTTGTAAGTTCTTACAAAAGACCATTTCTTGTTTGTAAAGAGACTGGACTCTGTCTTTTAGGCAGATTTGCTTTTTCTACTGTTGTCCATATTCACAGAAGGAAACAGAGCGGTTAGTGTATCAGCAGAGTCATGGAAAACCATAGAAAAAGCTTGCAATTTTTCTTTTGGTAGTCTTATCATGGATTGTTGTGCAGTGCAAAGAAATAATCAGGAAAAGTTGGTAGAGCTTTTTGCTGATAACATTTTCTGCCCTTGTACTGTGGTTCAGTTAGTGTATATTAAAAAAAAATTGATCAAAATGTAAAACAATATAAACTGAGTCTAAGTGTCATCATGTTAATTTTTATTCTGTATTCAGACCTAATGATGCTGTGGATGAGGGTGCAGAGGCCTCGCTGCCCAACTCCAGGGATATCACCAGTGAACCCTTCAGAAGAGAGCTGATCTCCAACTTGGCTGAGCACATCTTGTTCAGTAAGTGTTGAGTATCACTACCACAGAATCATAGAGTGGTGAGGATAGGAGGGGACCTTAAAGATCATCTCATTTCAAACCCCCCTGCCATGGGCAGGGACACCTTCCTCTGGTGCAGGTTGCTCTCAGCTGCCTGTTTGGTTTTGCTGACAGCATGAATTTTCTAGGTGGCAATGTCACTTCCCAGTTGTCCTCATTCAGGTGATCATTTCATGACTTAGATAATCTTGACAAATCTCCATTCTTTGTCTTCGTCTTCAAAGTTTACTATACTTTTTCTGGTCAAGTAGAAGATTTTTGTTCTGTTTGTTGGACTAGTACACTAAACTTTTTGTACTCTGAAGTGTTTGATTTTAATATTGATTTAATATTTAACCCATTGCTTATCCCTTCATGTAAGGAGCTATTGGAGTGTCTTAATGGCATTATCAAAGTCATACGTGAACTGCATAGCTGCCTGGCCCAGTGTTGCCAGGTTTTTATAGGTTATGTGGTGTATACTTCAGTCAGTAGATCTGTGGTTTGTGGTACCAGACATACATAGAAAACAGTACTTAGTAAATATTTAGGCTTTATTTGGCCTTCTTAGTCCAAGTTACTTTCATTACTTTAATATTGTTTCTGGACAGACATAGTGCATTTTGTATTTCATTTGGTGGGTGCAATCCTGTGCCCACATCACTGTTATTATTTTTTAAATAAGTGGGTGCTCTTTCATTTGTAATGGTGTTCTGAATGTCTCAGGTGCTTAACAAGTTTATCTTGTTCACCTTTAGCTGCTGACAAGTCCTGTGCTGTGATGTCTACCCACATTGTTGCCTGTTTGTTGCTGTACAGACACAGGCAGGTAAGACTTCTGTGCTGCTTAAATAGCCAAACATTGCTTTGGCCTTGTTAGCTTATTTAAAAAAAAAAAAAAGTATGGATTTTACTATTGCACGATACTGATTTTAAAAAAACCCAAAAGATGCATTTAAGTCAAAGTGGATTTCAGGTAGTCTGAGTGCTGATATTTTAGTTAGCACTGAGTGCTTGAACACAAGGCATTATTGATGGGATGATAATAAATGCTCATGTGGAAATGGGTCTTTGTAATTCAGAATGTTATGCTTTTTTTAAGGATTACATGAGTTTCATTTGTTGTATTAGGGTTGTTTTTAGATCTCAAAACACATTCACTATTGAACACTCTAGAAACTGTTCCATTAATTTCCAGATTGATTTTACTGTTCCTCAGTACAACAATACTATATCACAATGGCAGAATGACACTAATGTTTACCTGAAGTCTTGTGCATGAGAGTTGGAAGATTTTTTTTTCATCTCACAAGTTTGTTCTGCATTTTTTCTAAAATTCCTTCAAATCTGAAGCTCTTATTGCATGTAAATTGAAAACCAATGGAAAAATATTAGTGCTTGTGGAGAAAGTGTCACCATTCTCATCAGTCCAGTTTCCTAAAATAGTGGAATCAAAGAAGCATTTTACAGTGTGATCAGACTCCATCTTGACAGAAAACCAGAAGAGGAGGTGCCTGAGGAAAGGCTTTTCCTCATGTTCCAAACCAATTGCTCAGTTCTGTTAAGTGCAATATTCCCAGCTAATTAATCATTCACTTTATAGCATAGGTAATGGAAATACGATACCTCTGACATGGTCTTGAGATATCTTGAGGTATTCAGGTCTCTGCAGGCTGTGAAATAAACCAAGAACCAAAGAAAAACCTTCCATTCCCAAATAGTTCCATGGCTGTAAAATATATTTGCATGTAATTCAAAACATGTGGAAGTACTTCATGAAAACCTCAGTGAAAATCAGTTTTTCTGATACGACTTGTGCTTTAGATTATTGGCAGCTAGTGTACTGTGTTTGTTACATACCTGATAATGTGGTTTACTGATAGATTCCTGTGCAGAAAAATTGTGTAACTGTGTGATTCTGTGTTTATTTCTAGGGAACGGATCTTTCCAGACTGGTAGAAGATTTCTTCTCCATGAAAGAGGAGGTCCTAGCCCGTGACTTTGACTTGGGATTTTCAGGGAACTCAGATGATGTTGTCATGCATGCCATCCACTTGTTGGGGAACTGTGTAAATATCACAAACACGAGCAGAAACAATGAGTTCTTCGTCACTCCCAGCATCACCATACCTGCTGTCTTTGAACTCAACTTCTACAGCAATGGAATACTTCATGTATTCATTAAAGAGGCTGTTATTGGTATGTTTTGAGGTTTATCAAGGAAATACTTTTTTGTAACCCTTGAAGTCAAGGTATCTGCACAAAAATCCCCATCAATTTCTCAAGTTATTTAATATTTTTTTTTGCTTCCTGTGTTCCTAACAAACAGTTTTAAAGCAGACTTGTATTTTGTTTGAGGAAGGTTTCCATTCTTTCTTTCCCTCATCCTTTATCTTTTTTGGAACTATTTGTGTATTGGTTACTGCCATAGGCAAGGCTCTATCAGAATTCTGAGTCAAAATGGCAAAACCTGTGCTTTGGTGAGCAGTATTTTAGTGAGATTTTGTTTTGATCTAACATTACTGGACACAAGATAGTGGTTAAGTCTGTCTTTTTTCTTGAATGGCATTTGCAACGTTTGACTGCTTTTAGCCCCAGAAATGGACAGAACAGAAGTCTGATGTTTCCTTTGCCATAAAGCTCTTTGGAAAATTAAACTTTGCCTGTGTTTGTTTCTGCTCCAGCCTGCAGTCTTCACGCTATTCAGAGCAGGAGGTACAGAAATGGTACCAGTGGTGGTTCTCCCAGTTTAATCAGTCAGGAACACCTGGTCCGAAAAGCTGCCAGCTTGTGCTACTTGCTTTCTAATGAATTCACTGTGTCTTTGGTAAGTAATTGCATTAATTGTCCTGGTTTTGTTTTCTGCTTGTTGCTTTAAAATTACAGGCTGCTTTCTGCCCGTGTCACAGCTCTGATCTGCTCACTGTCAGTGCAGTCTGATGGTGGTGGGTATCAGTGGCTGTCACACACTGAGTGCCACTGAGCTGCTGCAAGGGCTGAAGTGGGAGATGCTGGGCTGGGCCTGGGACATTTCTGCTGTGGTTTGGGCCTCCCCTGAGAAAGGCAGCATTAAGAACCCCACCTCGAGTTGTGGGAAGCTGAGAGAGCAGCTTCTCTAACATTTTTTGTGTCATTCCTGTCATTAGATCATCATAGCTGTATTTGCATTCTCCCCAAACTATTTATGTTTCTTTTTTTGGGTTTTTTTTTTTCTTTTTACCTAGAGAAACAAGTCTTTGTGAGTACCCAGCTCCTCTGAGTTTGCACAGGTGATTGAAATTATTCTGAGAAGGCTCCATATTCAAAGATATCCCTTATTTGCATAGGAGTGCAGGACTCATGTTGTGCCACACCTAGCACTTAGTGGCAATTTTAAACATGGCCTGACTTCAGTTTTTGTTGTTACGAAACACCGATGACAGCTGATGTTATCTCACTTTTCAGACACTTTCAGTTTTAAGTGTTAAATGTTCTTTTTTCTTATGTGTTGAAGTTACTTAGAATTCTATAGAATCTTGAATTAATTCTCAACATTTATACTCATATTTGACTTGTGCATTTTTACGGAATCATAAGCCAAATTTGGTATTTTTGTCTGAGTAGTAATGTTAGCTCATATATTGGAGTTTTTTAGTAATACTATCCTTGTGCTTTCAAAGTTAATAATTGATGTTTTTTTAACTAAGAAAATATTTCCTAAATGATTATGAATAATGTAAAAGAGATGAAGTTTTTTCTATTCAGTTTCAAAACACATAAGAAAATTTCTTGAAAGTGTTGTTTCCTTTAAATTCCAAATAGATCACTGTTACGAGTTTCAGTAATTTTAATTTTATTTTGATTTTATTCTAGAATTGTTGACAAAATTTAGAGGCTATTAAAAAGGGAGACTATTTAATGTGGCTTTCTACCAGTGGTAATGCAAAATCTTGGACATGTTTTAAATATTCTATTTCACTATAATTTTTTTTAACGTCTGCCAGGATAAACACAAGAGTGGTGCATTAGGATCATGCTGATAAAAGTTTACCAGCTTGCATAAAAGAAATAACACTGCTGTATCTAAAACTTTCATTCTGAATGGGAAATGATATTGGTGTAACCGATGTGACTTTTTCATTGCATTCTTTTTGTGTTGTGCAGCCTTGCCAGGTGATCTATCAAGTCTGCCATGAGTCTGTGGAAAGGCTGATCCAGTATGGCATTCTCCTGGTGGCTGAGGTAAAGTGGCAGAGATCCTGTAGGAGCAGGGTACTGTGCTGCGGGTGGTTTATGCTCCTTAGTTGTGGGACTTGTTCTAAGTATATGTTGTTACTGAAAGCTTGTTAACAACGTGCCCAGGACTGACACTGCCTCATTCCTCTGTTCAGAAGTGTCAGACAGTTGGGTACAGTCAGCCTGTGATGCTTTGTGACTCTGTGTGTAATTTCATTTTACCAGTAAGGCTACTGAAGAAGACACAAATTTTTTGTACTGTCTTCAAGCTTGGGATTTATTTTATTATTGGAGCCCTTTCAAATGTAACATAGCTACATGGATTTTTACTTTCTGCTCTACAGGAGTCAGGAGTCCAGACCTTTTGTCATTCTTTAATTGCTTTGCATTGATCTCAGAATTACTGTAAAACAACTCCTCTTGCAGTTTCAGGGCTATAGGGGAGTAGCTGTGTGATGCAGTTTGCCAGGGGTGCACAGTGCAAAGGAAACCTGAGGAGCAGAGGCAGCTGATTCAGCATATCTTTGCTTCATAAACTTATTTTTCTGCACAGTAAACAAACCTTGGCACCCAGGAGGAAGCAAGACAAAAAACCCAGTCTTTTGCACCAAACATCTCTCTCCTTTTCTCAATGCTGTCTATAATTGAGTCTAACCTGCTTCCATTAAATACTGGTTAATAAATGCATTAAGTCAGATAAGATTATAAAAGAAACCTATTGCTTGCCTGGATTTGGAGTATTATCTGTTAACCACCTTGTTTTTGAAATTTAAGCAGGATGATCAGGAGGATGTTAGCCCTAGTCTTACAGAACAGCAGTGGAATAAAAAACTCCCTGAGCCATTATCTTGGAGAAGTGATGAGGAAGATGAAGACAGTGATTTTGGAGAAGAGCAGAGAGACTGCTACCTGAAGGTAATCTTTTTCCTTAGGCTACTAATGTTGAACTCCATTGTGAGAGATATAAATTACTTTGATTATTTGGGACAGGTACTGAATTTTTTTTTTGGGGGGGGGGGGGTTTGCAATATTAGTGTTGGTTTGCAATATTAGTATTTTTGTACAGTCTATTTGTCTTCCCATGAGGAAAACAGCTGATGGAACATAATCTTCACAGGGAGGTGGAAAAGCCGTGGTTAGAGTCCTGAAAACTGATAAAGACCCTGATATCTTGGTTTTATTCTTTATATGCAGTTTAAAACAGGCCCATCCAGCTGGAATTTATACTCAGCCTGTATTTCACTTCATAGGTTGCTTATGTTGATTTTAGATATATTACTAGTTTTCTCAGAGCTGACACCTCTTTAGGGTATCTTGTTAACCCTTGAAAACTTCTGTCTCTGTGAATGCAGGGCAGCCCTTTGTTGGCTGCAGAGCCAAGTGATGTCTTTAATTTTATCTTGGATAAATAGTAATGCCCTGGAGGAGTAAAAAATAGCATCGGTCTGTGATTATCAGTGCCTGTTTTGTTTTTGATGATAAATGTATTTTTTTGCTATGCTCCCATATTGTGCTGTGCCCCCACACTTTTTGTTTTTGTACAAGTTTTTGTGGTTTTGTTTTTAGTTTTGTTGCTGTTTCACCATATTATGCCTTGCAGGTAATTTCTGGTTTCCACTGGTCTGTGTCACTGAACCTTTTGTTGCCTTTTTTTAGGTGAGCCAATCTCAGGAGCACCAGCAGTACATCACTTTTCTGCAGAGGTTACTGGGACCATTACTGGAGGCATACAGCTCTGCTGTTATCTTTGTGCACAATTTCAGTGGTCCTGTTTTAGAGTCTGAATATATTCAGAAGCTACACAGACACTTAATAAGCAGGACAGAGAGGAATGTTGCTGTGTATGGTATGTTAAACTGGTTTTGGAACTGGGTTAGATTGATTCTGTTCTTTCTACCACAAGGTAGCCCAAATTGAACTTCAGTTTGTTCATCTCTGGGTTTTTCTCTCTTGCAGCTGAGAGTGCTACCTACAGTCATGTGAAAAATGCAGTGAAAGTCTTCAAGGAAATTGGAGTAAGTGTTTGGTGCTCAGAGCTTGCGACTGTTAAGTTTCATTTCAATAATGAGCACAGTTTGGACATTTCAAGGAATCTGTTCAGTGTCAGCTTAAAACCAGTGAATGTGTTTTTGGAAATGTATTGTGGGTTTGGAGCATTTTGGTTTCCTTCAGGCTGAGGGCTGTAACAGAGAGCACAGGCTGCAGAACAGGGCACTTCTTGCCCTGGGGAAGGCCTGTCTGGATAGCTGGGTGACTAGACATTTTTACTGACAGCAAATGAAGTTCCTCTGTTCTACTCTGTGTCCCTGTTGAACAATACTGAAGGGCTAAGAGCATGTTCTGTGCTCAGTAACAGCTAAATTTAATTTTGAAGTCTACTTAAGTCTTTAAAAAAAATTAATTACTGAATTTTGGCTTAGTGGTGATTGATTCTCCAGAAGAACCATCCTTATGTTCAGTGTTCACCATGAGGATATAGGTGTTCTTTAAGATAAACATTCAATTTTGTACTTTACCGCTAGTATTTTAAATTATAAATCACCCATCTAGAGTTTGCAGGTGAAGTGTTTTCCTTTCATCAGACTGGCATGGCTTCCTGGATGCCAGATAAGATACAGCATTATCATTTCAAAAGTATTGACTTTTAGGCAAAGTGTTGCTGAGTATGGGCTTTGAAGTATTTGCCTTTACATTCTGATATATTGAATAATCCAACAATAGTTGGCCTAGTAAAGGTATCTTCCTGCAGACTCAGAATAACTGGAGGAAAGCACATATTGAAATTATCAGTTTCCAACAGCAGGATAAACTAGAATGAAAAGTGGAACTAGATAATATTTGCTGAGCATCTATTATAGCATAGCATCTGAACTCTTGTTTTTAAAGTGCTTACACTTTGAATTGCATATCTTTGATTGCTTGTTTTGTCACTCATTGTTAAGATTTGGCCATTTATCATACACTGTATTACTTCTCAATTTCTTCCACAACCCCTGAAGGGCTTCAGCATTGAGTGAATTCTAATAATACCTAAAGGCATTGCTAGCTAAGCCTTCAAGAAAAGTCTCATAAACTGTGGGAAAACTTAGTAACACCTCAGTCTCAGGAGAAAGGAGATTCCTTGAACATGGTGAGGCTTACCTGTGTTCATGCTGTGCTTCAGGTTTTCAAGCAGACTCAGCAAAGGAAAGACGTCATTCTGGAACTGGGCACTACGTTCCTACCTCAGCGCAACAGGCAGAAACTACTGGAATTTGTCATGAGCTTCATGGTGTTATAGACCACACACAGCACCTTTGTCCAGGGACACGAGGACAGCTTTTGAGACTGTGGCAAAGCCTGGGGACATTTGCTAATCCTTCGAACTGTAAGGTGCCACTGTCTGGGTAAGGCCTTCTCTGACTTGAACTACTGGAAGACAAGTGCCTTCTTACGTGTGCATTTATGGGTTTCTTACAGTCCCAGTCCTGTTGTAATACTCAGCTGACACTTTCGATACAAGTAATTAAACATGTTGCAAAAAATAAGATGAATTATTAGAATTAGAAATAAAGATTTATCAGTGTTACATTTTAAATGAACTTTTAAAGACTGTAACAGATGCACAAGTACACGTATTGGTGTTCTGTAGCTAACCCTGAGATCTTGAGTTTAGTGGCAGCACAGCTTATGGCTTAACCAAGTAACTTTCATTCCAGTTCAGTTTTATTGTTTTAAACAAATGGTTTAAAAATTTTGCTTAGGTAGGCTATATACTTCATGGATAAAGCCATAGTTTTTCATAAGTGTTAACATAAATGCCAAAATTCTAATGAAAATTACAGGTACAGACATCTGAGAATAACAATCATGTAGCATGTGATTGTGAGAAATGTCAGCAGGCACGCCTTGCACTATTAAAACTACCTAGTGCAGTGGTAAATTGCACTAATCACTGCTGTCGGGAAGAATGTGAAAGTAGTGTTCTTGTTTTTATCATAGCATCTGTCATTCAGCCAGATGAGTCAGGAGACAATTGCCTGAATGTGAATATCTTGTAAAATCTTAGATTATTATTTAATTGAAAAAAAAAAACCTAATAAGTTTTGGGTGGCGGGTTTTGGTTTTGTTCTGTTTTTTTAATTAATAGGATGTCAGATGTTTTTTAAGTGGAGTAAAAACTTGATTTGGCGAAGTATGTTTTAATTTGGCCCTAAATATTTCAGCAATAATTTTATCAGTTCTTTGGAAAAAAGTGTTTGTATTGTGTTTTGGTTTTGAGCAGACCTAAATTGGCATGAATTAGTACCTCTAGAAACACAGAAATATAAAGAATGTACTTATGACTGTGATCTAACTGACTTAGAAAAAAACCTAATTCCTAGGTAAAGCTGAATGATGAATCAATTCTGTCCTATGAAGCAGGACTCTGGTGTTGCAATTTGAACCTGTTTTCATGGAGGACTTGCACCATAGATTTTGTCTTCTCTTCATGGGAGGGCAGGTTAGATTGCAACCTATAGTCCTGTATTTTAGTACAGCTGATTTAGCTGAAGCAATAACTTGGTGGTACGTGATGCTGGTTTGCTTGTGAAATGTGTTTTCCCTCCTTTATGCCTTCTAGATGAGGGAAATTAAACATTTCCTTTGCTGCATTGCTTTGCTTGATTCTCACATCCCGGCCTTGTGAGCAGAAAATCTCCAAACTTCATAATGTAATCTCTGTTGCTTAACACAAACATGGAAAAGCATACTTGAATCCCAGCACTTGCACTGTTATGCCAGCACAAAACTGATGCACACAATTAGAGTTTGTGGCTAAGGAGCTTCCATTTGTACTGCACATATGTCAACAAGAATATTTCTGTAAATTTTTTTATTAAATGCTATTAATATTTGAAAGCTGCAGTTTATAGTTTATTAGCATTATACTGTTAGCACTGTGAGATGCATGTGTTTTGTCACTAAACCAGGTGCTCTACAACACTTAAAGAATTTCTGAACCAAAGCTACATTAATATGGATAAACACTGATCCTTGAGTCCCTTGTGTTATGTCCTTCTACTGTCTCAGCAGGACTGACTACATCACACAACTTGTTTTGTGAAGGCTACCAGCTGTTTAGAAAACAGTTTCATCTCATACTCACTGATGTGCACTGTTCATCCACCCGATGAATTCTCCATACAATGTTTGTTGCTGATGGCTTCCATTTAGTATCAAGAAAAGTCTAGGTGCTTCTGAATAACGAGCTCTCATAGTTTACTGCACTTCAGCAAATACGAAGTGTTCTAACAGCAAAGATTGTACATACAAATATTTTTTAAACGAAGCAATATGAAGCAAACAAAACTTGAGTCATTTTAATAAGAATATTTTGCCAACGGAGGTATTAGTAACCATACAACCCAGGAGTACTGTGGTCACTGGAGTGTTCTGGCTAGGTGTCACAACTAAAATAATTTATGGCTTACATTAAAAAGAATTTAAAAAAATAAATTGGGTTAACATAAATCAATAAGTGATAATGCATGTGAATACACATTAATGGATACTTATATATGCAGGGGAAGGGGCACCTCTAAAACTGTTTCGGTTTTGTATGAAAAAAAACTAACCTGCATGTGATAGATTGGTACTATGAATCATATGCCACTGGAAGCCCTTGCATTCTGCAGCAAGTGTGTATGTATACATGTATATATGCTAGTGTGTATGTTCTGACACACAACATCTATGCTTTTCCCTGAAATTAAAGCACAGACTGTAATATTATCAGGCTGTAACAGTCAAAAAGACTAAAACCAACACTTGCACTGTATTTACACCTTCAGTGTCTTCTGATTTTATTAACTTCTCATGTTTGCTTTGCTGTTAGAATTCCAGGTCGAGTTGATTTCAGTAAAGTTAACCACTAAAAGAGAAAGGACTGGCCCTGAATTACCACAACTGTATTTTCAGACTTTCTAAAGACTTACACGAGTCTCGTAATTCTTATGAGCATAATACTCAGGTGTGCAAATCCTTTTGGGCCGGTGTCTTTCACGCTGTGAGAATCGTAACCTCTCCAGGCCCGTCCTGCAGATGTCTGGTTTATAGAGGGGTGGAGAAGTGGAGCTGTGCTCCCGCAGGGACTGCTCCGGGCAGCGCGGGGGCTGCTCTCGCCACCTCCAGCGGGAAGCATAAACACACACTTGCGTCCAGCTGCCTGCCTGCTCCTCAGAGGAGTGCCCCAAGCACCACGTGGAAGAGGGTCGAGCTGGGAGGTGATGGGAGGTACGGTTGGTTTTGTGTTTCTGTGCTGACGAGCTGGGAACTGCTGACTGGGGGAATGTTAACTGTGTTTTACCTGTTATGTGTAATGCGTGTCTGTTGTAGAAGCACAGAGGTGTACTGGAGTCATTTTAATAAATTAAACTGTTTGCTAATATGACATTTAGCAAGCTCTTCTAGTGTTCTTTTGTGGTTTTTTAAATTTTTTTTTAAATAACTTGCTGAGATAATTCACTCAGTAACCTTGTCCCACTGCAGGTAGTTTCTGAAATGAAACCATTAAAATCTCTCATTGTACATGTATTTCTACCAGTGTATGAGCTGGAGCAGAGACACTTGTAAAGCAGATTGCCAACTCCTGAGGCACTGTTGTTGCAGATTGGAGGTGCCATTTTTCGTCTCTGTTCCCCCATCCCCACAAGGTTCTTGTACATGGAGTTCTTTTTCAGATCCTCTCTCCTCGTGGGGGTGTTTTGTGTATCATTCAGGAGCCTGGGATGGCTGTAATGCTGCAGACTTCCCTTCTTATGGTGATTTCAAGCAGACCTGGAGTGCAATAAACACCTGTCAGCAATTGTGACAGCATCTGGCAAATGTGAATTAATTGGAATGAGGCTTTAATATAATAAAACCTGCATAGATGATCATTACCTAAATTGAGAAGGAGGGATGCTGCTTCACTCTTCAGGAAAAAAAAGTTCTAATCAGCTGATTCTGTAAGAGGCCTCTAGCAATGTTCACATGCAAGCAAGGCTCAATTAATTGACAACTCTAGGCTGAAACAGGAAACTCAGAATTCAATTATTGTCAGTAGCTTGAATTAAACCCAATTCATGTTGGTGATGACCTTATATGTTATTTCTGTAAATGTCTTCCTATTTCTCAGTCTTTTGAAATCCCAAATGTCAGATAAACACTTATCTCTAGTTTTTGCTTAATTCAGTTTTTCTATAATAAAAGCTTGTCAGGTTTATTTAGAAGGATCATTGCTTTCAGCTCTCTGCTTTGTTCTCTTATGGTACATGATGTTTTCAGTAGCCCTGTGTTTTCAAGGTAAGATCCACATTGATCTGAGTTGCTACTTGAAACATTTTCTTTTCAGTCTTTATTTATAGCTGTTCCTTGTGTTCTGGAGTGCTGGGTAAGAATTATTGTCCTTATTTATTCTTCTGTAAGTTGGCCAACCTGTTAATGTAATTATCCAAAAGGTACTATCATAGTTGATACTATCTTTAGAATAAGGGACTTTTTGTCTTTTCTGAAGAAACATGTAGGAAATGTTCATTACTGTGTGTTGTGCCAGAGTTCAGGCCTGAGAGACCATAAACCCCAAGGTTTTCAGCTTTCATCTGTCATAAAGCATTGGCAGTTAGAGAAACAAAAGCAATTTAATGAATTGCTGAGTAACTGTTAGTTATACAAATCCATGTGCATGTAATTATGCAGTACAAAATTTCGGTAAAAGACACATAGCATAATTGCTATGAGTAATTAGCTTGAAAAGGTTGTTCTCCAGCACTGTAATAATGTTGGTTGTTAAACTGATAGTAATTGCAATGTCTTAGTCTCAAATATTTTCCAGAGCAGACAGTCCCTGAGAGGTGAGGAAACCCAGATATGGAGATCAGATACATAAATTAGGCTCAAAATGGCCTTAGACATGTCACTTCTGATGCTGTTTTCTGTTTCCATTAGGGAGTAATTTGAGGTATTTAATGTTTACAGGTATGAAGTGGATTTTTTTCTCCTCCTTGAAATGCAAGTCACAGCCAGAATGAAAGAATTTTGGAGTTGAAGGATTGCTGTTAGAAGTGGACACGATTTTAGATCTCTTCTGAGTCTTGTCTATTCAGTATCTTCATTAGTGACCTTGGGAAAGGAAGAGAATTTGCTCTTTACATTTGTAGGTAACAAGATCTGGGAGAGCTAGGTAGTCCAGGAGGACATCATGATCCCAGGGGTGGCAATACATTTTGGAAAGATGCGAAGGCAAAAAGAAGAAAGCCCTTCCAGCCAGGGAAGTACAGTGCATTACATCTGAGATAAACCATCTGATGCACAGGAGAGGCAATAAAGCAGCAATTCTTGGAGAAATCTCCAATTTACTGGCAGACCCCAAGCAGAATGGGGCTCAGAAGGGTCCTGCTGCCATGGAAAGGGCAGGTGTCATGTAATTATACCCTTCCTTACTCCTGCACAGCAATGTCAAACACAGGGCAAAACTTTGCAGTCCATAAGGTCTCAGCTGGGATACCATGTTCTGTTTGAGGAGTTCTGTTTGAAGCATGCTGCAGGCATGGTGGAATGGGGAAAAAACGTCTTGCCCTCAGCTCCCTGTATGGGGGGCTTTTCTTCTAGAAGAAAATAATCTGCATTATCCCCTGGCTATGGGAATACCCAGATAGAATAAAATAAAAGTAGTGAATTTAGTCTTCATTTGCACTGAAAAGAACCAGGGTAGAAAATGGTGGTGGTTTTTTTTTTTGTTTTTTNTTTTTTACACTGAGTTCCTCTTCCTTCTTTTTTTTTTTTTTTTTTAAACTGTGAGCAAAGAGAAGTGCTGAGATAGGTGGCCTGGGAGGGCTGATGTTCACTTTTCCTGGGAATCACTGGATCCCTGTCCCTGCTGGTTGGACCTTGCTGCGTGGTGGTGAGCAGAACACAGAAGTGCTCACTCTCTGCCTTCCTGGTCTGGGCATCTTTCCTGGGCAAAGTAGAAATGGATTTGTAAAGAAACAGCTTGTTCTGTCTGGCTGCTTAGGCTGGTGGTCTGGCTGATTCTTTGTGTTTGAGATCAGGAGCAGCTTAGTATGAGTTATACTTCTTGTCTCTGTCACCATTGAGCAGTAAAATATTTGAGGCCTCATTAAGGTTGTTCTGTAAAAATGTTTTCTTAGTGTTTCTGCTGGTCAGAAACACAGATGGAGTGCGAGCAAGGAGCAGGGAATGACTGGGGAAAAAATCAGAGATCACATTGTCTTACTGTGTTGTGTGAGCCTTTTCCTAGAGGGAGGTGTAGGAGTCTCCTACTTCTGCCAGTAGTAAAATCCCTGGTGACTGGAAAAGGGGTGAGGAATCCTACCCCTGGCATTTTCATCTTCCAGAGTTCCTGGCAGATAACACTAATAAATTACAAATTAACCCTGTAATCTGTTAACAGTTTACAGTTTAACTCTGGCACTGCTTTGGAAATACTGAAAGCCAAGTGGTATTTCCTCAGCTTTGGGTTTGCTGCTGGCTTGAGTATTGCATTATCTCAGGAGTTCAGGCTCCAGTGATTCTATCTGCACAAAGAAAACAACATTTATAAATGCTGCAGAATTGACAGTGGCACTCTTTTAATGCATTTTCGTTGGAAGTGTTTCCAGGATTCCCCCAGAAGTTCTTAAGCAGCCTCTTTCAGAGCTCTGTGCTGTGTGAGAGCTGCTGTGTAATTGGTACCTGGCATGGTTTGTTCACTGCTCACTGTGGCGTGTCTGTAAAACCAGTGTCACACCTTTGATTGGCTGTCCCTCTTCGGATGGGGCTGAGGAAGGGCTGAGGTTTTGTTCCCAGTTAAACATTGTGCATATCTGTGGAAAGTTTCAGGGGCTCACCTTATGGCTGTGTTAGTGTACGTGGTTTGTATATTTAGCTGAAGGCTAATTTTAACCGTGGTGTTCAGCTCTTTTTAAATCAGACTTCCTCTTGTCTCTGCAGGATGGAGAAAGCCAATTATACTACCTGTCGGAAGGCAGTAAAAGCCTTTTTCTGTGTTTATATTTCCCCTTCATTAAACTACATTATCATAGTTCAGCACCTTTGCCTGCAAATCTCTCCCTTTGTCTTGCTGGCTGGCTGGCCATTTATAGCCTCCAGTTTCCTTAGTTTATCCTTGAAAAAATGTTTTTTAGTCTCTCAAAAGAAATCATTGTGTGTAATAAAATGAAGGTTCCCTTTTCTAGGAAATGAGGAAGTTTAAACACATTTTGTGTTTACATTTTTGTAGTTGTTAGATATAATGTGAGTTAATTCTGGTGCTGGGCTTTAAAACTCCTGCATTCTTCCCTCAAACCTGCAGATTGTCCCTTTTACCCCGAAACATTTCTTACTTGTCCAAGAGTCTAGGAAAATTGGTTTAGATATTAGGAGAATTCCATCCCTTTACCAGCTGTAATCATTAACTCAAGTTGTAGTTAGCAGAAATCTGAAGCAAAGAAATGTAGAAATATTAGGCGCTGGTATTTCTGGATATACTCCCAAAAGCTGGGAGAGCAAACCAGGGCAGGAGGTTGTGTGTATGTGCTTTTGTCTTTTATATGAAGTTATCCCTTTGTTGATGCAGAAGGCAGTAAAAATGAAAAATACTGGAATCAGTGACACACATAATTAATTTTCTTAACTAAGTAAATTAAGTACAAATTGGTTATTAATAATTCAAAGGAAAGTGCTAGATAAGAATTTGAAGTAGCTTTTCTATCACTTTAACCCATTAAAAGATTAGCCTGAACACAGCAGTCTAAAGCTTCTTTATCTCTTATTAAAGGCTCAATTCTTCATCTATTAAAGAATCAGATCTAAATGGTGCAGCGGGCCCGAGACGTNTAACCCATTAAAAGATTAGCCTGAGCACAGCAGTCTAAAGCTCCTTTATCTCTTGTTAAAGGCTCAATTCTTCATCTGCTGCTGCAGTAGCCTGGTGTGTCGTGCTGGACTGCAGGTTCAGCTAAGCTGGAAGATGGAAGGAAAATTTTGTCATGCAGGAAATTTTGGGTATGCAGGACCTCTTGAAGGTAACTGGCGCATAGTGAGACTCCTGGTGCGACTAGCTCAGGGTGATTTTCTTCTTGAATACAGTCTCTTCAGTTCTCCCTGTTGCTGCTGTGTGACCACAGCAATGTTCTCTGTCCTCCCCAGTACACTGATTTCTTTCTCCCAACTCATTCTCACACAAGGGATTAACCCGGAGTCTGGCTGCTCACTGCTGTGTAAACAACGTGAGGGGGTTGAGGGGGTTCTCTTTCAATTGCCTAAGAAAAACACTCTTTCCCCACTGTTTGCCTGCTTTAGCATTCAGGCTGTACCTCGACAAATTGTGTCTCAGATCTATCACAGCTACCCTAAAATTAAATAAAGACGGACTTTCCAAATGAGATATGTAGTCGCCACTTATGTCCATGTGTAGAAAAAAGTCCTGATGGCTGTAAAACGGGATAACGGACTTTGCATTTTAAACCTTTTTCTTTAGAGAAGTATTGTCATTTTGCTCATAGCAAGACACAGATGAGCCCAGCTCCATTCCCAGCGTGTCCAGCAGATGGTGGTGGAGTTTCATCAACAGCTGCAGTTCCCTCTGAGGGATCGGGCACCACCATTCCCAAATCTCAGACCCCGGACTGTCCCTTAGAAACAAAACATCGTTTCCTTGGCAGCCAGCTGTGGTATTTGCTAGACATAGGAAGCACTTCTTTTGGAGTTGGTTTCATCTGTTCCTGCGACTGATTTTTATACTTTCAGGAGTCAGGCTGTGTTCAACACCTGACACAAACACCTCCTTGAAAGACTATGTGGAGTTTATTCATCTTCAAGTGAAAATGTGCATTAGGACAGAACCTCTTCACCCATCTTCCTGCGCTCTCTGGTACAGAGAGACATTTTAAAGAAATGAAACCATCACTCCAAGACCAGACCTGAGCATGGCTCACGTTTGAGAGTATCCCAAATGCTAGACCAGAGTTCTGGGCTGAAGATCTGTATCAGACCCCCTCCTCTTGCACCATGTAAACCAATGGCCCCTTACAGCCGTGGGAGGCAAAGAACTGGATCTTCTGCAAGGTATGTAGCAAGGAGAGGGACTGGCAGGGCTGCCAGCTCAGCTTATCCCCCTTTAGATAAAAGCCTTCTTCTGATGCTGCAGGGCAACTCCAAGACCTTATCTGAGTATGGGTAGAAGGTGTTACCACAGTATCACATCATCTTCGTCAATATTCTGCAAAGCATTACAAGCACTAATTTAATTTTAAAGTATTCTGCAGGTTTTTCCTTGTGAAGACAGCCTTCTTGATCTCAAGTATCTCAAAAAGAAATTAAAACACCAGTGAGCATGCTAATTCATCAGCACACAGAGATTTTTTTTGCTTTAAAAAACCTCCTGATGCCCTCTCCAGTGCAAAGAAGATTTGAACCTGCCCTCAATAAAAACTGAGGAGTCCCCTGAGTTTAAGAAATCATTCATGGAGCGGGGACAGTGCTGTTCACTGCTGCACAGCTCATAGGTGGGGCTGGATAGGGAGATAGCTGAGGCACTGCTGAGCATCTTTGTCCCAGTGTCCAGCTGGCTTTGTGCATCTCAGATGTCACTCATGTGCATGTGTTGATAAGACTGTTGATTCCAACAAAACCTGTGCTTTCCCCTTCCCTCTCCTTCTTTAATTCCTCCCCAGTGCTGTGTCCCCTGTTCCTAGGCAGCTGGCTTAAACCTTCTCTGGGAGCACAGCTGAATGAGACTCTGCCCCTTCGTGCCCTCCAGCCCTTTTTCTTGTGGATTATTTTTCAGGCACATCAAACTCCCAGTTCAGCTCCTTCAAAGCACCACAATGTTTCTGGACCAGAAACATGCTGGAGCTGGCAGCAGAGGAAGAAAGTGAAGGCAATACAGGCCCACAGAATGTGCTGCTGAGGCACCTTGGTTTGGGAGCTTGGTCCAGTGATCCCTTGACTTGAGACAGAGCATGGACAAGACCATTGGGATGTCTGCAGGAAGCAGCTGTAGGCATTGTATGTCAAGAAAACTTCCACCTTTCTGCCTTAGAAGCAACTCATGCCACCCCTCATCTCCTCACGAGGGATGTGAGCAGCTCTTGGATCAAGCAGCAGCAGGTGGCTGTGGGGGGAAGAACAGCCCCATCCCAGGGAGCTCTGAGGAACCTCGGGAAGCCTTTCCTGAGGGGCTGGAGGATGTCAGCCCAGGCTGCCTACAGGGGCAGATAACCTCAGGTTACTTGCTGAATTACACCACATGCCATTTAATCATCCCACATTAGATAAATCCATGGGCTTGATAATTTCCCTTTTTCAGCACGGCTGAGTGGAGATGCAAACACACACACAACACTCTCTATAATTTTCCTCTACATGGTAGATGCGACCTGAAAAACAAACACATTTCCCTGTGGGCTGTGATGTTTCTCTGACTGGTGCTTGTGTTTGCCAGCTGTAACACATCCCTTCCAGTCTGGTGCCTTTGCTGTTGTCACTGTGATCCCCACTGCCTCTCTTTGGTATTGCCCTGCAGCACTACCGTTTCCACTCTGCCCCAGCCTCAATTAAACCATGCTTTATTTCTCTGCTGGAACCAAGAGCTGTGAGTGAGGCAGAGGCAGAATCCTGACATCACTGAGGGGCCTCGAGAGCCTCAGTCTGGTCTGATCTGCTCATGGCTGTGCTTGGCAATTTTAAGAAATGAGGTTCTTCAGACAGCTGGGATGTCTGTCTTCTTTTCCAGACAATTTTCAACCTGCACAAGCCAGGGTGATTGCAGATGTTCTCAGGAGCTCTCCTGCCATCACAATGCAGTTCAGCTCCCCGCCCTCTTCGGATGCAGCAGTCAGTGGCCGAGCTGCCCACGCTGACCAGCCCCCAGTGTCCTTGGATCAGCTCCTGCTTGATCCTGTGCCTGTGCAGACGTCAAAGGGCTGTGGGAAGACATCTGGTGAGGTGGTGGTTTGAGGAGACAGAACACGGATTCACAGGAAACTGCATTTCATTGGTTTTGCTCTGGGTACCCTGTCATCCTTTACAAGTATAAATAGGTTACCAACTCCTTTACGTTTCCCTGTACTACTGGCTTCTGGGCATTGACTGTTTCCACACAACCCATAGGGGACACAATTGCTGCTGGAAAATGAAGGGGAAAAATGAGTCTTTAATTTGACCTGCAACATCAGAGAATTTGAAAAATTTTGAGTGTTTTTACAGAGCTTTTATATCATCACCCTTTTCAACTGAGCATCCTGAATGCTTTATAAATATTAATTAAGTCTCATGTGGCTCCTCTGAATTACGCAAAGACAGAATTGCCTCATCCATCAGAAGAGAGGATTCAGAAACTGCTTAACAGTTTGAGACACCATTAAATGACACCAGTTCAGTGAACAAGAACCTAACACCTAATACTTGAAACTTCTGGGTAGGAGAAAAAATGAGGCAACTGGACTACATCTTTCCACTCTTTTAAAAAGGTAGTGCTGGGGCATGAAGGGCTACAAGACCTCTCTTCCTCCTCTTCTTCTGTCTCTCCTCTTGCTTTGTGGGAAAACCTTGTCCCCCCTGGGTAGACTTCATCTAAGAGTAGGGTTTCAGAAAGGAGGGGGCCAAAGGGAAAAGTGCTCAAAAAATCCTCATCCCTCTTCTTTCTCCTAGGATGGCTGGCCCCAGGAAGAGAGGGCTGCTCCAGGAGGGTGGAGATGCTGGGGTAGTGCAGGAGTTAAGGGAACTCCATGGATCAGTGCAGAGCTGGGAGCAGGACGGTGAGGCCAGTGTTGTGTGAACCTCCTTCGACAGCAGAACAGAGAGAGGACTTTGAGGGACTGACAGTGTAGTGCTACCAGTATGCAGGGGATGCTGCCTCTTGGGGAAGGAATTTCAAGATTGTTCCTCAGAATCACAGAGGCTCACCCAAAGAGATGAGCTAAGAGCAAACTGCAGGCCAATTACGCACCATGTGTTAGATAAATCACTTACCACAGCCAGCTGAAGAACTTGGGCTTGAACTCTGGGTAATTAAAACACTTAACTCATAGTACAGACTGGCATTTAATGAATTCAGAGAGGCATCAGATATTTACTCGAATTTCTCATGTCCTACTGCAATTATTCTCACTTTCTATCTCAAACACCCAAGAAAGGAACTGGGTTGTTTCCTCAGCTGGGCTTCTCCAGCTGTGTCTTCTAAAACCACTCTGGATAAATGGTTTATATGAAGACAACAACTGACCAGGATAAAAGTGAAGTTCAGACTAAAATATTGCATTGGAAAATCCAGACAATTTTGGGGGTTTTTTTGGTAGTATACCAGATACATTAAGGCAATCTTGAAAATTCTAAAATTTCAGTGAGCGCAGAGGCAACAGACACAAGCTGCAAGGGAAATTCCTATCAGATACCAGGGAAAACATCCCCAGTGAGGGCTGTGGAATCCTGCAGCAGGGTCACAGAGAGGCTGGTGACTCTCTGCCTGTGGAGGGGTCAAACACCAGGCTGGATAAGGCTGAGCAGCCTGTCCTATGCTGGCCTTCTGGCGAGGCAGGGGAGGTGTTGGACCACCTGACTTCCAGTGGTCCCTCTCAACCTAAATGATTCCATTATTTTGCTCCTGTTGGGAACTGGAGCAGACCTGTGGAATCTCCGTTTTAGATCTCCAGGCCATCCTTAGACAAATTAAGAGATGTGGGCAGTGTTTGAGACACTTAATTTTGTGTTGCTGTGAGAATTATGACCACTGTAAGTCCTGATTGCTCTGTGTTTTTAAAAATGTAATAGTGCAACCAGTTTTCTCATTGTATTTCATCTCTTCACCACATATTAATTCACCCCTGCTGAATTTTAATCTACTGTGAATTTTCTGGCTTTGTTTCCTGCAGAACTTCTTTTGAAGAGCCCTTGTAAAGAATTGCATAGACTTTGAATGGAAATGAGAAGTAATTCAAGGCGTAGATCTGTTAATCCTGAGAGGCTCAGTGCTACTTCTTCATACACATTGGGAAAAATATGCAAAGTTACAGCAATCAATTACAGCATGGCTGCAATGAATCTCTTATTAGTTCATGCAAGGCACAATACATGAAGACTGATGCAGGAGGAAGGAGATGAAAGTGAAATTTTTTATTTAAGTGGTCCCAGTTCAATCAATTCTCTGTCTTCTTGGCACGATAACCCAATCATGATTGTCTCTGTGAAACAAGAGGATTGACACCACTTTAATGTCTTTCATTTTATAGCAGTTGTTTTTCTACACATAATATTTGTAAAGAAAAAATAACAAGACCAAATAAATGAAATTAAAGTTAATTATTAGGTAGATTTCTCTGTCTTTCTCCTCTATAGAATCTGTATGCCTTTTTGGGGTTTTGCACTTCTAAAAAAATGTTTTACGTTTTAAAGAAAAGCTACGTAAATAACATCTAATAAACACCAATCTCTTGCCTTTCCAGTCAGGAAAAAAAGAAGTATGTCAGTACATTGCAAAGAAACAAATGGTAATGACAGAGTGCTGGGGGCAGCTCAGTCAGGTTATAACTTTGTCCTCATCCAAAGGAGTTTGTGAAAAGCACTATAAATTTCTAGTGACATGAAGGAGGATTTTAGCAGTGACTTACCATTTGTCTTTGTTTCAATTAATGATTTGGCTCCCAGGTAAAATAACAGAAAACACTTATGTACTCAGAGTACCCCAGAAATTCTTTCATTTCTTTCCCCTCTTTGTTTTTCGTATTTTGAGCATCACGTATAGTTAACAATGGGTCAACACTGATATTAAAAACCTCTGGTTCTGTTTTTATATATGTGAACTGTAAAAATAAATAAAAATTGCTTCAGGCTCCAAATTTGCAGGGTCTTGCTCATGAGATCCTGTAAAACATTTTATGAATTCATAAAAATGTGTGAGATTCTGCTCCAGCTCTTGGATTCAGTCCCTTGAATCTCTACCACAAAACTTTAATAACGTGTTTTCAATACACTTTTATTAGTGAGTTTCTTACAGAACCTATTATAAAAATGTGATCAGAGTTTTCTTATAGCTTTGTTTTTCATCACAAATTTAAAAGCAGGCTTGCTGTTTGTGCTGTTAGAAATTGATTCTAGACTCAGGTAATCACCATGCTCTTTTTCTCCCAGAAAGGTTATCACACACTTGCACAACTCTCACATTTCCCTCACTTCAGCCTCTCCACTCTGCTTGTTTTAAATAGCTCCGGAAGGATTTTGGATGGCATGAGCAGCCTGGCAGTGATCATTAAACAGTGTTACTGTACTTACAAAACCTCCCTGGGGAGGATTTTAATTCAGCAGAGTACCTCTACAAAGTGGTTGAGGGAATTAGGCTTCCAGAAGGGAAGAACCCAGCATTTTCATTTGCTCAGCAGAGCTGAAATAAAGTGAACTATCCATGAGATTGTAGAGTTAATAAACACAATGCTTAACATGACTCTTTAGTTTCTGTGGAGTGTCAAAATGCAGGATTTGTCCTGCTCTGAGAAAACCAGGTCTGTGTCATCCTGCCCCTCACAGCAGCTTGGGGCACGGGCGAAGACAAAAGTCCAAAAAACACTCACAGTAAAAGAACTTACCTTAAAAATTAATTTCCAGATCTCCAAGTTGATGCCTGAGCACACAAGCTGAAATGCAGGGTAGCTTTTATTGTGTGATATCCTGTATCCCTCAGTGGTGCAGCATCAATGAGTTTCAGAGGCTCATTAGTGTTTACATGAGTTGATCCTGCACATGGACAAGCATTTCCCCTGACCAGCTTGCAAAGGGTTTCCAATTCACATTAACTAGATAATCTCTTTCATTTTGTAAGTATATGTGCAGGAGAGAGAATAGAGGACTATTTCTATGTCCCACTTGATATTTTACAACGGTATCTCCCTCCCTTCTCTTTTAATTGTTATTCCTGCTCTGCAGCTGATTGTTTGGCTTAGATGCTGGGGTGTCCATCAGTGTATGTGAAAGAGGTATTTACTATGGAATTGGCCTTTTGGTGGCCTATATAAATGTGAAATTTATTGTTTATTGTTTCTGGTACTGAATTATGTTGTAAAGTTTATTTTTTCTGATGGGCAGTTCTGCTCACAGGCTGCCTTTTAATTGGGGGGCACTGCATCACGCTCTGTTTCAGGGTAATTTTTCCTGCTGTGGGATAATTTTTAAGCAAATGTCAGTATTATCCCTCACTTCTACAACAGAGAAGGATATAAATGGTGGTAGGCAGCGAGAGCCAATCAAAGAAAAGATAAATTGAATCAGCTCCTGCTCCATGGTGAGATTTGGGTAGTGTGGATGTGACCTGCACATGGAATCTGTGTGTGCAGGAACAGAGAGTCCCTCCTAATCCCTCCTTGGCAGGGTGTACTCTGTCCCTGTGAACTTGGGCTGTGTTCCACTTTTTCTTTCATAAAGCTGCTCCAGATTCGGGGAAGAAATTAGGACTTTCAAAAGTAGGACATTTCCTTCAAAAATTAAAGCTAAAATTCAGAATCAGGTTGTTGTTTCTTCTTTATATTTCTCTCAGGCTGCAGCAGTGGCTGCCCTCCTTCCCAAGATCAGGCTGTCCGTGTGGGTTTCAGGTCCCATCTCTGCCCAGTGCCAGGGCACAGCACTGAGTGCATCCCTCCTGCTGATCTTAATCCCCTCCTAAAAGCCTAGAAGAGATTTCTCTCCCTACTCGTTCAGGAATTAGGCTCTTGGGTTACTTCATGTCTTGACCACTGAACTGACATGTTCAATGACTGTAATTTTTCATGTAGAGAACTCTGAAAACCACACAGGACACTGAAGGTACCTTGAACCCTTTTTACCTGAGAAAGAGCTTCTGTGGCAGAAAGGAGGAGTTTTCTTGTCACTTTGTTCTGCAGTAAATCCCTGCTTAGATGTTTTAGGAAAGGAGTTGTACTTTTTTTTTTTTTCTTTCAGTATTGCTCATATATGAAACTGTTTGAAAGCAGCAAGGGAAATGACCCTGAAAGGAAAGACATGGGAGCAGATTTCTTGCCACCTGGATAAGGAAGGGGACAGGAGGAGGTTACTGCCCTTTCAATACCCATCTGCCAAGGTTAAAAAATGCCTCAAACCACATTCCAAGTTTGGTCTCCTGTACAATATTAAAAACCACCAAAGTGAATCCTGCAGAAGACATGTTCTTTAGCAAGCTCCTGTGATTGCTGGCACCCAAAATGTTCTTCATCCCTGCAGGCAGAGGTTACCCTGGAGAGGGACCACAGGGTTGGAGCAGAGGCACAGCAGTGCTGAACAGAGCTTTGTACTTCAGACTAATTTGTGCAGAGCTGTGGTGTAGGAGCCCTCCGGTGAGTCTCTGTAGTGTGCCAGACTACACAGCAATTCAGAAAGACTTACTTTATGTAAGAGTAATCTCTCTGCATCTGCAGTGAGACCGACAAAAGTATCACAGTCTGACTAAATTCCTGTGAAATCTCCTATGACTGACCAGGCAAATGATGCTTACCTGGCTAAACCCCATCTTTAGAACAAGCTGAAATAAAATCTGAGGCTTGAATGTTTGTGTTCCTTGAATCATCAGGATATACATCGTAAGGTTGTGGTAGTGCCTTGGGTCCATCAGTAATAAAACAGGTATGTGAGCTTGTGCTGTCATTTGTTTCATTCCTTGTAGCACTTTACCTGGTAGAAGCAAGCGGAGAGACAGAATGGCCAGGAGTGATAAACTGCTGTGTCAGAGAGTCAGTAAACCTTAGCCACAGAGTCCTTCTGCTTGTCATAAGCAAGTGATTTAAAACTTTTATGCGTTAGCTTCTGCCAGCACATTTTGCACAGATCGTCTTTCTTCACCCCACTTTGCAGCTGTCACCTCCAACTGAGAGCTTAGAAGTGATAAAAAAAAAAATCACCTCCACAACAGGATCAAGAAACCACAAAGAAAACTCATTAACTCATTGCTTGTTGTAACCAGTTCAGCAAGAGCTGCAAATCAGAGCTTTCCCCATGGTATCTTGTACCAAAAGGTTTCCTTTAAAGGAAATCTTAGACGTGAAAATGAGAGTAAAATGCTTGATGGTCCCTAAGGTATTGGAGCATTCAGTTCCTTCTACAATTAATGGAACTTGGGCCTGTAAATGCCTCATGTGGCTTTGAACATCCTGCTTGACTAATATTGAAACTGCCAGAGCTCATTGCAGGCTCCCAGGGGTGAGCACTGGCAGGGCCTCCCAGGAGCAGAGAATTCCAGCAGGAAGGAGGAGGTGCTCCTTCATGTGGATATGAAATGCTTTTCTTTCATAGCTGTGTAGCCACAGCAGTTACAGATCTTCAATGGTGCCTTCAAATCTTCATTTTAATGTCTTCATATGTTCCAGAAGTCTTCAATTAATTAATTAGGCAATTATCTTTTAATAGCTCTTTTCTGCTGCTCTGGGCTACACATGTCCCTTTGGTTGGCTGCTGTGTGACTTTCTCCAAGGACCAAACATTCTATTTCTGACCTTAGCAGTGCTCAGAGACCTCCTTCAGCCCAAGACCCTCTGGTCTGCACTGCTGGCTGTGTCGACACAGAGCAAAAAGAGGTATTTGTGTTAGAAACTGTGCCCTGCAAGGTCTGTCCCCAGCTGGGGGAATCAGAGTGGGCACCACTGCCATAGCAGGCAGTGGGGCAACTATTAGGGCCACATGTCATGTAAGCTTTGGAATGAGAACTCATATTGGGGGTATTTAGGTACCTATGGGCAACTCTGGTAGCTTTTGTGAGATCTACTGAAATGCCCACAGTAAAGGTTAATGTAAATGCTCCAGCTGTTCCACGTCAAGAGGGAATACTGGGTGTTTTTTGTGACTCCTGCTTTGAAGAAGTGACTGAACAGATTGTGCCTTGTCTGGTCCCCACTGCTGGAGGCTGCTGCAGAGAGAAATGTGATGCTCAGACTCCCCCTTTGCACAATGAAAACTGCAGAATAAATCCCAGGAAAACCTGGCAAAAAACCACGGGCTTTAATCTCCAAGCTGAAATGTGTTTGTTTTAATAGCTGGTCCAGGAGATGCACTTTGAACTCCTTCTTAAAAAAAGCTTGTTTTAAAATTGTGAAAGATTGTACTTCTGCAGATTTTGTATTGATCTTCTGTCATTTGAGGGTTTATAAATAGAATTGTTTCCTTTTGCTAGTTCTAAAAAATAAAGATTTTCTACTTTGAGACAACCTAGGAGCCTAGGAGCAGAAAAATTCAACAGGTCTAGGGTGGACCATGCCACCAATGGCAGCCTCAAAATATGACATTTAAAAATGTGAGGTTTTGGATGCATTAAATTTATCTGCTCATACCAGAGAGAATTTTCTTTGGTGCTGGTCTCTTTTAGGAAATCCTACAGTATTAATCCCCACAGTGATGAACAGTGAATTTTGCCACAGTGAGTTTTCTCCATCCAAACACTGATGGACAATATGAAAAAAGCAAACAGGTTGTTATGAACTGTACAAAATCGTCCCTGTAGCCGACACCTTTGTGTTCTGCAGACAGGGCAATTTGAATGGAATAATAATATTTACCCTTTCATTTGTATATCTCATGTTAGGTTTGAAAAACATTCTGTAGAATTGTCATGTCTGTGCAAAATGTTGCTAAATATCTTTTTCCCACGTGATGGGAAATGAATGTGAATGGCAAATGGTACCCCATGTGACTGGTAAATGAAGTCAGTAATTTGAGAGATGGTAGAGAGTCCTGAGGATGCCTGGAAATTCAGAGGTAAGGAATGAAATCCAGCTTTTAACCCTGGCTCATACAAGTCTGCCATCTCCCGGGAAATGAATTTGGGATTTTTGTTTATTTGCTTGTTTTTCATGCACATCAAAAATACAGGTTTTCTTCTATGGCATATTTAATGCCAAAGCATATTTAGCAATGCATCTCCTTGCCCAGTTGCTTCCATGGATTTCCTGGGAAGTTGGAGAGTTTCACTTTGGTCCAAACCCAAATAAAAACATCTGTATTAGGAGGGTGGAGAAATACAAGTTTTGTTGTTTGTCTGCAGCTTCTGGAAGTATCTCTGAACTTCCTCTTATTTTCTAAGAGGAGAAAGAGGTGCAGGAGATTTAGATTGTGCAGCTTTGTGACCACAGGCTATTTATTATCATTGCAAAGCAAAGAAAGATGCTGTTTACTTTTCATTTAATTACAGTATATTCCCACATATGACAATACTTTAATGGGAGCTCACACTAAATCTCTGTGTTAATTTTCTCTGCCTCTTTGGGCTCAAGATCTTATAAAGATTTAGGTGATTTTTTAAAAAAATCCATTCACTTGTGGACTTCTAAGGATTTTGTGATGTCAATTGTTGTACTAATTCTTACTCGCCGCACAGAGTGCTGATTAATTTTGAAAACAATTTCACACTTTACTGGGAAGATAAAAAACCAAACGTTTTAGTTACAATTAGGAAATTATGTGGACAGGAATGGGGACTGAAGATTTGTCCATGATACTTAAAGCAACATGTGGAAAACCTGGTGCGTTTCTGTTGTGTTGTCAAAAGAGTGCACCCTGTTTTAACTCAGCAGCAGTAACAACAAAACCAAACCAAAGCAAATTTCCTTGAGTAATGCACACTGTGTCATGACTTTCCTAACTGATAGCAGTGGTGTTAGGATTGCTACAATACTAACAAGTTTATATTTATTATCAATTCTGTTTTGTTGCTCTGCACATTTGTCAGATAATATCCAGAATGCAAAATGCTATTCAGTAGAAAACAGCAATAAAATTACTGTATAGTTTCCCCATTCCTTTTAATTAATCAAAGAAAAGACTCTAGGTGGAACAGAGTTAATTTGTGCTAAGGGACAAATATGACACATTTAACTACCCTGTTAGATAACCTCACCCAAAAAGCACATGAAGCTGAGTGCAAGAAGTAAGGGAAAGCTTCTCTGTAAGCACAGGGAAAACTAAAGTGGAAGTTAGCTGAAAAAGAGAGTTGTCTGGGCTAGAGTAGAGTTTAGAGGAGAAAAGTTGGTAACTATGATTTTGGGGGGAATGGGGACTTTAGGGTTCTGTTGCTGTGGTGAGACCTTCTGTGCTTAATACTTGGAGATCAGTCCTAACCAAAACCAAGTTCAGTTTGATATGAAAAGACTTAAGCTGTTCTTTACTGTATAAATAAACTTGTAAGGAAGAAAGAAAAGATCTTGGTAGGAGATGAGAGAAGAAGACCCACTGCCACTTTCACAGGTGTAGAACATGAGCCTCACTCTGAGACCCCAACAATAGCACATGGGGCAGGAGTTCAGGAAGGTTTCCAGGCTCCTGCTGGGGCAAGAGAAGAGAAATCCAGAAGTTGGCTGAGGTGGTTATGTGCCTGCAGGTTAGGTATGTAAATATATTTATAAATACAAATAGTTTTGCCTACTCTTAGTATCTACTTATTTCTGAAAACTGTTGAAGCTCTTTGGTTGAATCACATATATATATATGTGATTCATATATACATATATATATATATACACATATATATTTGTATAAGTTCTGTGCCTTGGTTAGATAATGGTTAGATAGTGGTTAAATGCAGCTAATTCATCAACTGATGAAAATTAGGTCCTAGCTCTTGCTATGGAATCCCTTTAAAGGGCTGGTTTAGAAACTCTTTATGTTGCATCAAAATAGTAATCAGCAAAATTCCAGATAGGGATGTAGGCTTCATACCCTGTGGAATAGTGGAGCTGTAGTTCACTTCTTCTTTCCTTAAAACAGGAACTTCTCAGAAGGTGTGGTGCTTGCTTTAGATCATGCTTACTGGAAGCTAATCCTCTTGCAGGAGCTAGGGATGTTGATGCCTGTAACAGGGCTCTAGGCAAATGTGGAAGAGATCTGGAGCCTTGTATTTTGTTTATTTCTTAGTGTGGAAGAGATTCTGTAACTAAAATCTATTTGTCTCCAGGTGCTCTTCATGGTCTACTTAATGTAAGCATTTTCTTGTTACATTACTGTCTGCCTCTCTGCACAGTTCCAAAATAGTGATTAAATCCTTCAGTGAGTCAAGGCTTTCCTCCAGAAAAAATCTGTTAGTTAGGCTTTATAGGACATGGTGAGCAAAGAATGCATCAAATTTCTTTTCAAAAAGTGAAGGTAGAATTCACTCAGAGCAGATTGATTAGTTAGTGATGGACTATTTAATGATAGGAAGTCTGTTGTGTAATAGAGGTACAAATCTTGTATTTTGTGCAGTTAATTGCTTTTCCCTCTTGTATGTTAAATGGCACTTTGCTTTCTTGTCAATGCATTTGTGGATCAAGACTTCGTAACCAACTAAACCCTTTGTTTTATTGACATGCTGGTTATAGTAGCAGTCAGAGGTTTTTTTTTTAACTGAAATATGAGGAGCCAAGACTTGTACCAAATTTTTAGTTTAGAGAAATGTAATAAACACCTTTCAGATCAGTTCAATTTGAATTTTCTGTCAATTTATGGATAAAAGGTGATATGTTAAATAGCGGGTCCAATAGCATGTCTTTGCTCTCCTCTGAACCTTCAGAACAGGCAGTGGGTAGCTGCAACACAGAGCCAAATCCTGATGCATGGGTTCTCTGTAGGTGGTGACAAATGGAGTGTATTACTCAGCAGGAATGGGACTTCCTCAAGGGAAGTTTCTCTTCCTCAAAGAGTTGAAGGATAATAGAGTGAGAGCAGAGGGAAATAAAGCTTTTTGTATGTGTGTATGTGGTAGAGCTTCTTTTAGCCTGGTACATATCACATGGCCTCAAAGAATAAATAAAAAAATCTCAGCCCTATGTCCAGTTTCAGGAAAATGCTGAGCTAGATTAAGTAGGAAAAATGAGGTGTTGGGAGGGTGACTTGGACTGAATGGAGTAACTGTATGAATAATATGTTTTTTGGTTTTTAACAACTACTGATGTGTGAATAATGGTCTTTCACTGGTTGAAGACCTTATTCAGCAACCCAGCTTTGAGAAAGTTGAGCAAACAGGTAAATGCTTAGCAATACCTACAAACAAGTGTGCTGCACGAAGAAGTGAATTTGTGTGGGTGTGGCTGTTGGACCCGCACAGGAAGCTTGGTGGATATTTACATGGGATCAAGAGGGGCTTTGCAGAGCTGCTGGGGAATGTGTCTCCTCCCAGATCTCTGTAAAGGATCACAATGGAGTTCTCCCCCCTTGTCCCACGCTGTGGGTCTGTACCAATTCTGGTTTATCTACGTGGCATCTGTGTAGCTGCTTCCATCTGACCCTCTTCATGCTCTTTCACAAAGAGGGAGAAATGAAAATTCTTTTACTTTCAGTGGAATAATTCATATCTTACTCCTAAGATATAGATTAAAGCATTCTGAAGCGTTTCAATGATCCTCCTTAAAGGAGTGTAAGGCATCAGCTGGCATAAGAAAAACTTACTGGTGGTGACCCATGAGGCCTGGCTGAGAGAAGACATAATCTGCAGGAGTATCTCCAAATGCAGTGCTGGCTCTCGGTTCAACCCTGAGTCTCTGTAACAATGCATTTAGGCAACAGAAGCCCCAACATGATGATGACTTACTAGTATCCACCCTGCACATGTTTCTTGTGACTGTCCCTGAAGTGCCTGTGGAGTTCGGGGCACAAATTCTGCTCAGGCATGTCCAAATATCCACTGTTAAACTCCAGTTTCAAAACTGTCCTCAGTGCTCAAAAAAAACCCCCAAACAAACAAAAAACCTTAGGGTGGTGTGTATTCCTGCAGGCTTTCAGGCCATCCCAAAGACAAGTGAAGCTTTGCAAGTGTGACTGGGACAGTACAAACACCCACACTGGCTTCATTGCTTTGGTGATAAGAAATGCCAGTTCCCTCTGTTCTCTGTGAATTGCAAGGTGCAGCATTGCTGTATAAGATTATTTTTATCTTGAACAGCCATTTTCATTGTGGAAGATGGTCTGGCCTGCACTGAAAGCAGATGTGACAGTCGCCTGCAAGCTGTTGGAGCCCTTTGCTATTATGGATTTTTTTCCTTTTGTAAAAGGTGCTGTGTTAAGGATGCATCGTGTACTCTGCCAGACAAAGACATGAAGTGACTCATGAGACTTCTGCTCTGACCTGCTGAGCTGATGTGAAAACTGGGCTGAAGAAACATGAAAATAAATCTTTGTGCTCTGTAATGTTTTTTTATTTTATTTTAAACCAAACTGCCCTATTAATTTGCTTTCCTTGTTTTTTGAGTTGTGTGCTATTCTGTTTCTCATCTGGAATTAGTCTTACATAACATCAGGCTTCAGATTTATTGTTCAGATCTGTGTGTCTTTGGGACTCTTAAGCTTTCTTGCAGCTGATTGTGTTTCAAGGAGATGCAAAATCTGCTTGAATACAAGTATGCTTTAGGGAGTTTGAGTAGAGCTGAGGCAGTATGTGGTGCTGGCAGTGACGTTCATGAACTGCCTGCCCTGATGGGGTGTTTGATATATAATTCTGTTGTAGTCCTCTGCTGGGGGACTCTATTCCCTTTCTTGTTTTCATGCCCTAAAAATGTTTGCCTTGACTTTGAGAGCAGCTTTCGCTCGTTGGTTTTTTAGTCTCTTTCTTCTGATTCACAAGTGATCTATTGTTATTGAGATGCTCTGATGGCAGGGCCCTGGGGCATGTGGTTTTTAATGTATGGTAAAACCTTTCTGTGTGTTTAAGGGAGTTAGGTGCTTTAAAGGAGTTAAAGATTTTCAGGCTAGTGTGGTGCCTCTGTGAGAAGGAATAAGATGAAGGGTCGCTGAAGTACTTGTTGGAAGGTGATCAGGAGTTCTCTCCAGATACTTGGCAGCATTGAGTGCGTGGAGTTGTGTTGTGAAGGTCAGGGATGATGTTCAAAGTGCTTTGACACCTCCCGACAGTGCAGCTCTGCGTCTGAGGAGAGATGGTTCCCACTGGAGCAGCCTGGCTGTGTCTGGGTGCCCAGTTTATCTCAGTAGGGTGTGCAGGCAGGGGGGCAGAGCCCTTCCCAGGTACTTCCAATACTTTTTGTGTTGGCTTGCTTCAGAGCTGAAGGGATTCAGTATGGGGCATGTTCAGGGATCGGGTGGGTGTGCCCCCCATGTTTAATTGACATTAAGGCTCGTGGCCTGGGTGCTCAGTATGAGGTTGCAATAGGAAGATCTGAGTCTGGGCTGAGGGAATTTTGGCAGAATTTTTTCACACTGACTGCCTTGGTTTTGATGAAGTTGCTTGTTGGCTTTAATTGCAATAGGATGAAATTATGTCAGCTATGCTTTTGATCCCAGTTGTAGGAGTTTGTTACAGATGTTCAGCAATGCAGTAGCAGTGTCTTGCTTGCAGTCTTGCTTCTGCTGTTGTCTAATTGATCTCAATCCTACCAGAGAATAGAGATTTTTTTTTTTAATTTTTTTTTTTTTTTTTGTCTTCTGAAGTGACTGGAAGCATCTGCTCAAGTCTGTTTAGCACTGCAGGTAGAACTTGGGAAAAAAACAAACCTGCAGAGCAGCAAACCCTCCAATTTTTTTCTAGCCTTCAATATGAGAAATTTGCCAATGGACTATGTTCTGAAAAGTCCATTTGTCTTTCCTTATTTTAACCTACCTCGTGGGGAATTTAGGTACTTGTCTCTTGTGAGCTAAGCAATGTGACTCAACATTAAGCAACTTAGAAAAAACATCGTGTTTCTGCCGAGTCTACAGTGAGTAGACAATTGATGTGGCTTAATTTTTAGGAAAGGGATTCTCATGAGAGGTAGCCCTTGCTACTTGGCCAGGGGATTGGTCTTCACTTGTTTTCATCAAAACACTCAGACTTTCTGAATAATGTCCTGAAGGGAAATGGTTCTTGGCAAAAGAGTTCTTAATTACATTCTATTTCAAATTTATTTTACATTCTGATCTTTATAGCAAGCAAGTGTAATGGGTTACTTCTGAGAAACTGGCATTGTGGCCTGTCCCTTGGGGACTTCTGGGGCGGCACAAAGAATTACAGCTGCTATTAAACTTCTTGCAGTAATCACAAATTGAAAACACAAGAAGCCAGGAAAAAGTGTCTTGCAATTATCTTTGAGTTACAAACTAGCAGCAATGCCTAATTCACCTCTAAATTAGAAAGGAAATGTTCTAGTGCTGAGAAACATGTCTGAATATTTTAGTGACATGATGAATTGTTTGGATGCTTTCAATCTGCTGTCACTTAATGTTGACGTTATCTGCATACAGTATTTTAATTAGTACAAACAATAATTAGGTGACAATAGTGAAGTCTTCAGTGAGTATGAATCAGTATCTGTTTATATACCTTACTAGACTGACATGGGAAATACTGTAGGGAATACTTAATAACCCCAGAAGGAGGATAAAAAATCCCTTCAGTTTGTATATATGTACTAATAAGACTGGTGGTGATGCAAAATGTAAATAATGGATGTAGTACCTTGTCTAGAACAAGTCCTTCCTTGCTCTGCTGGCGGGAATACTTTTTTTCTGGCTAATGAGCATAACTGTTGTACCTTTCCCCTTTGAATGCTGCAGCTGTGCCACGAAAAACAGTTTGTACTCCAAATGCAGCTATGGTTCTGGAAATCAGCATCAATTTCCTTCTAGGAGGTCGGCTGAGAACTTGAATTTCCTGGCAGGGGTCGCCTGGGCTGTTCCAAGAAAGTCTCTCCGCTCAGCAGGTGGTGGTGCATCTCGGGCTCCTCTCTGGGAAGTGCCCTGTGGGAAGGAGCAGTGACTTTGGTGAGGGGCAGAGCTCTGGCTTTGGCTTCGGCTCTTTCTGGGCACCAACTCTTGCTGGGTCAGCAGCAAAGCTCCTGTTGTGTGCTGGGCTCAGCCTGGTGCTGTGGGAGCTTCAGAGCTCGGAGTGAGCTCTGTCTGTGAGCTAAAGATGCTGTTGGGTGAGGAGGACAGCCCTGCTCCTGACAAATGTCCCTGAGGCTTAGTGTACCCTCCCAACAAGCTGGACATGATGACATTAAGAATAACTCCTGAACCTGAATGCCAGCAGCTCTGCTTTTGCCTAAAGTGATGTAAAGCCATCATGCCTCACGGGAGAGAGCTTCCTACTTTTGTTTCTCTTAGAACTTGGGTCGCTTCCTGCTGGCCGTGGGCTGCCACCACTGAATTTCTGCTCCATGTGTGGGGGTTAATGAAAGCTTCCCAAACAGAAAATGGCTTCTGACATTGAAAAGCATACAGCTCTGACATGTCTGAAGCTGTTCTGCCAGTCTGTGTGCTCCGTCCCTGCGTGAAATGAAGTTTTTGAGTCACCTTCCTCTGGGTTTGGTCAACCCTGTAAATTGCTGGCACCAAAAGAAAATTCCTGTCGTTTGTAATAAGCCCGATGTTTACGCTTATGCGGTGGTCAGGGACATTTTAATAAAGACTTGCCTTGGAAATCACTGCTGAATTAGGCAAATTTGTGCATTTGCTGACAGCTGTAGTGCAGAATCATTAATGCCTTTTGTGAGTTACTTCTTAAGAGCATGGGATTTACTTCTCAAGGAAAAAAAAAATAGGAATAATAGCTATTACCAATTCCCTGGGCAGCATCTAATTTCAAGCCTGAATTTCAATGTATAAAACAATAGCTGAATAGAAATAAATCTTTAGATGTACTCTGGGAGGACTCTGCCTATTAGAGCAATTTAAAATATAAGAAATAATAATTAATGCTTTCATCCTTTTAGTAAAACTCTGCACGCCCATTAACTAATTACTCTCCTGCCTGCTGATACTAAACTTAATGCTGAAGCATTGCATTCATATCCACAGCTACCATTTTGGTCTAGAAATAATTGTAATTATACACACAGAAAATTGTGAAGCACCTGCATTTTTCCACACAGTACTGAGATTTAATTATTACTTGAGTACATGTAAAGAAGGAATTTGGGGTAAAGAACTCTGAAATCATCGACTAAAGTGTATAATGGTTCTTCTACAACACCAATATTTTCATACCCTCGATGTTTTAGGTTGTACTGTGACATTTGATGCTTTTATTTACTCTCTCCAATATGACTACTTTCCAGGCAAAATTTTAGACTGCATTTTTATGCTAGAATTTTCCTACTGATAGAACCTAAGGTAAGCTCTGCTGATCCCAGAGCAGCCTGGGTTCTTTTCTATGGATCTCTGATATCTAATAAGTAATGAATTTCCCTCATGAAGCTTTTTCATGGCTCACTTGGCTTGTATCCTCTTTCTTCTGGGTAGATTCTGGAGTCTTCCACCTTGTCCCATAGCAAGATTTACAACCCCAAGATGCACTCTTGAGCCTCCTACCCTTCTTGAGGCAATAGCCCCCTTCAGTTTGCAGGACTTCCCAGGGAGAGTCACTGGGTTTATCCATGTAGGTTTCAAATTAGGACACTAGGCTGCAGATTTTCCTTTGTCTTGAGAAAAAACCGTGGACTTCTTGGCCTGGTCTGGCTCTCGGTGCTGATGTTAGCAGGCTGCTTCTGATCCCAGGCAGTCTGTGCTCACTCTGGGGTTGTCATGGCATTGCCTGGCAGCCTTGGATCCAGAGGGGCTGTTGTATGGAAGGGAGGGCATGGCTGGTGGTGTCTGCATGTGAAATTCTACTCTATGGAAATCCCTCACTTTCAGCAGTCTGAGAAGTGCAGGTGACCAGTGAAGAGAAAGGACAGAGGCTTTTTTTTCTTTTAAACTGCATAGCTTCTTTTTTCCTCATTTAAATCCCCCAAACCTGGGCCCCTTAGCTTTTAACATAAAATGCCATGGGAAATAAGTTTTTTTTTTTCTTGAAGCTCATCACTAGTGTCAACTGATAAGGTGGTATTTATTTTTGTCCATGTTACAGGACTTCTCAGGTGGACAAAATTTCTCTGAGTTGCGTTGGATCTGTCATGCCAGGCCCTGATCAATAATGGCAATTTTAAGGGTCTCTCTGGAAAAGGTCTAAATAAATGCTCAGGAAAGAGGAATTATTTATCTTGAATGTCCCCTTGTAATCTCTGTTTTTCAGCCCTGAGAATTTCCTGAGCTGGGTGTGATTTCTATCTATATTAATCAGTAAAATCCTCTTGAAGTAGTTTTTGGGGACACTTACTAGGTTCAAGGTACTTTTCTCAAAAAGTACTTTGCACCCTAAACCTGAACAGTCCTTAGCCTGTGAGGTCAAATTAATTTGTTTCCTATTAAGTGCAGACTTCTTTTTTTTTTTTTTAAATCCTTATCCTGTCACAACTAACTACATAAAAACTACGCAAATTGGAAGCTAGACAGAGCATCCAAGTCTTGAGGCCATTATTTCTGCAGAGTTCTAAGTACTAATATGGCTATTGACTCAAACTCTGGTAGAAGAGTATTTCTTCTCATCATGGAATATCCTGGGAGTCTGTAGAGCAGAGGTCATAGAGGGTGAGTTTCTTCCCAGGTGCTTTCCATTTTCCTGACATAAAACTACTATTTAACTGGAGCAGTCAGATACAGAAAGTAAGGTTATGGCCAGGCCTTGGGCTGGGTTTGGGAGAGCACATCCCCATTGCCCAGGCTGGAGACTCGGGGACTGGTATACATTTGCACAAAGTACTTCAAAAAGCAAAAACGATACTGATATAAAGAGTTTTTTGATTAAGACATGCCAGTTTTGAAGGTAAAGAAAAATATCTGGGGAAAATTGAGTAGGGTCTGGTACAGAGGAATATCTTAAAATAGGAACAAGGAGTTCTTGTGCCAGGTCAGTGCTGTGCAGCGCTATAACACTCCTGGAGACCTCTGCATCTTGCTCTTTAGAATTTGCCTGTTTCTATGATGACTGGCACTGCTCTCTCAGCATATTGAAGAGCCTGCATTTAGCTCTGATGCTGCAGGTTTTCTTGCTCCTGCGTCCTGCAGCCCGGTGGTTTCTACTCCACACAGTTTGTGGTGCTTGTTTTCCAGCTTCCAAGACCTGCTCCCTTGTCTTGATCCTCTTGTTCAGCTAGGCTCCTGTCTGCCTCCTCCAGAATGCTCCTGCCCTAGCCCAGAAAGAGCCACGGGAGTGTCCTGTACAACTGAGCTGTCTCTGCACTCTTTTCCTTTTCTGTGAAAGCAGCAGCAGCACACTGCAGAAGTCTGCAAGGTGCTTTAGCATCACCTCACAAGGTAGGCAAGCACACTTGCCTCCTCCAGGAGGAATAAAGAGAGCGTGCTTTAGTTAGTGCTCCAGAGCTCTTTGGGTCTGTTTTGGTCACACTCAGCAGTGCAGCTCACTGGAGGAACAGAGAGTTCTTTTCTTGAACTGCTGGCTGGATTCTAAGGAAAGCTAAAATGTTGAAGAAACTCAAAAGCATATATTTAAGAATTATTTCTGTTATTTGTTTTCCTGTTTAACAGGAGAAAAACATTTCTTCTCTTCTCCATCCTTACTAAAATTGCTATTGGGGCAGAGGATTGTGCACCAAGTCTGAATATTTGCTTTCTTCCTGAACTAGAGCACTTCTTGATGCTTATAGAATGTCTGGTTACTTTGGTGCTTTTGCTTTTCTTCTGAGTGGCAGAGCAGAATTGTCATCAGAAGCACCAGGCTGAGGATATGTGTAACCTGATGGAAATAACAGGCCACTTCAGGTGCAGCCTGATTGTCTAAGACCTTTTAAAAGTAGAGAAAATAAGTGGAGAGTTTTTTCTTTTCATCTTCCATCTTGGAGACATAAATATTCTGGAGACGTAAATAAAGATGGGCTTTTCTGGCGTTTGTGGGTTTTTTAAAATTGGCTTGGTTTTTTGTTTGGTTGGTTTTTGCCATTTGTTTGGTTTGGTTTTGTTAGGTTGGCTGTGGGGTTTTTTTTCTGTTAAATACTTCTTGTTTCCAGGCCCAACACAGGGCTTAAGTTTCTAATCTTGTTTACTTCTGACTACTTGGAAGTTTGCTGATTCCAAGGAAGGCTTAGGTGATTCTTACACTTTTCTTGTTATCTAGCACTGTTATAAAATGTTTTCTGCTGGGCTTTTGGACTGAGTTTCTATGGGTTTCAAGTAGGAAACTTGGTAAAAACGGGAGATGTGGCTGCATGTGTTTGTAACAATGTCCTGATGTACTTTTAGTGCTCTAATAAGGCTAAAATAAATAAGAATTTCTTAAACATGGTTTATATTGATAAACAAAAATTGAAGGCTCTTGGTTTCCATGCTGCTGTGGAATCACCCTTTAGCTGTAATTTAATGTAACTTTGGGCTGCTTCTGTACTAGAGCACTGTTTCCTGATGTGTTTTGGAGTTTCCTCCAGACTCACCGAGATCCAAGCCAAGCTAAGAAAATGTGTGTACACTTTGAAGCTTCCATGATGATTTGGAAAGGCCCTTACATTAAGAAGATGCACCCAAGACTTGAACCAAGCTCTTGTGGTCTCTTGGGCAATGCTTTGTCATCAGGAAAATTCCCTGTTTTCTTAGTGACAGAATCAGTTATATTTTTCCTATCAAATCCACTTTTTCACTTAGCTGACCTGCCTCTGTGTTTTATGTAGCAGCTTGGTTTAGTCAGAGACTTTTTCCTTCTCCTAGCTGGGAATGGACTAATCAGCTGTCAGCTGCTGCCATGGTTATTTTCACTCAACTTAAACTGAAGCAGCTGCCTCTGGAGTTGGTGGGATTTCATCTGTGTGCAAACCCAGAGTACAGCATTTAAATACAGGCCTTAGGCTTTGACTGGCAAGAAATAAATTGGAAAGGGAGATTGTGGTTTCTCCTGGAGTCGTGAGGATGGCCATGGGGACTGCTGAACTCTGCCACCTGATACCACAGCAGAGGCTCTGCTGCAGGTGTTGCCTTATGGCTGAGCTTGTTGGTTTTGCTCATTAGTTACAGTTTAAGTGAGACGCTGGGGATGCAGCACAGTGGGAACGGAGAGGAGATGAAGCACTGCTCAAATTGATTTTGGAGACAACTTCTGCAAGCGTCTCTTCTTCCTTTCTCCTCCTTTCCCCCACCCTCCATTTCTTGCTCCCCTGAAAATAGAATTATTTGTGGAGAGATGTTTGAGTTTGCAATGAGTGAGGAGGAAATGCCTTAGCAGGGAAATGAGGAAAAGTAAAGTGACTCAGTAAAAGTTGATGTTGAATCCATTTTGGGTGGTATTATATCAGTTGCTGAAATAAAGGAAGAGACAGAAAAGTTAAGGAATTAGATAAACCAGCAGTGCATCATCTTCTCTCTGAGCTGGGTGAGAATTGCTACAGTCTTGTGGGATAATGCACTGCCCTGTCCAAGAGAGATTTGTGAGGCTCAGTAGCTGTCACTCTTTCCCAACAAACTGTGGGAAGGGAAAGTCATTATCTGCCACTCAAACCCTGGACTGAGTTCTAGTCACAGCCATGCTCACAGGGGGAAAACTCAGATTTCTTTGGACTTTAAAAAAATTCTTATTATTTTGTGTGTGTTTGTGAAATGTACCTCTCCTGAATTGCTTTATCCGTCATGAGCTGGGATAAGGCAGTATTATTAAAAAAAAAATAAATCTTTATTTTATAAGATGAAATAATTAAATCACCAGATTTGAAACATTCTAATTTCTGTTTGTGGGCAAATTCATCGTGAAGCTTGAAATAAATATTTTAGAACAGTTTTGTTAGTCAAGCATTATCAAAACAAGTAATTTTGATGCCACTTCATTTAAATATATTGTTTTCAAAGATTTTTCTTTCATCAAAAAACCCAAAACAGTTAATGAGAGACTGTGCTCTGCCTGTATAAAGTTTGATGGGTTAGTGAAGGAGGCAGTCGGCCCCTGGGGATTTGATTCTATACAGAAAATGGATGTCTTGTGCTTTCTGCTATTATTTATGATTTAATTAGTAGGCAGAAAAGGCTTTTTCTTCCTCCAGATCCCCTCACCCTGCCCCAGTTTTTCACTTGATTATGCAAGTCAGAACCTGAGAAAACAAGTTGTCTAGGTGATATGCAGTATAATAGATTTACAAACTTATTCAGGTCCATCAATAATGACTTTTCTAAGGCTTTAGAGTTCCTTCATAATAGGGTTGGAAAACAATACTGTGCTTTCCCTGACTGAAGTAATAATTGTCCTGGCTGCTCTGTCTGCTAAAGTTAATTTCTTCCCTGGTGTTAGTGGCAGCAGGGAAGACAACAGGCAGAGACTAATGCCTTTACAATGTGCTTCAGGCTGGGAGTGTCAGGAGCAGTGCGGTCTCAAGGACTGGATTTTACTGGAAAAAAAATTGATTGATCCTGATGAATTTGATGTTTAGGGAACAGTCAGAGGAACCTGGGAGCGTGCAGATGTTTGATCACCACTGTGTGTTCTGTGGATGGCTTATCTAGCCCTGGCTTCACCAAGAGCAGTTCTAATGCTAAGTACAGATGAAGTCCATCACTGGCCTTAAAATAGCAAGAGTTGCATCCTTTGGTATGGAGCTGAATGGGGGCCCAGGTCAATGGGCTGACAAATAGATGCCCAAGGAGACTGCTGGGCACAGGCAGGACCAACTGAGCAGTAAAAGAGTGACTGAGGCAGCCTGAGCTGCACCTCTGCTTCTCCTGCTTCACACGCTCTGCTGGCTTGCTGAAGGATGTAGCTCTGCCCCTTAGAGAGGATGGAATTGCAAACTTGGCTCTGTGTGGGATGCTGTGATTCTCCTAAATAATCTTTGTAGGGTTTTGCTATGTTGCCTCATAGTGCTGGCCTCTCTAGCTGTTCTAATGTGAAAAATGGCATTGCAGACTTGCAGATGTATCCATTCTATCTGAACTTTTCCTCTTGGCTTAGCTGGGATTGCAGCTCCATGTCCTCATGAGGTTTCTTTGCGGCATGGCCCTTTAAATACAGGGGAAGGGGGAACATAACCAAGCAGTCTCTTGCTTGCAGGTATTTGAGAGAAGCCTGTAGTAGCTTCTAACCCCCTATTTCTGTATAAATATACATAAGCAGAAATTGTCATAGAGGAGAAAAATATCTGGAGTAAAAGTTAGAAAAAACTGTATGAAACAAAATTATCATCTTTATCCTATAAACTCTCCGGAGCTTGTGAAATGGCCCCTGAGTTAGTCAGAACAGGTCACTTCTGTAGCTGTCCTCGATGTTATTGTTCTTTAAATTTCAACCAAGATGTCAGAAAATTACTTCTTCCTGCGACTTCTGGAGCTCCTGCCTCTGGTCACATGAGCTGCCTGCAGTGATGAATGCAAGTAATTAAGCAGCACTTCTGCATGCCAAGTGAGCACCTCATGGAATGGTACAGTGATGATGCAGCCAAAGGGGGAGGGGGGGGAATAACATTCTAAAACAAGTGATTGATGTGCAAGGCTGCACTGAAACAGTATCAGGAAGAAGCAGATGCTGGGATAACAAGACCCACAAGTAGTGGGTGGGAGAGTGAAAAAGAGCACTGGAAGAGTACAAAAGAATAGAGATCTCTTAGAATACAAGAAAAAAAGATAATTGACAATGATACACAAGGTGAAGGGGGAAAAGACAAGATGATTTGCAAATGCAACAAAAGCAACATTAAGAATCTGCTACTGCCTGGGAACTGAACATGTCTTTTGGACATCAAGACTGAAAAAAGGAAAAGGAGAAGGAAGGAGAGCAAGAAAAGAGTGAATTAAATGCTGTAAGATACTGCTATAAAATAGTTTAATCCTTATTTATAAATATTCAAGAGTCCATGGGGTCAGAAAGACCAGCAAGAAGTATTTCACTATGAAATTTAGATGTGCCTCAGCTGACTCACTAGAGCAGGTCAAAAGCTCTTAACTTCTGTGGAGTTAACAAGTTGAAGCTGGAGTTTGATCTTCATGGGGTTGAAACTGATGTGTCTCATAGAAGAGCAGAACAGCTGGGGCTTTTCCTGGTATCCCTGGGATGGAGATATTCAGCCACATCTGACTGAAAGTTCTTGGGACACTTCCAGCATGAAAAGGAATGAGGACCCACCCTACCAGCAGATTTGATGTCATGTAGAGGCCTTCAAGTGCACAGAATCATCTGTCTGTAGATAACTTGAGTCCGCTGCTGGGAGTGAAAAACATTCACTTGTTAGAATATATGTGTTGACTATTGAACCCGGTAAGGTTCATTTACAGTAGTGGGGACTGGACACTCTGCTACCTGTGATCTCAAATAGTTGAGTGGATCAGTGGATCACTGTATTCTGACTGGTCTGAACACGGAGAATTGATCTGAAAAAAAGTAACAATTCAGCTTGCAACTGGATGACACATTTTGGTAGAAAAAACCTAAACTCTCTCCTTTGTCAGAGTTGACAAGTATATTGGTCTGCAAAAATGCAGGGAAACAAGGCAAATTGTTTTCCAGATCACATCAGTTGCTCAGCTGGATTGTACAAAGGCTTTGTAAAAGATGTGTACCAACTCAAATAATGTAATGGAAAGGAGTATTTTTTTTTTTTTTCTTCTGGTCATAATTTTCAGTAGGTCACTGGCCTGAGAGTTTGCAGACAACTAAAAATGCCATTTTTGACTCTGGTAGTTTGCATCAGTTTAAGTGGCTTAGATATTTTTAAGACATAAAATGCCTGACTAATCAGAGTATTGACAAAAGACCTGAAGAATCTACTGAAGTTTATTTTCAGCCAAGATGATATGTAATCTTTTGGCTTAAATTATTGGGAAAGACTTGGAATGATTACAATATGTGATACCCATGCATAAGAAAAAGGAAATGCTGGTAATTTTACTTTAGAAAACTTTAAATTTCAATTAATTGTGCTTTGCCACTAATTTTTTTATACCGTGTTTTAATTCTGAGACAGTTATGGTGTCTTGGGTGCTATTTCTTCTCATAAGGAATAAGATTAATTATCCCAGTTGCATTGAAAAGGGTCCTTTAAATTGGTTGGTGGGGCATCCATCCAAGTGGCCTTGTGCACATTCTTGACCTTGTTGCCTGCATGCCAGATTCTAGAGTCAAGAATCTGAAAATCACATTAGCAAATGGGTATTTGTATGTCTTTGGCTATGGTCAGGTGACATTTGAGAATCCCTGAAGTTTTTGGGAGGTTGGGGTTTTTTGAGATGGGGATATAACTTGTAGAGTGCTCTAGACAAATGCTCCTGGTGTGCTGGGGAAAAAGGATTCTGTTTGGCTCGATAAAGCAACTGGAAGATGCTAATTTGAGCACTAAATCTTGTGCTTTATTTGTCTAAATTTGATTAATTAATAAGTGCCTTGCAAAACTATAGATGGTTAGCTTTGGAGGATATTTGAATTTTTTTTTTTTCTGCCTGGGGTTTAGCTGTGATTTTTTTTCTTGTTTTTCTTTTCAAAAATGTTCTTTCCCCTTGATTATTTGGATTTTAAAAAAAAGAAAACAAACACAAAACACATGCTACGGATATTGTAAGGAGTGAGTTGGATCTATTTAAGTGTATGGAGACTCTTTCTGTCCTTGAGCCATAAAATATTTGAGCAAATAGATCCTGCTATCTCAGCTCAACAAATCTGTGCTAACGTGGCACTAAGGCTGACACAAAGGAGGGTTTTGTAAAGGCCACAAACATCAGCCTATCTGTGTCAGCTTCTGAACTCTCTCTACTCTGAAGTTGTTTTTCCCCCAAAAAGACTTGAAATGTTTTAAAATCTATTTTGATTTGGAGCCACAGTAGGAGCAGCTAGGAGTAACTAACCCCTCCCTTTCTTGTGAAACTCTTGCAGCCCATAACTGGATAATCTCCTCTTTAGGGGAAGGGAGTTACCATCCTGTTGCCTGAAGTGGGATGTCCTGTGTGAGCTTTCTGTTGCTTTCTGCCCATTGCCTTGAGAATGCTGCTTTAGCTGCAGCAGTTCAGCTGTGTCCATATAACTCTGCTGCAAGCTTTTATCCTCTGATCCTTTTAGCCTCCTATGTGGCTACTATTCTTTCCCCTTTCTTGGATTTAACAAATCATCTCATTTAAATGTTTCATTTAGGAGCTTTGTCATGTGGCAGTGACACACTTCTGTGGCTTTATGGAAGAGAAATGCAGTGGAGAAGAGAACCACAGAGTGTCAACAATGACACCAAATAAAACCCTAATCAGTATCCCATCATTACAATACTCCTTCATCCAAGCAATGATTGTGTTGTGTTCCAGAAGCTCAGGAAATCAAGCTTTCAATAACTCATTCTGGTTTTGTGCTTCCTTTTGAAATTATGAAGCACAGCAATTAAAGTTGCTGTGTATGTCTGTGGCATGGTTTCAGGTAGTGGGCTGCTCATCTCTAGTCAGTGCTGTTCGCTTCTGCTTTAGGATCCTCTCCCAGTTCTTGTAGCTGCTGGTGTTTAGTTTTTTTCCTGTTCCACTGCTCAGTCCATGGCCACTATCTCCTGTGGAGAGCAGGGCCACCACTTCTCCCACCTGTCTCAGGTGCAATCCAGTTCCCTTTCTGCAGCAGGGTGGCACTGAAAGAATTTCCAGGGACTTTCTGCAGCATTCTTTTTGATTTCTTTTTGAAAGTGACAACCCTTCCTTCCAGACTCATAAGAAAACCTTTTGACTTTGGACCAGTCCTTCTGCTTTCCAGTGTATGCTTTGATAGTTGTCCCGATTAAAAAAAGAAATGCAAACCCCACAAGCAAAAGCAATGGCTGGTGTTCTCCATTTGCTCTGTCTTTTGCCTGGGATGTTTCTACTTGGAGATGCTATCTAAAAGTGAGTGACTTTTCTTTATTACATCATCCAAGCTGATTCAGTTTCTCCTTGACTAGATCAAATCTGATTTTTTCTCTGCTGCTTCTTCCACTATCAAACTTTATAGAGGGGAAAAGTGCAGGGTCCATAGAGAATTTAAAAAAACAAAATTTGAGAAATTGATCTGCTTATTATCTCATCCTCATCTTTTGTTCTCTGAGTAGAAAAAGCTTTTCCCTGCCTTTTATATGTGGATATAAGAGTATGATATAAGTGCAGGTACTTGATGTCAATTATAGTCATACTATTTAAATGCAAATTCTGTTTTTGTCAGGCTGATCCAATAAGATGAATAAAGGGCATTTATGTAAATAAGCATATTGTAATAAGAAAATGAAGTATTTGTAATTTTGGTTGTTAGCATTTTCCTTTCTCCCAGAGGATGAGTTGACTCGATTTTTAGGAACACAGGTGAGGGATGGGAGTGGCACTTGACATTCAGTATTTGGAATAAAATTGTATTGAGGCTGCAGACTGAAACAAATCAGGTTCATTAGAAGCCCAGCCAAAGAAATGGCTTGCAATTTCTCATTAGCAGCATGCAAATAGGAAGACTGTAGGGAAGCAGTCTAATGTCAACCATCAGAGACATAAAACAGATATGATTTTTAGAGAATAATAACACTATTTTTTTTTTAAATTGGGAGGTTTTTTCCATCTTTGGATATTGTTAACGTACCCACTAACCCATATGAATTATTCTCACACACATTGGTTGTGTATGCCTAGCAAACTGCTGTCATTCTGGAAGGTAAAATTAGTTTTAACATAATTTCACTAGTGAAATATCAAACTTCAAATGTTGAGGTCTACTTTTTTTGGACATAGGGCCCAAGCTCTGTATTCCATAGAGGCCAAGTGACACCTCCAGAGAGACTTGGAATAGAACAGATTTCTCTCAAGATATTTTATATTTCCATAGACTATGGGAAAAATCTGGATTAGTTATTTAATTTAGGTGTCTATCAAATTAAGATAGGAAGAGGAATTGAATCCTAAAGGGCTTTGTAGCAGTTCTTGCTGCTGTAAAAGTCAACATGCACGAGTTGGGTTACATGGGCTCCCAGCAGTAGCAGTCTGGGATTCAGTTCTATTATGGTGGAATTCCCTCTGAAATCAGTAACTAGGGGTCTATTTAGCACAAATAAAGTAACTCTATCCTTTTATCTAAGGATAAATCAAGGCAGGATATTAATTTGCTATTGGTACACTATAAAATACTAGATTTAAACCACACCAAAAGGAGTCACTGATGTTGACTGTTATTCCAAGATTTATCAGTTAATCCACAATACAGCACAATAAGCTTGCACTTGGCCTTTTTAAAAAACTTTTTTTTTTCCTAGGCCCCCTTAAGATGTATTGTAGCACTGTGGGAGTGGGGGAAATAATGGTATTTGCTACTTAAAATCAATCATGCATCTGTATTAATAAAATAATATTCACATTATATTTTTTGTAAATATTTGGTGGCTTGAATGTCACCACCCTGCATTGCCATGCTCAACTAGTGATTGGCCTGAATTTTAATATCGGCATAATTTCAGATATTGCGGGCTGGACATAGCCTATAAAACTCCGATTATTTCAGAGGAGCAGTGTTAACAATGTGAGTGATATAACTGCAGTACTGGTGTTGTGTCCCCACACCGGGTTCAGCATGCGTTGGACAGTTTATGAAGATGAGGGCATCACAGCACTCTGGCCATTTACAGAACAGACAACATATTGTAAGGATTGGGCCATAGTTTGTTACTGACAATGTTAGAGCACTCAAACTATGGCTAGAGCAGGGCTTCACTCCCTTATACTGACCTTCTGAATGTGGTCAATATATGAATGAGCAGATGTGACCAAATTAATGACTCTTCTACAACCAAATTCTTTTATCTACCTCCCTTATAGGAAGAGTTTCCTTTATATTAAGACCATGAAGCTTCAAAGGCACTGGTGTCTAGTGCAGCTTTGTTCTCTTTGAAATGGAAAATTGGCTCCAGGAGCTGTGTCTGGAGGTACAAGGCACTACACTGGATTAAAAATGTACATTCATTTTGGGAACTGGTGAATTTGATGTAATTTTCACTGGTAGATTTGAATGTGTCATATGACTGTTCCAGCATGCAAAACCTCTTTCCCATCTCATTTGCTTAGCAGGTAAATGCCATGTTTTTTTAAAAAAAATCTGTACATAGAACATAATGTGTCTTTCTTTCTGACCCCTTAAAGAAAATTCTGAGGACTGAATAAGCCTTAAAGTTCTGATTTTTTCCCCCCTGCTTTGTTCTGAAAAGATCTGTCTGATAGAATTTGCTACAGAAGTAAAAAGTAAGTTTTACCATATTTCAATAATAGGAGCATGCTGATGGCTCAGTAGAGCTACAAAAGGGAAGCAATTTCTTCTAAACTACTCAGATTTAGAATAATTGTTATACTGTCCTATTGTGTCACATTCTATCTGAATTTTCTGTGATGGTATGCTGAATAAATAACTTGCAGAAAATATTCCATCTGGAAGTTCTGGCTCCCTACATCTCTTCCTGGAACATGCACAGCTATGTTATAACTTTTTCAAACTAATTACCATTAACTGTGGCATGAATGTTTATAGATAATTGAGAGCCTCTGTTGTAGACACAGGGGTGTTTCAATTCTGTCTTTTCTTGATATTTGAAATGTGCCTGGTAAACCTCAATTGTAGAAAAGAGTGTGCCATAAGAACAGGTCAAGAAGACGGCCATGATCATTCTTTTGGAACCAATGGATAAAGAAAAACTGGACGTGCTTTGAGGGAACTTTTTTTCTGTTGTTCACCAGCTGCTTCTCACAGGTGACCTAGAAATCATTCCTCATCATCTAGAAATCATCCTAGAATCATTCCTCACAAATCAGAGGCAATGTTCTCACAGAACAAAATCTCATTTTATTATTTGAAATTCCTGGCTTTCCAAAGGCTGGTCTTTACCACAAATTGCTTCCTAGAATGTGTCATCTTGCTGTTGATGGGAAAATCGGGAATCTAACTTTATAAACCTTTGATATACTAATAGGGAAAGTTCTCGGACTTGAGTTAATAAGTTTGTTTCTTGTATGACTTCATGGTAAGGTAAAAGGGGACAGTAAGAAGAAATGAGGATTTCAGTGACTGTTTCATTCTGTGTCATGTTGCCCCCTCCTCCAAGGTTGGGAGTTGTGCCTTCAGGATTTAGAATACACAATGCTCCTAACAGCTGGGCTCAGAAAAGGTGAAGAAAAGCTGAGTCTGTCTTCAAGACTCTTTAAAGATTTTGTCAAGGTTTGAAGACATACCTTACCTCGGTGCAAAGCAATAGTAATGACCAGGGAGACAAAGTATCCTAGAAGGGTTAGGGAACTGGTGGAGGGATGAGTGGAAGAAACAAATGGGGGAGCTGAGATGGAGCTGCAGAGAAGGATGGGGTGCTTTAACCTATATTATCTTTCCTTTTGCTGCTTTAGTGGATCCTATGGACCTTCACAGTGTAAGAGGCAAAAGGCTTCTATGTAGCCATGTGTCAATGTGTTAGGGCTACCAAAAGAATATCAACTGTATTAGGAAGTTTCCAGTCCAGTTGGAAGCTGTGTGAAGACAAGGCTTAAAAAAAGAGGTGCCCAACCTTCCTGCAGTCTTTAAGGTGGGCATAAATTTAAAGCACTGCAAGTGGAGGAACTGCGGAGCTGTCAGCCCTTCTGAAGATAGCTGTGATAAAAGCATGGAATAACCCAGCAAGGCTGTTTTCCTGAAGCTGAGACCTCTCTGTCACAGAGCTTCTGTATTTACTGTTGGAATTTTGTTCTAGCACAGTTTAGTTGACTACTCATTCATTTCCTAAGAGGTTTTTATGGGTTATAAAATTAGTTTTGATGTTTCTTTCTGAATTGCTTTACTATTGAGTTTTGAATCATGGCCCCCACTACTCTCATTTTTTTGACAATAGTAAGCCTACTAGAGAGGATTTGGGAGGAGGTATTTTTAATATTATTTAGCCTGTAATGTACACACTAATAATTTGAGATAGCTGGAATTTGGTGATCAAAGTCACCACTCTTTGGAAAACTTTTGTCAGAAAAACTCATGCTTTTATTATAAAGGTGAATTCTAATAGTGCCAGGAGATAGAATGAGGACCCTTAGAGAATTGTGTTTCAGTGGAGGCCAAATTAATTGTGTTAGAAGAAGAGATATGAGTTGTAATATTAAGAACAGAATAAAGTATGGTTAACTTCTCAAAACTCTGTAAATTCCTTATTCTGCAGCATGTAAGGGAGAACTTTTCCTCAATGGTTCAAACTCAACTCATCCCTACCAGTGGTCTTGGAGCAACTACCATCTCCACAGCTGGTAGAGCCCTCAGTGAGGGCTGGATAGAGAAAAGAGAGCTAATTTAGCTCAAATCCCTGGGAGCAGCTGTATTGTTCAGGACTAGAAAAACTTTTAGTGAGCATCAGTGTTGTAAATGGACGGGAGGGATGATCTGCAGGTGGTAGATGATAACAAATGCATGGTATGGGTAGCCTGCCAAATTGCTTCTGTGGCAGTGGTGAGAGGATGCCCATGTGCTGGCGACAGGCTGCAGAGGAAACATTAGCCTGCTACTTCTGATTCTGGGTCCAGGTCAGCTGGAGTTGGCTTTGGATACCCTGCATCAGTGTACCTTTTATTTGGAAGCCCCATCTCCCTTGTGGGTTTTTCACTACTCATTTTTATGATGTTCTAATAGTAGTGAGCTAAGGGTTATAGCGTCCTTGGGGCTTTTTTTTCACCTTCACTTTGGCCACACTTGTCCACACAGTTCAAATGCTCACAACTGTAGAAGACATAACCATTTTCTGTGGCAGATATAGGACCGGTGGATGTTATCTGGAACAAGGACAGAGAAACACTGTATTAATCATTTCACACCAGTTTTTGCAGGAAGAGAATGGCAATGGATCCTCAATCAGTTTTACCCCAAATTTGAAACAATTGTGAAATGTCTGTGCCATCAGAAGTGTTTTAGGGAAACATTTCTTTTAGGCATTGTGAGCTTGCAGTAGCAGAAAGAAGTCAGGTTTTTTTGAACAAAACTGGCAAACTTTCAGAACACCAAAGGTCTCAAAACTGACAAGAGCAGGTGGCATCAGGATCACTGACTTCACTTTCTGTGCTGACATCGGAGCACTGTAGTGGAATATTCTCAGGCTTGGCAAAAGCATCATGAACTTTCTTTACCCTCTCTAGATCTGGAAGGTGTTGTGCTTTCGACCATGAGCTCAAGTTCTTCATTCTAGCAGTAGTCCCCAGAAAGCATGTGATGTGTGGGCCTTGAAGGATATTTTTGAAGCTGGAGAGTTTCAACTTATAGTCCTGCTGCAGCTTTTTTGGGGAAGCTGATGAAGTATTTAGTGCTTCTTCCTCTTACTTGAAGCTGTCAGCCCATGGTGCATTTCTTTGTAATGTGAGGTACAGCAGCTTTAAGATGTTGAGACTTGATGCCAAAATGTTTGTGTTGCCTCAACTCTGTGGCTCTTCTGGACTCTAATCTGTGCCCTAAGGTAGCTGGAAAGAACAGTTTCAGTCCTCCCTGGATTGTTAAGAGATTGCTGATCCTGGGAACCTCTTGTCTCACATATGGAAGCTTCAAAGAGAAGATGGTAAGACTGCAGTATTAGTCATGATGAGGAAAAAACCTCAGACGTAAAGGAAAACAGAGGTATTATTAGAAGCAAAATCTAGGACATCTGAATTCAGTTTCTAGTTCCTGCAATTTATAACCATATAATCAGTTCTGTGGTTGTTTTGGTAAAATGGTATATTCTCAGTAGCTGTGGTGTGTTTTGAGACTGCAGTAAAAGGACAAGGAGTAGATCTATAGCTGCAACAGTAGTAGATGCAAGAAATTAATAGCATAAGGCAAAAACCTTTGTCCTCTTCCCATTTGCTGCAGGGAGGAAAAACCTGAAGTGTTAGGTCTGAAGGTGAGACTAGACTTGCAGACACACAAGGAATTCAGTGACAATAACCAGGATTTTGCAAAAATGAGCCTTTTACAAGCTAATCCATTTTATCAGCACTTTGCATGCTCATAGCTTAATGCTGATTTTCTCTGTATCTAGTGAAAACAGCCAGGATTTACTCTAGTGCTCCTTCAGCTGAAAGCAGCGGCCACACTTGTGCTAGTCTCTATTTGAAGTGAACTCTCATGTTCAAAAGTTCCAACCTAGCAATATTTCTGCTCAGTGTTTCCTCCCTGAAGTGGCATCATTTGATGTGTGAAAAAGAAAAGAAAGTGAAAACTAGCAACCTGTTTTGTTTGCCAACACTTTGTCTCTTACTTACACTTTACAGATCACTTATCAGACTGAGAATAAGGCTCCCTCTTTTTTTTTTTTTTTTTTTTTTTTTTTTTTTTTTTTTTTTTTTTTTTTTTTTTAAGCTTTCTAGGAAGACTAGAATAGCTCAAAGGTGAGATTTTGACTGCACAGATGAAGGATACAAATATTCCTGTGAAAATCCTTAACAATAAATACCTGTAACCTTTTAAAAAAATGCTTTTGGAATTCAAGCTATGGTAACAAGACTTTTGAGGAGAAGAGTCGTTAATTTCAAGGTGGATTTTTTTTTTTTTCTTCTAGCATATAGTCTAATCAGAATGTCAGCTTCTAAATGCAGTAATTTTGGTGAAGTTCTTTATGAGCCAAGGCAAATGGAATTGAAAGAGCTGACAATATGAGTCAGAATGACTGACTCTACTACAAGTGAATTTTTCGGAGCATTTGATCATGTTTCACTCATGGTCTATGAACATGGATCCTCCTGCTTGATGGTGTTGCCTTGTGAGATGCAAAGGGAGTTCAAAACTTTATATGCCTGTAAGTTCTTACTTCTCTGGCAAGTATGCCACTGAAAGGATTCCAATGTCTTTGTACATCTGACTGGAAGATTGGGATGAAGATGTTAGTGAATGGCTGCTCCAAGGAGGCTTGTGTAGAGATTTGGTCTGGGCATTGGAATGTTTCTTTTGTTTTATTAAGGGACAGTTCTGACAGCAAACAGCTCATACAATTCACAGAAAAACAACTCCTTGAAAAATGGTGGAGTTACCTTTGTGAGGGACATACTGGTACAAGCCCCAAGACAGATGTGCCACACAAGAAGATATTTACTGAGGACTTGCTTTGCCTCCTAAGGCCACATTTTTCTTCTACTGACACTGTGGCCCTGCTGCTAAGTAGAAATTGTGATCAGCAACAAGAGGTGATACAAAATTAATGGTAGTAACATAGGCATAGCTTGCCACTTTCATGTGCGTGTACAAAAAATTTCAGTCAAGAGCACTTAATTTTCGTTTTACTGGTCTTGAGTGGCTGTACTACAATTATCACTTTGCTCAGAGCTCCTTCAGTCTTTTGGTATGTTTAAAAGTGAGTGAAAAACAAACTTATTTCTGGGAAAAAAATATTATGGCTTTATCTGGGTACAAGAAAACTGTTTCTAATGCATTAGATGGTTAATGGAATGTGTCAGCCTTGTGGGAAGTAATGCACAGAACCAAGTTCTTATATTAGTTGAACTTGGACTCCAGTAGAGATATTCCTGAGTAGAGTTCTGTGGTATGATTAAAATGCTTACAAATGAAATTCCTTATATGCTTTTTGATGTGTTTCTACAGTTCAGAGATTTTACTTAAGTCTGTTTTCTAAAGCTGTTGTTTAGCTGTATCTGGGTGTTTTGTTTTTTCCTTGATCTTGGGATTCTGGGTCTTTA
>VWZN01017941.1:1349706-1376036 GCA_013396955.1 Regulus satrapa | reverse complement strand
CACAGATTCCATAACCTAAATTTCCAGTCTGAAGAAGCTTTAACCATTCTTCAAGTTCTCTCCTTAAAGACAAGTTTTCTAACTAAGTGTATACTGAATTTGTATTCCTAGAATTGCAGGGATACAATTTTTAACCCTGCCCTGTTCACTCTTAACTAAACTCTGAGCTTCCACTCAGGCAGGAAATAACTTCTCCAGGTATGTTTTCCTTTTACTAAGTCTTAGAACAGATGAGAAAAAGATGAGGTGTAGTTTTCTTAGGAGGAAAATATTCTGGACTGCCAACATTTAAAAGTTCCAAAGGAATCTGAATACTGTCTGTTGTGTCTGTCTGGCAAAACAGGCCCCAATCAAATAAAACCTGTCTATACAAAATTTAAGAATTCAGTATCAAGTTATGACCTCATCAGTCTTGAGACAGAACAAATTACACTAAACAGGGGTCACTTTAATAACTAAGAGATAAGAATGGGGGATTGAAACTAGATGATCTGTATGGTCCCTCCCAAGCCAAACCCTTCCATGGTCCTATTCTATGACTCGATGAGCATGTAGGTTGTGCCCACCCATCCATCAATTCTACTCACATCCACACACTGATGAACAACAACCTGGAGGTTTGTACTACACGCAACTACAAGAACCCATTTAAAAACAGAACCTACAGATTTTAACACATTCCTAAAAAAACCTGCCTGCCTCATTCTGTGAAATAATAACTGCAACACAAATAAGAGTATGTGGACAAATAGGACAGCTACTCCAAGAAAGGCTGTCAGATCTTTGAGAGGAAGTGTTCATAATAGGTGAGAGACACTACCTATGTCCCATTCTGGCACTAAGCTGCCTGCAGAGTGTCTCCTAGTCATGACACTGAAGAAAAAAAATAAATATATATATACCCTTTCTTAAATTTCAGCCAGTGTTCACATGCTGGCAGTGAGGAAACAGGAGTGGAAAGAACGTAGGCGGTGATCTGCACCCACTGACAGAAAAAAATCATCATGAGATTCCCTATTGTCATTTAGATACCCTCCATCCTATTAGAAAAACAAATACAGAACCCTAACAGACCTTACACATGCATTTTTATCAAATTCTTCACGCTGAGGAAGAAAACAGAAAAGAGTCAAGAATTACATTAATCTCTACAGTTATCTGAATTACCATCCTCTGTGTCCTACTCGACTACACTAGAAGAAAAAAAAAAAAAAAAGAGAACAATATGTAATAGCAATAATTAGTAATGAGAAGCCACTCCTTTTTTTATAATTGGTGCACATATTCAAATCCATTTTGAACATTTTACTTACCATTTCCACGCCATACTTCAGCCAGATGGCAGCTTCCTTCTCCAGGCTCTTTGCAGAACTCCACTACATCGCGACAGGTTGTTTCTGGTGTAATTGGAACTTCTGTCAGAATCTGTTCATTGTTGCTCAGAAACACAGTTAATATCATCTGAAAGAAAAAAAAAAAAGTAGTAGAATATTAAAAAAAAAGTGAGACAAAAATAAGATTATAGATTTTTCCCCCCCTCTGTAAATGGAAATGTATGCCTAAGTTTGTTACCACATTCCAAAGTAGTTTCCAGTCTCCTGTAACCTTGACAAAGATTTAGACCTTTGTGCTCGTTTTATTTTGACAGTACAGTGAACTGACTTTTTTTTTTTTTTTAATAAAAGCTTAAGTTGAAATGTTTTAGCTCTGTCTAAAAGTACGGTTGGGAAGAAATTTCCAGCTGTGTTAGATGCTTGGAATCATAGCATTTAAATATTGAAAATAAATGCATACTTTGGCAAAGTAACCAGAAACTTCAGGATGTACTCAACGACAAGTATTCCCAAAATGCCCTAAGTACTCTGAGAAACACCTGACCCTAAAAGCTCCTGCTTAAAATTAAATGAACAATTTTATACATTCTCTCTGCACCTTAATTCCCATCTGTAGTCACAACACTGTTCTGTAAACAGTGGATGGAAAAGAGAGAACATCAAGTTTTAGAAAGCAAAAAATACCGTAAGTGTCTCTAAAGAATGTGATAAAATTAGTAACTTTGCCTGCAATGAAAGTTCTTCCAGATCCTTCCCATAAATAAAATGTGGTGTCACATACTGAACCTAGTAACAACTCTTCAGTTAAAAAAAAAAAAGAAAAAAAAAAAAAAGTTATGCATCAATTTGCATAGGCAACTCTTAAAAACATTCATAATACTTTTATCTGTGGGACACACACATCAGCCAGACTGGAGACTGACATTAATAACAGCTAGATACTGAGTGAGAGCAGTCTGTCTACTTTAGAAATAGACACAGGACAAATTCCAAGAAAGCCCAGGCTCCAAGCTCTCAGTCTCGTCAGTCCTCCAGGCTATTTCGGTCCAGGTTTCTACTCTCCCTCAACCTGCCAAGTTTGCATGCTGTGTCCTGAAGTTTTCAAGTACCTACACTTCAACACAAGAAGCAGTCAACCAGAACTGAAAATATATCAGAATTCACCCCCAAGTTGTTCCAAAGGAAGCCACAGTAAAAGCTGTAACTGGAGGAAGCTACAGGATGCAGGCAATGAAAGTGCCTGTAACACCTACCGTAAACAGCTCAAAACATTCTCGTTCCCCCAACAGAAGATTCACACAACCTCAATATTCAGTGACTGTGTTAGATAACAAGTAACTGATGTTGAATCTACTACTGGAATTTGACCTGGTATTTAAGAAGAAAGAGTCACACACATGAACCAAGAGGCTCAGAAGAAACCTTAAGAGGTCATCTAGTGCAGTCTCTTGGCCTCAGGCAGGATAAACTATACCTGCATTATTCTGCAGAGATGCTTGTCTAACCTGTTCTGAAAAGCCTTTCATGATGGAAATTCCACCACTTCCCTAAACCATCCACACCAGAAATCCAGGGCTCCCGTAGCAAGAGGAAGTTCCTTAAAGTCTAGTTAAAGTTTTCCTTACCACCATTCAAACCCCCTAGTTCTTCTAGCCACAGGGGAAATAGGAAACACATTTTTTTCCTCTTTTCTTTTTCCCTCCGCAGTTATATTTAAAGAATGTGCAATATGTAAGTAAATTAGGTAACTTAAATTAAACAACACCAATTTAACAAAGTTATTAGTGTCAGTATTCCAGTTTCCCCACAGAACTTGACAGCAGTTTCAGGTAAAACCCCAAACTTCTGAAACTTTTTTGAGTATACCTGGCTTTACTGCCTCATAATCGTTTGTGTGAAAGGCCTTTTTTCTTGGTGTGAAAGGATATATAGGATGACGTAACATCATGTGCTTTTACACGGTTTCCAGGTTTTGATTTCCTTATTGCTATAAAAGTCAACACTGGCCCAGAAAACTTGCTTTATGCCCTCAAGATTATAGATCTGCTTCTGCACCCAGACTGAAAGAGAAAGAAAAGCATTGTAGGTGTGAGTTATCCTATTTATCTCAGTCACTTAGCCATAAATTCCAATCTCAAGCACACACAAATTCACAGTCCCCCCGTGGCAATACCAGGACAAGGTTTGCTGTACCTCAATCACACCACCTGACTCCCTCAGCTCAGTGCTGCCTTCTGCCAAGCTGCGTGTCACAGTTTCAGCCCAGGGAAAGGAATCTCACTAAGGAGGAAGCAAGGTGCTGCAGCCACCAACCCGTGTAACACTCCTCAAGGAAACTTGACTAAGGATTTATTTTTACAGGTTGTCCGAGTAATACTAGAGGAACTGAAAGACTGTACTGCAAAGCAAACACCCTGAAACATACAAAGAATGACTAGAAATACTGAACATTATTACCATGGTAACTATATATACATATTGTCTTATTACTTACATTTTCAATTCAGTGTCATACCTGTCCCTGTTTGTGGTGGGAATGGGTAAGAATCAGAGGTATTACATGGTGATAAAATATAAATAAACACTGATGTAGCCTGGAAATTTGCTGCTGAGGAATGCAAGTGAAGCATACACGTGAAATAGCCAAGTACACCCACTGAAGTAAATCAGTTCCAAGAAAACAACATTCTTAGCCAAAAATTAAGACACAAAAGAACTTATAAATTCTTTGATTTGTCATATTAAATTCATTTCTAAATAGGAGCAGCTGAATAAAACCCATCTTGTAAAATTGTGACCACTGTAGCATTTCTTTGATCATCTCTCAAGTCACAGTTTTTAATATGTGAATACCATGTCACACAACAGGATCAACCTACCACTCACGAGCAAATCACCCGAGGGATTCTAAATCCTATCTTTTTTTTCCCACAATAAACATCAACTTCCTAACCTTACACTTCTTCCTTCTCACCACACACATGGGTATTACCTGTTACTCCCTTCAACGGCTCCTGCTACCAAACCAATGGTTTGATTCAGCTTCCATGAATTCTTGTTTCTTTTCACTGGTTCTTCTTAACCGTCATGCAAACTCTAGTGTATCTTATCACATTTCAACATTTCAGGTCTTTTCCATACCAAATAAGCTACAGCAAACCTCCCAAGCTGGCTTCAAAACTACTGTAATCTCATTTCTCAGCTGACAGATGACCTCTTGGAAGATTCCAGACTTGGAATCAGAACTCCACCCAAATCTTCTCCATCCAGCAGATCCCTAATACTTGTATGCATTCCTCTTGGCATGGTTTTTCCCCTTCATCCATTCCCTCTTCAAACCATACTCCCTGCATTATTTAAAAGACACATTTTATCATCCCTGCAGTTTCTCAAGGAGGTAGAAACAGGGATAAACCTACAAGAACATTTTCCTTGCTTATCATCTCGCCTCTTTCTACAGTTGAATAGTGTCACCTACAAAAATGTCAATAGGCATCACTCACACAGATGCCAGTTTTATCTATCTAGAGCTGATCTCCTGCTAAGGAAACTGAAATGTTGGCACTCGTCATTTGACTCCTGTGAATGCCTAGCTGTCAATTCAAGTTCTCCAAGGCTGTAACACAATCCTTAGCCCTGTTTCCCCAATGATTCCTTGGATTTCATTCATCATAACACACAGGTACCCAATCATCCTGAGCTGTAGTACAGACATCTTTGACGCAAACCATTTTCACAGTCTTCTGTCTCAAATCTATCTCTACTTTTCCTGTACCATATGTAAAGCAGAGAAAGGCATTTTTTCCATAAAGTGGTCCAGCCAAAGATCTAAGTTTGCAAACTTGCAAAACATGTTTTCCAACTTTTCACTGGTGTGCCTTTTTCACTCATGACAACTGTCGCAACAAAAATCATCCTTCATGCCTACAGCCTTGACCGAGTTGCCTGTGTCAGTCCTGATAAGGACAATTTATTTGTTTTCACTTTCAAGCTTCTTTCTTAACCTTTTTCACTCTTTACCAAGAAATTTATGACAAATTGGCTCTTTATACCTGTTTTTACTCTCCATGTGCTTAACATTAATAGGTTTTATGTTTTCTTCAGTGCTGTCCACCATGCCTTATGCACACCTGCAAATCAACCTCATTGTTTTCCTTAGAGATCCTCCTTTGCTGTTCCTGGCTAAAAAAACACAGACACAAGTCTAAGTCATTAATACCCCGGAAAGTGCTGCCAATGTGGTGTTAAATATTGTTTCATCTCCTTAGACTTCTGTAACCATCCAGTTCATTACTTTCTTCATCCCTAACCAAGATTCCAAGAGCTGTGCAACAGGAGATGCATTTAACTCGTCTACCAGGGCAGAAATCTCACACACAGCTACACAGAAACAAATTCTTTCAAATGGGTATGATGGCCTTTCCTCTAAATGAGCTTGGTCCAGCTGGCCTAGAATCCACCTTGACCTCACCTCTTGTGTTTTGCTATTTAAGTTACACTCCCCTAGTACAGTGTACAATTCCTTATGAGTGGAATAAAGCTAGACTGCCACCCCAAAACCAGCTGATGTTGCACGGTGATTCTTAGTTAAGATATGGTCTAAAAATACAAAATTCCAACGCTGAACAAAGTCTTCACCTCATCATTTTTCTACAATCTTACCGAAAAAAGCCCAACCTTTTTTTCACCTTCAGCTAGTGAATTTAAAAAGTACACAGTTAGGTAAATCCTCTTTAATAATTTTTGTAGAGACAAGAACTACATTTCTCTCAACTATTACCTCATGCTACCAAGACCTGAAACACTGCAGCTTGAGGAGAGATAAACTGCACACCCACACCTCCACTGCCTTATGCCCAAGCTAAATTACTGAAGTCAGGCAGCTGATAGTATTTACTATAAAAACAACAAAGTCCATGTAAGTAGGCATTTCCTGATATCCTACTCACACCAAACTGAGGTATTTAAGCTATTAGAAAGGAACCAGACAAGTTTCAGGACATGTTGAAACACTGCAACTGAAAACAAGTTTAAGATTACTTTCTTACAGTAATATTGATGTATTCAACTAAAGAAAAAAAAAAAGGAAGTGAGTTCCATGGATAAAGATGGTGAACTATTCAGTTGGCTTTTTATTTTCTGTATAAACATTTTTTTAACTAAAGCCCACATTTCCAAACCAGAGTTCGTGGCAAAAAGTGAAGATCATTACTTTTCCTGCATGTAAACTTACATCCATAATTTAAAAAAGAAAGACACATATAGGAAACTTCAGAAGCAACATCACTCCAGCCAAGAGCCAAAGGTTAAGAAAAACCAGCCTTGCATCCGAAGAAAATTAAAACCATTATTTTTTTCTCTTTGTACTCTCTATTAGTCTTATTACCCAAATTTAGAATGCGTACATTATATTAAAGGTAGAGCAGATAATAGAGAATTTTTTTAAAAATAAACTTGTCAATTTAAGAATTATCAAAACAATAACTGCAATTTAAAAACATACTGGATATTTAATATGGCTGAAGTTACATACTACTGTTTAGTCATATTAGACTCTTCCTTTGCCCTTTTTCTGGTTCTTAAACCAGCCTAGAAATTTCACTGTGTAAATGAACAAGAAAAAACAAAAAACCAATCAAACAAATAAAACCAAAACCAAAACCCGCCTTCTCTTCTAGCAGATCACGGAACAGATATCTCAAATACAAGGCTGACACACAAATGAATTTAAAGTACAAAACAATTTCTGATAGAAATGCCAACATCAATCCTTCTGTTTCACAGGAACTGGAAGGCATTATCTTCTCACCATGCATTTTCCCCAACAAAGAGTTCCAAAACATTCATTCATGATCTTGCAATGCTCTGCCATTTGCGAGCTTTCAGCGGTGCCTACAGCTCCAGGATGAGAACAAACAGCGAAGGCAAGACTTGTTCCAAGTCAATCTCTCTAGAACAGCAGAGACGACAGCATCTCCCAAGAATCAAGGACAACTTTTGGCCTTGATTTTGCTAACTTGGGAGTCCCAGGAGTTTGCAGTATTCAAGTCACTACTACAATAGGGTTTTAACTGGAAATTCCAAACTCGTATCTTACTGAAATGTCATAGTCCCATCAATCAAATATGAACTTTGAGTAAGACTAAGGATTTCAGCTACTAGAAAAATTACAGAATGAGAGGTAAGCAAAATGTGAAAAGGTAAAAAATCATCCCTTTTGTGATGAGATATATTAATATGAGCAACTTTGCATGTAGAAAGGTCAGCAAAAAAGTTACAAGTTAGCAATTACCTCACACAAGTTTGCTTACCTGGAATTCATGCTATTATATGAAACCTCCACCAGCTATAGCTGTAGATTATATAAAACCTCCACCAGCTATAGCTGTAGAAAATGTAATTGTAATTTCAAGCATTAAAACAGTTTTAATTTTTGTTGCAGCGGGAATCCAGCCCCTTTTAATGATTACAGACTTAATTAGATAAAACTTCAAGCAAAGTTACATTCAAAAAAAGGGAACTATGAAATTATGAGACCATGAAATTATAACCACAGAGGTCTTTGAATTAAAGCCATCTAAAGACCCTTTCCTGACTCAAGCCACAAGTACTTCCCTATACTACTGAGATTTCAGAAGAAACAAATTCCAAATAAATCTCTGATGTTATTATGTGCAAACCCCAGAAAAACAGTAGCAAGATTAAACAATTTCACTTGCCTTTAAAGAGAAAATCTAATCATCAAGTTATCCACCAGCACGCTTTTTCTAATAATTATTTATCTTCAGAATGAAGCTGCTATTTAAAAAAATAAATCTGTTGAATTTCTTGCAGTATGCTTGAGAGTCCTAATTCAAATTAAAGCATCAGGATATACACTTAATTTATTATCAATATAACTGTGTTTTTTTTCCCCCCTCTAACATCTCCTCGTTTCTGTTCCCCATATATGGGGTGAGAAATTGCTGCAATCAATTTCCATATTTTTAAACAGCTTTCCTCATATCCTACTTGCATTTAAGCTGCACAAACTTTGAGCTCTGGACAAAATTTAAAGCCCAGTGACGCTTTTGACTGTATTAGTAAAATTCACAAAGGCAGTGCAACCAACAGACTTCAGTTTGCACAGAATATAAAAATGAGCAAAATTTTCTGCCAAAATGTAGACTTGTGAAACCAATAGTTTCTTACTATACTTTCAAATTTGAAGCAAACTGCCTCCATATGGCCTGCAAAAGAACCCACAAAATGGGGAGTGAATCTCAGACTCTGAAAATGTCAAGTATTCAGCTATGGGCTACTGACAAACATTAAAACCTTAAATTTTACTGTTGGTAAACGCAAGCGTTCATGAGATTACTCAAAAATATGAACAAGGTCACATTATTTATGGTCAACACTTTTGATTTTAATCAGATCTGAATATTTAATGTTGCCTAAATATACTTCAATATACTTATCACACAAAACCTTTCTTTTTGCATCAGCTCACATGCTAGTTACATTAACTTGCTGGTTTGCAATCTCTGGAAGAAAAAAAAACCTCAAACTGATCCATGTTGGGATCCCCCTTCACCATGCTCTGCACTACACAACCTGCCCACAGAGAGCACAACCAGGAACTTGTCAAACAATAGCTGTGCACGAAATTACTTCTCTTGCTGAAGCACGGGTATAATTTTAATTAACTCCTCTGTTAGAAATGCACAAGTATAGATTTAAAAGAAAATCTTATAAAAACGTAGGGAAATCTTGTTTAAGGCCTGCCTGGTGTGAAGGCTTAGAGAATTGAAAGAGCCACGGAGATTTCCTCTCAGGACTTGCAGGATTGTTGTCTTTGCCCCCTTCACGAGCTGTCACATGCGACACCAGGCGCTCAACGGGACTCAGGCTATTTCAAAAACCTACACCTACCTGGTATTTATTTGCTGAGGGGATACTTACAGCGCTTTTTCTTTGACAGAAAAAGAGCTACAGCATGATGATAGATCTGGAATCTGAAGCCCCTTGCTCCTGCAATGGCAGGCTTCCCGTAGGGCAGGGAAATAAGGCAGCATTTTTGCTAAAGGAAGGAAACAGCAACTATCATCAGCAAGACAGATCCACAAACTGTTAAATGAAAGGTACTCAGCAGTTAACTGAAGGACTTGCAGAGCTCTAGGAAAACAATACCTAATGAAAACAATAGCAACTAAGAGTTCACTTGTGTAAACAACAGAAACAACCCACAGACTACAGGCTGTGAGAAGCAAAACATCAACAGGGCTAAAAAAACAACTGACCAAACAAATATTACATTTTTACATTTTTAGCATCTGCCTAGGACAAAAGAGTGATGACATTCAGACATTATAATCCCATATCAGATTTTAGACTACATTTTGCTAAATAAGAAGTCGGAGTCAATCCATGGGAGTGAACAACTACTAGATATCTCCAGACATTGAAGATAGAGAAGCTATTTGTTATTTGTTAAAACACTGAAATGCCTTGTTTTAGATTCAAACAGTTCTGCTAAAATCAAGCTGGAGCTGAGATTCAGATAAAATTTAAAAGGTGGCTACAGCAGGGAAAAATGAATATAGCTTAAAAAGGACAAACAGAAAAAAAGCACCCCAAAGAGATCGCATTACATATGAAACTGCTATTTTAGAAGAGTATCTGTCCAAGTGCAATATTTATCATCATCAGCTAAAGGAACACAGCCTGAAGTTAGAGAAATCTATAAAACATGTCTCCTGTGATGTTTCCTAGTGGAAAATATAATTTGGCACTTGCTACAGAATGAGTTCAACATCCCTGCACCATATTATCTTTTGGCTTGATTCCTAAATTGCTACATCTGGAGGAACAGCAAGGAATCTTGTTGTTACTCCTTGACGCAAATAATTCTACCAAAGGACTGTCAAGACACCAGTTATCACGTAAGAGAGTTTGGAACACTGGGAGAATTCTAGGTACACTGACAAGATCTTGCTGAGCACATTTCTCCATCAGGGAACACAGATTAAAAATGGAGAGACTTTTATTCTTCCCAAAACAAGGCTTTGAAATTTTGCTTTCTTTCAGTGTTTAAATGACAGTGGGCCATATGGTATCTTTCACGATATACACAATAATTATTAAAAGGTGGAAGCTAGAGACTCTTCTTGAAAGACTTTCTGTTCTAATCACTTGATGCTTACTTACAATGTTCATGATGACTCAAGACCTAAGTTCTCACCCTGTAAATTAGCCTTATATGATTTCTTACAGGATTATTGCAAATAAGTCTTACTATCAACCAAGAGCAGAAGACTGGTCTTTAAATCAAGCAGCTCTGAAGAAGTTCCAGAGGGTTTTTTTTATGCTTGCTGTCTTCACTGAGGATATTTTTTTATCTTCTGGAATTTTCTTTTTTCTATGAATCTTCAAATGACAAACCTCACCCAGTACTACCTAACTTCAGTGTGATTTATCTAAAGTACCTTTAAACAAACCCATAAAAATCAGCTGTTAAAATTCTGTGCTGAGTAATTAAAAAGTTTGAAAAATCTCTCATCTATTTGAGAAACCAGCAAATAGTCCAGCTAAAACAGAGGATTTTGGAAGCTGATAAGGACTATAAATATGAGAATTCCTTACATAATGGATTCCTACTAAACTCTTAAAAAACTGCAGCACTTGCTGCATTTGCAAATTCATAAAGCATTACTAATACACAGGAAAGGTCAGAAGGTTGGAAGACAGCAAGACTCCAGATCAAAACAAGGCCGCACTGGCGCAGCGATCTTTCCTATTGTCCATAAACTCCACCAGCTCTATTTAATAAAAGATGAACACGATGCTCACAGCTCTACACATCTTCAGGTCAGGGTCTTCTAAACCAAATGGTTCAGAGTTACGTGGAGAACCCCAGTACAAGGACAGCTGTGGCCTCACAGCACCCAGGGAAAAGGAGGGAGGAAGCACTGTGGCACTAGAACTGTATCTCACTGTACAGCATCCTGCTCATCCCTCAGTTCTAATGCTCCGAGGTCTAAATCTTTCCTCTCTGAAGGGTAACCAGCATGCCACGCCTCAAATGCATCACAAGCTTGCTAAAGCAGTCTTAAAAGTATAAACTCCCCATTCCATTTCATCAACTGATGAGATATTAATAACATGTTAAAAATACTCTTAAATATTTTATTCTCCAAATCATTAAGACGTGGCTGAAGAACAACACAACTATAGTGCTGTAAAATTCACAGTGCACACGGGTGAACTGGCAATAAATTAAAACCAAAACTAAATTAATTCAAGATGACTCAGCTTCAGAGATCCTTTTATTACATAATAATCTCAGCTTTCCAGTGAGGGGGAAAACCAAAGTTGCCTTCGCTAAAATGAAATTTAAAAAAAACCAACCCACCCAAACCTAAGAACTACACACAAACACGAAGAAAAAAAAAACCTACTCGCAAACCCTAAGCAGAAAAAAAACATACACACACTAAACCCCCAGAACCCCAGACTCTACAAAAAAAGAAACCCTCCACCAAGATTTGAGAACCAGATGAAAGACAAGAAAGACAAAAAATTGAGTATTTTGCTTTTATTAGGTAGGGATATGGAGCTAAGTCCCATTTGAGTATTTTGCATATTGGCTTTAGCAACACTCAATTCAATTGGAAAGAAAGCTCAGTCTGACACCAGGCAAAGTTGAAGAGCAGAGCTCTTCGGTGTGAGGATTCTAATCAATTTTCCTGAAAGAAAACAATCTTCAAAATCCACATGTAACAGAAGTATCCCACTGAATTAGTATCATAGAACCGAATGTTCTCAAATTATTAAAAATATTTTAGCCAAGGTTAAGGACAGGGAGGTGCTGATGTTTCTACAGTCTTGCGTTCGACCTTGTCAACAGCTACAGCAAAGTCATCCAAAATCCACTGAATTCCAGAAAAGCCTGACCTATCTACTGCATTGAAAAATCATCCCATTGAAAAACCATAGCATACAAAGACAGGCATTTGTATCTTTTCTTTCACAAACCTTTGAACAAAATATGAAAAAACCACCCCATCAAACAAAAAAAATCTAAACCACAAACCAAAACAAAACCAACCAACACAGTACTTTTACTAAAGGTCATGCTTTTTGTCAAACAATACAGGTGAACTGAGGCACCAAATATTATCATTTTATAAACCAGGAACAACGCCTACCGAATCTGTAGTCATACAACAATATGTAGTGTTGCAAATGGAACCAGCACTATTCTTTCTTCTTTATTTCAATAGCGTGAATGCAGAAAGTTCTACCAAAGCTTTCTTCCACTAAGCAGGAAGTATTAACAAAACACTGATTGTTTAGTGCACTGCTTTCAGGGAATACCAGCCATTCAATCTTAGATGTAAAGATGTTATCTGTCTTGGTAAAAAAATAGTAAATGAAGAGTGAATACATCCTTGGGGATTCAACAGGCAAGCCAGCATAATTTTCCTTCCATCAGAGTAGAATAACTTTCTAAAACATTTCTTTAGTTTTTAAAGTGGCAGATTGAAAAGCTAAAAGCTATTGTTTCATACTCAGAAGTCCACTTGGGTTGAATTAAAAACTACTACTACTACTACTAAATCAAGCTATGCAAGGTAAAATCAAAAACTGCAGGCATTTTATATCCAGAAGAAACTAATGTAAGGCAATAATCCCTGGTCTTCAAGTAAAAATCTCTCCCACACACACACTAATCCATTATAAAGATTCACTGTTCGGTTTTGCACCAAGAAATCCAAAACCACTTAAGATTACAGCAAATAAATGAAAATCAATGTTGCCCCACCTTCTTTTTGATAATTCTGTCCTTGATCCACGGTTTAGATTTAAGTCCAGTCTTTTTCGGTAGCCAAGATTTCCGTTTTGATGCTTTTACAATATTCTGAAGAACCATCCTTAAAATATTCTTCATGTGGACACTTGTAAATAGCAGTGAATACAAAAATGTTGTGGAAACCTGAAACCTAATAACAGTTTCTGTGCAACGACTACAGTGAAAAACTACTTAAATGGAGTATTTTTGGTCTAGTGGCACATGAATTCAGGCAGTAATGAGGAGCAGTGATAAGATGTTCCAACGAAACAAGACAGGCCACAGTTGTGACAGGAACAAGATAGGCTAGATCAAGTTTCACCTAATTAGGCAAGGTTGCAGTAAGGGAGTTCTGCTATCCTCTCATTGTGCAATAGTAGTCTTTGTTGCTATTATAATAATGATGAACTAAGTATTTATCTTAAATAAATTTACATGTAAGGCTCTGACTGTCTCAAAAGACACAGAAGCGATTTTCCTGTTGAAGGGAGCAATGACAGGAGCAGAAGTCCCAAGAGCAAAATGATCCTTAGAATCGTCAAAAGACATTTCCATGACACATTTCCTTAAATCAAAAAATGTTTTAAATGGAACAACCAGCTTAAAAACAACACCACCATATATTTATGCCTAAAAATACTATAGTTCAGGCACTACTCCATTCTTGGCAAAGTCTGTCTTGCTGGACATTGTTCAAGCGGCAGAGAATATAAACTGTAAACTATGTTTCTGACTGTCTGGTCATGTCAAGGGACAGCGAATGTTTATCATCCTTCCTGTCAGCACTACACAGGAGCGGGCGTGGGGAACAGGCAGCGCAATGGCACCCACAGAGCATTCAGCCCTCACTCTCCAACTGCAGGAGCACAGCGCTCCCCAGCCTGATCCATTCCCTCCAGAGCACAAATGGGGAGAGGAGGGGCCCAAGGGTCAAAACAGAACCAAACAAACCGACCCACACTATGAAACATCAGCAGAACCAGACAACTCATCTCTCAGAGCGAGTGGCTGCATTCTGTGCGGCTCCTGGCACGTGAACTGCAAGAACAGAGCAGTATGGAGCTCTCAACTTCGCTTGTGAGCCACAGCATTTCTACTTTACCCTTCCCCAGCAGCAGCAGCAGAGCAGACACAGCTAATGAGGTACTTCAAATAAATGCTTTGACATTCAGAATCACTACTGTCCTCCCCTAACACACTTTGTCACTAACAGCAACATTCTGATCCCATGCACTATTCTTCCTTCCTGCTCAGCAAACATGTACCATGTTGAGAGATTTATTGAGAATATCATCAGTAGAATAGTGTCAGATGTTTAAAATGCTGCGACTTAAAAAAAGTTACCTGTTAAAAACGAATAACGTTTTAAATAAATGAGAAACTCTAGCTTATTTCTTAAAAGGGAAGGGTTGTTTTGCTTTAGGAAGGATGGAAAAAATCTAATCTGGTTGTTCTCCAAAACCAGATTGTATCTTGATCTGCCAGAAAAACAAACTATCACATGAATAAATATTTGAGAGGAAAAGCTGGGCCTGTTTTAACACATATTGTGCCGCTCTTTCAACCATGGCTATGGTCTGAATTCTTCTAAACTGCCCCCCAAACTTACAAAAGCCTTACTTAGGAAGGCAAGAAAGCGATGCAGACCAGCAGTATATGGGAGGGTCAAACACTAAAGCCTGTCTTATCTATTGGGTAACTGGGCACTTTCAAAAGAAGAATAGGAACTAAAACATGTATCAGTGAATTTCCCTTTGATCCTGTCATCCCTCCTGAAATAACTGCAAACATCTGTGTGTAATTTGTTAAATCAGACAAATAATAATATCAATATAAACACGGGGTAGCCCCTTATGTTCTCTAAAAGTATCATCTCCACACTGGGTACCTGACCCAGTGCATTTGATTGTTTTAAACTGTTACTGTCAGATAAATAACTACAAATCTAGGGTATATGTAGAGAAAATAAGAATACCAGTCTCTGGCTGCTTAATGTATCAGCCTCAAAATCCTAAATTAAAGAAAGATGGGGATTTTCCTCACTTAAATTTCAAGAAGTTCTCAATGTTCTTAATGAAGGAGCTAAGATACATGCACTATTTCACTGACATAAGCTGTTCTCCTACATTAAATGCAAAAACATCCTATGTAAGATTCAAGAAGTTTTGCCCTGTGTGACAAAGCTCATATGTAGCAAATCTATACACCTGCAGATTATGTAAATCACTCAGCAGGAAAGTAATTGCAGCTTGTGATCCCACTAAAGCACTTTAACATGAAGACACTCATGATCTCTGAAAACTACATGGGATGACGTAGGAAAAAAGGATATAAAGGAAAATTCACAAGTCTAATTCTCTAAGATGTATATAACTTTGCATCAAATGTCTACACAAAATGGAAAACTACTGAATACAAAGCTGGAGATGAAAACAGATAGGTGTGAGCAGCTAAGAATTGTTAGAGAAGTAATGAACAAGAAGAAAAGCAAGAGTCCAGAAGGAATATAACACCATACTGCACGCAGGATAGCAACAACTTTAAATTAAGGCTTATTTGTTTTAATAACTTTTGCTTCACTTTGCCAGCTTATTTTACTCTTTCACTATTGTCACTTCTCCCTTCTTGCTATATAATAAGCCATATTGTAAATGTTGAGTGTGCAAATGTACAATTTATTTAAACATGCTTAACTACAAATATGCATGGTTGCACAGAGGCTCTCTAAGCGAAGCTTTTCTGTATTTGTGGAAAATTAATCTAAACCAACACCTTAATATTAGGTCCAGATAAAAATTAACTTATTACAATTTGCATCCAAGATTTTAAAAACCAAACACGTTTGGGTCTTTTCTATATATTCTCTTTCTGTTTCTACAGTAGGATCAATCTAAAATCTATGGGTCAGTCTGGGAAAAATAAAACAAACAAACATAAACCCAAAACCTCATCAATAATAACAACAAAATCAGTATTTTCAAAGATCATTATAAACTAATAACACTTAATGAGACGGGTACTTAGGTTTACATATCACTTCCACTTCAGTAAACTGACAACCAAGTTTATGTATTTCTTAAACCTACTGCACTGAGGGAAAAACATGATGTTCCATTACTGTACACTTACTGTACACTTACTAACCTGCAGAGAATGCATTTTGGGGAGTGTGTTTCCTTTTTCCCAGATGAGGCTAGAGTGAATGGAAGGGATTTTACAATCTGCTCTCCAAAAGATGTTAGAAACACCGTGGCACCCCTAAGTCCACAGGAAACCAGACTGTTTATTCCAGTATGACTACAGACACTAATACATAAAAACAGATCTACATGAAAACATTCCTATTTTTGCTTTCTTTCACATATCTGAACGCATCTTGTCTCACAAGAAAACTGCATTATTTAACAAGAAGAATCACCGAAAGACTTTGGTCCCCACTTCAGGTAGGAGGGAGGAAGACAAATTCAGACACATCAGAGCATGAGTCCCTGAGCACTGGAAGAAAAGAGGCTGTTGAAACCTCAGTGCTTGAAAAATTGCTAAATCATTGGAGAGATAATAAGGAAAAGCTGACCAAAAGCTTTTTCCTGCTCGGAAAAGATAAGGACAACTCCATGCATACTCCAGATCAAGCTTACTTGTAATTTTGTGTCAAAGCTTCTCAGTTCTTTAGAACTCGGAGAGAGAACTGAGCAGTATTTGGTAGCTTCAGAGAGCTGGGGGAAGGGAGCAGCAGCAAATGGGGGTAATCCAGTAATGCCTTGAAGACTCAAATCACAAAGATTTGTCAGGCTGAATGTTATAAAACACTTAGAAACAAAATACCATATTTGAAACACTGTACAGTAAATCCTCTGATTCAGTATCTTTTACGTCCCTTAAAGTGCTTTTTCAGGTTGTAACTTTGAACCATAAACACAAAAATTCCTCTGTCAAAATATACTAAAGGTTGGTACGCATTTAAGTGGATGCAATTCAAAAGTACTTTATGTTTAGCTAAAAATGAGAAAAACTAAAATACTTTATACATAAATTAAATTTTTCCAATGTAAGTATTGAATTGGATTTCAAAATCACACTGGGGTAAACAGAACAGCTTATAATTTAGAATTTAAAGTGATTTAAACCTCCTTCACCACTTTATCTCCTATCACTCTGACAAAAACAAATACTCTTGTTCTCTACCATCTCGGGGCAGGGGGAAGGTAAAAATAAAGAACTGCAATCAGGAGTTTGGCAGGAAGACAGCACTGAAAACCAGACTTGAAATTTCATTTGTTTGAGTGTAAAGCTTGGATATGTATAGCACATTCCTGTATCCTTGCTGAAGTGTTAATAAATAACAACAAAATGACAGCTACACTGTACTATTAGTGCACCAGAAAAACTATTCAGAAAAAGGACTGAAAAGATTTCCAAGTGGCATGGGCTAGAACAGACTCAGATCTGTGGGATATGGTTTTAAAATAATTGCATTGATCCTGACATGATTTAGAAGTGTAAAGGAGGTCAACCATTACAGATTTCTTTTCCACAATCAGAAGTACGTGATTCAGACTTGCAGCTAAAATTGACTGAAACTTAGATGACTTGGGACAATAAAACAGTGCATTAGGAAATTAAGCATCAGGCATGCTGAGACATTCAGAGCTGCATGCAGAGATGAAGCTGCACACACAGATGAGTTTCACAGTTTATTTTTACAAGACACTGTTTCAAGAATTCCTCCATCACCCAAAGCACACCTACAGTCCAACCACTTGGTGTCTGAATAGTAATTAACCCGTTCACTAGCCTGAAAAATCATTCAAAATTTCAATTCCAAGAACTTGCATTTTAAATACACAGCAGTAAAATCTAACCACTTCTCTGTGGATAGATCTGAATAGCAACTTTAACACCAAGAACCTGGTTTGAATGCTTTGACGTATGTATTTGAGTAAGTCAGGTATCTAACACATGCATGTAGTAGAATAATGATCTTGCAGGATTTGTAATCAATGGCTTCACAGATGCTTTCTCAGATGCCCAAAGAAGTTAGTTAAGCTGTCAGTGGGTAACAGTTTCAGTCAAATAACCACTGGTTGAGCTGTTTAAACTCACTAGGGACAGTGGTTCCCTATGCTGTCCATACCATCACATGGTTTATGCTCTGGCTAACACTAACAGCCTGCCAACCATTTTACACACATCAATTATACCATAACAACAGGAAAATCTCCTCTCCTTACATTTTATCTTTTCAAAGGAAGTGATAGAGAGATCAGCAACATTTATTAAAAGACATTATGACAACCTTTGGGATTTAAGTAATTCGAAAAGTCCTCTGCCTAGACAGAATAAATTCAGGACAGATTTTGACCACCACCCTGGTTAAGAATTCAGAAAACAGTCAGATACGGTTCCTGAAGCATGTTTGTCTATAAAGTAGTAAGCATGGGGGGAGAAGGAGGAGGTAAGTTTAAAGAAAAAAAAGTTGAATTATGTTGAAAGTACCGTTAGTATGTTGAAAGCATCACCTGCAGAGTAGCAGTAAGAATACCAACAGGTGCAGCACTGCCTTGAAACATAAATTAGACAAATTGCATTAGGATTAGAAAAGGATTTTCTCATGCAAAAATACATTCGAAGTATGTCTTCTCAACTTAAACTGTACCTGTTACTATAAACTTAGACTTTACCCAGCTTCTTAGAGAAACTAAAAAAAAAAAAAGGAAAAATTTATACAGGTAAGCCTGTACTTAATGGCTGTGGCAAATCTTGCAAGCCCCAAACCACGCTGTTCCTTGCCCTTTAAACACCAGAGAGCAATGCAGGCAAGACTTTTTTCCACAGGTTAATGCAGCTCTGTCCACTCTTTTCATCTTATCATCTTACAGGAACTCTCAACAATTCTCAGTCATTCACCTTAACAGGTCTGGACAAACACATTCTGGATTTAAGGAGAACAAGGCTTACTGGTCTCCCAGTGTGCAACTGGCTCCCAAGAGATTAGAGCACAGAATTAATTCAGATGCAATGCACTGTGCTTAGGAGCATGGGATTTGGGACTGGAGAGACTCTCCTAGCAGAGACCTTAGAAGCTCACTGTTTACTTGTTCTGACTTCAGAGAATAAGGAAGTTATGCTTCTTTGCCATTTTGGACATAGATCTCATGAATCATAGATCATGAATCCACCTCCCCATCCATATTCATTCACCACCATGGAGTCGTTTCAGGCTACAAGATCCAAACCTGAACTGATAAAACTGATTACATCCTTCCTGCAATCCACACACTTCTGCCCTTTCTTGTGCTGGTTCCAGCGCTTATCTGACCCTGCAGCAAGTAGGTTTTGGTGTGCTCAGCTGGCAGAAGAGTATCCTGGTGGGGGGAAAAAAAAAAGAAACAAAGGAATGGAAAAAAAAAAAGTAAAGGCAAACAACTTCCTGCTGAGTTTGCAAACAGCTCAGCACAGAAACAGATAAATACCAGAGAGAGCCAATGCAAGAGAGGGAGCAGCGGGGATGCAGGACTTCAACAACCCCTGCAGTTACATCCATTTCACCTACACAAAACTGAAGCCTGTTTCCTCCCCCATTCTCAATTTATGGGCAAAAGTTTAATCATGCGAACACTGAAATCCTTTTGTTTAACTTGGACATAAGGATACATGGGCTAAATACGGTGCCTGCAACATATGCAAGTTTAGATGAGATTTCTTCTTGCTGGAGTTGGAATTCCTTAAATAAAGTATTTTATAGCTACAGATTCTTCACACATAAATAGAATTCTGCTAAGCAAAGCAGTGAACTGGAAACTGAAACAAAACTCTTAATTGTACTTCCACTACCAAAGAACTAAGCTAGAATACACTATGAATCTAGAGAATACGGAAATAATGCACAAAAATCAGAAGGAATGCACTACTGCAAAGTGATGGATGGGAAATAATCACAGACTAGCAACTGCCAGGTAAATTTTATTGGTGTTCCATTTCTTTGTGTGCCCCAACTTGATATTTGTTTCTCAAGATTCCCTCAAAGACCACATATTTTACCAAAAAAACCCAATATCCCTTACTTTTTCCCATTTCAGAGAAAATGTAAAGTGTTACTGGGTATGCAATAAAGATGTGGAAAGCGGTGAAACCATAACTTATCTCTGAAGCAACAACATTACTGCACTGCAGAGGCTTCAGTTTCACCTCACTGCTCGACTCACCTGCTCAAAACACATCGCCTGGGGCAGAGCTCCACAATAAACTGAATAAACAAAAATACTTGAAGAGAGAGATTCCACTTGCCCATCCCCTTCTCTGTTATCAGTCTTAGCCAAGTAATCTGCTCCCTCCTGTACCGACATGGAAAAGACAACAGTCGATGCAACACACACACACGTACACGCTCACACACACAAATCTCCTCAAAGTTCTTGGGATGCAGCTATTTTTACACTTTGAGGGTTTACTGAGACAAGCAGTGCAGTCCACTCCCAGCCAGTGGTGGGAATGAGCAGCAAGGAAGAGGAAGGAACCTCTTCCAGAGCTGCAGGAAATGGTTAACCCAGCTCATCCCTATTGTGAAACCTCAGCCCCGAAAGGAATTCGGCTGCTCCGACCTCCTGCTGCACCACAAGGATAAACCTGCTCCCCAGTACAGCACGTGTCCTTGCTTCCAAGCATGAGCTAAGAAAAATAGCAGGGCGACCTAAAACCAAGTAAAGTGACTGAAATTTTGAAGTTCAAAACACTTTTTGTTCCTCCACTATGCGGTTCCCGTTCTTGCTGGTTCTTTGAATTGTTACAGAATTTATGCTTTGTCCTCCAGGTACCATTGTTGCCTTTGACACACAAATCTGCTTCTGAAGGATGGTGTCTATTATTGCACAATATAATTCTATTATTGTCTGTCATAAAAAAATTGCTTCCAGAACCTCAAAACATTGAGCACACTCCACTGATAAATTGCCTAACACATTCAAGATTATTATATGCTTTCAAGTTTAATAGATGATAATGGCAGATTTCCCAACTCCCAGAAAAATGTACCAGCCTGAAGTGATAAAATTCGTATCTTAGAATATTTGTTTACTTTAAAATCTTACCACAATTTAAGAACAAATGAGATACCAGATTCAAGGCTGTTCATAAATGCAGAAAGACTTCAAAGAGATTTGGGATCACCTCATAATAGAATTTTTCAGTTTAAGAAAAAAAATCTATAAATCTCCTTTTGCTAGGGTCTGACACAAACCCAAGAATGAACCTCCTATATCCCAGAGCAGCACGTTCATTTAAGAGGTTAAGTATTTTGAGCTATCTTGTGCTAGTAATTAATGTATGGTAATACTAAGCTTTTAATTTAGACAAACACATAAGACTTGTAAATTCCAACAGTGAGTCATGAGGGAAAGGGAGCAAGACGCCTTCCCTGCCTCCCCTAATCAGGCAATAATTTGTTTCCGTCTTCAAACCTCTATTCTCAGCAATATTTTTTTTTTATTTTTAAAGATGCCTACAGTTTATAAACACAAAAAAAAAATTATCTAACCCCTCCCTTCCCCTGGACATTTAAAAAGATAATAAACATGAGCCATGATTTTAATACCAAGAATTAGACTTCAAATTCTTTACAAAAAAGCACTGCTTTTATTCTGTCTATGGGCAACTCTTGGCATAATGGGGGTTGCTCCACAGCACTTGATGTATGTAGAATAAGCAAGGTTTTTAAAATTATGTATTTCATATGAAACTTGGCTTTGTTAGAGAAATCAATTTGGTGGAATGGAATTTTGTTGTCAAACAAAATAGTTATTTTCTCTGAAGCCTGCAATGGACAGCAAACTCATCTACGTTAACATGAGAGAGCATCATCCTTTCCCTCAAAATTCACATACATTTCAACAGACCCACACATACCTAATAAACATATTTAAATATTCTATTAACAGACTAGCATGTTATAGTACTTTTTGTTGACATTGTGAAGCCGATGAACTTATTTTTACCACGGAATAGGCCATATTCTGTCAACCTAAAAAAATAGCGACATGATCCAAAAAACATGAAATGGCCTTTAAGCTTTGTTGCAATAAATAACTCCATTAATAATGGCTGATAAACATGCAAATTATTCTCTACAGTCAGTTCAGATTTATTCAGCAAACAAGGATATCAGTATTGCTGAGAACTATACAGTTCTGAATTAATCAGAATATATTTTATCTCCATATCACTGAAAATTGCTTATATTAATATAATGAAAATTCATAATATGGATTTAAGTGTATTAAAGTGACATCCTCCTCTACAATGGTTAATTATATCAGTAGAAGCCCTCCTATGGAAAGAGAGCAGGGAACACTGATTTAAGAATATTTTGGTTTTAAATTAAAAGCAATATAATAAGCAATGCCCACTTTGGATGTTTTGGGAAATGTTTTAGACCGAACACAGGACAAGAGTATACTCATTTTAAATCAAACAAAAAACCCAACCAACAACAAAAAGCCCACCAAACCCCCTACTTTTACTTAATTCACCTTACTTAACTGAACAATAATTCCTGCAGATACCCATCTTTGTTTTGTATTTTATCAGTCACATTATTCACCTTCATAAGTCAGGAGCTTACGTATAAATTCTCTAGTCTAACACAAAATACGCATTAGTCACGGGCATCTTCAGAGAAGATTTGCAGTGTTCTACGAAATTAGCTAGAAGAAAAAAAAAAACCCAACACTAAACCCTCTAAACTTTTCACTCTCCCTCTGTGAGAACAACCATCGCGACTGCCTGATCCTACACACGCAGATGCGTCCAGCAACTCCCAGCCTCACACCGAGTCCCGGAAGGCTCCTTCCTCCTGGATGCTTTCAAAAACGTGAATGACTGCAGCAATTTCATTGCTATTTGTCAGCTGAGGGAAAAAGCAAAAAAAGCTCCGCTAGGAGAACATGCAACACCAACTCTTCCTCCTAAAAGATCCCTCCCAGTTTCTTGCACAATTTCTTACACAGTACTCACCATCGCATGCCTTACCACTTTAGTGATGCTGTACAAACTCTGCACAGTTCTTTACTGCCACGTTACCTCACCACATGCTGCGAAAGGATTATACCCAAGATTCAGGCAAAAAAAGGGAAAGTGTTACACGCTTCTCCTATGTATTGAATTGTATTTCTTTGTAAGTGAGAAAGCAGTGCTCCTCCTAAGTGACTTTTTTCTTGTGTGCACCCCTGTGTCCAAGTGCACATATTTGGCAATGCTAATACTTGACAGAAAAGGTAATTCTGGGACTACCATCCGAGAAAAAAAAGCATTCATTGCATTATTTAAGGAAAAGTTTTCAACATTCCTTCAAACACAAACTCTAAAGTACCACCAAAAAAACAAAGCCTCTACTGGGGCAAATAGACAAAAATAGACCTAACTAGGTTCCTCCAAACAAGTTAGAGATTATGGAGCTATAGCCACAATAATTTTGCAAATAAACATAACTGGTACATCACTGGCTGTTTTAACCCAAAAGATTTCCTCTTTGAAAGGATACCACACACTTCTAGGTTTACACGCTTTAGTCCAAGAATGCAAGAAACACTAAAATTTAGTTTTCTGTGAAAAAAATATCCCTCTATTCAAGGCATACTTGGAGGAACACTACGCAGAGCTGATATTCAGGGTAGCATCATAAGCTCATCATACACATAGTCCTTATTTCCTGAAGGCAAGGAAAGGGTTTAAGATTGATACGTCTTGTCAGTAAAGGGAAAAAAAAAAATCCAAGGGAGGAAACTGTAGTCTAAACCATTAATTCTTCTTCAAGCCCAGCTGTATTAAGGACCAAGAATAGTGATTCAGTGTTTTTCAGAACCAGAGTAAGAAATATGAAAAAGGATAATGAATAAAATCCTTGCAAGAAAAGGATGCTGAAAAACAGTGTGGGAAGTACCTTACTCACAAAAGAAACTGTAATTGATAAAAACCTCTGAGAAGGAAGATTGCTCCCCATGTGAGGGGAGTAAAAAAAATCCTTGGGGACTTCAGACACTATTTCACTCTTAAAAATGGTTGTACAAATGCAAATGAATTACGAATACAAAAGTGGCCCAAATCAATTACTTCAAGTCTAATAAATACGAATCTTAAGGAACGACAAAAGTTTATTAATATTTAGTTTTAATTAGTTGATGCAAAACTATGGTGATGAACTGTTGTAACAAGTAGGTAAGTCTAGCAGTATTAAAATCTCTCCTCTTGCTATTTTATGCTTTTGCCAACGGTAGTAAAAAACCCAAAGCCCAAAATACCCACAAACAAAAACCCAATAGGTTGGGGGGAGAAAAAAAGCTTCCATGAATATGAAGTCAAGGAATTCTCTAAGGTAAAAAGTTAGATCACTAACTTCTCTATTCTCAGAATACACAAAATTGAGCAAAAAAACCTAAAACACTTGGTCCAGTTATACAGCCATATGTTCACATTATTTTAAAATTATATGTTGATGAGTCTAATAAAGGAAGTTGGGTTTTATTCATCCTTGTAGTTCAGCTGGGATGAAAAAGTGAAGGACTGAAGGCACTGTCAGGAGTCCATTTAAATATATATATTTATATAAATACACATATTCCTGATTGATAGACTGTCCATAACAGCATCTAAAATGTCTTTAGAAAAATAAAATATTTATTATTTTAGGACTTGGACTCAGTAAGTGCCAATCTGCAACATTACTACCCCTGTAGCAAGGTAATTTGTTTTTATTAAAATTCATGTGTCATTTAAAAATGCTTTGAAGTGCGTTTCAAAAACATAGTAAAAAGTCTGAATCTTCAACCGCCTTCCAATAAATATAAACAACTACCACATTTGAGCAAGCAAGAATGTAAGACAAGACAAGGGCAGAAACACCCCAATAGGTAAAAAGAAACTTCCTAAGAAGTCAGTAACTGTGCTACCCAAGTTATGACGTTAACCTGAAACCCACACCTGGGTTAGTAATGGCAAGCAAATACATTTGTTCTGACCTAGCATGTCATTGGTATGCTGGGTTTTCAATAAGAATTTCATGAATGTAAAGCATAACCCAGGATGAGATGGAAGATGAAACTGTCACCTTGTTTTTGTTTCTACAAGCCAACATCCATATGTTCATGCGCGAGTCTGTAACTCCATGAACTTTGTTGCTGGTTTCTAACATGCCCAGTGCACTACGGTTCTCACCAGTACCAAGAGAGTATTCTGGCACCCAGCAGCTGGAAGTTAAAGTGCACACGTTGTTAAAGAGCTTGTCAAAATACCTGGCATTTAAACACTACCTGTACTCTTCAGTCTGAAATTTTACACTCAGTTTGAGCTATTTATTTTCTCCTCTCAGTCACGAAACAAATTTAGAGCAGTAAAAATCGTGTAAAAGATGCCTTTAATGTCCTCACAGAGAAACATTCTGCTGCAGTGCTTCGGCTGCAAACACTGCAGAGGAACAGTAAATAAAAAAGCTAATTTCTACTGGAATTAGAGAAAACATGGGAGACAGCCCCTGACATTGGGAGCATCTCATAAAGGCACATTTGAGATCAAATAGAGTTTGAAAGAAATCAACAAAAGGAATGTGATTGTTTATTGCTCCGTCCCAGAGGATCTTGTCATAAAACGAACAGTCATCAGGAGCAACTCTCTTCTGACCACTGCATCAGCCCACAGCGACAGGGGAGGGAAGCGGGGGACAGGAAACCGACAGGGATTCTGTCACAGAAGACAATCAAGGTTGTTTGAGGGAAAATGAAAGGGTACGTCTGCGATAAATAAGCGACGGTTTCACAAAAGCGGTGCCAGGAACCGAGGAGGGAGCCAGGCTGACACGGTGCTGCCGCCTGCGCTCGCTCGACCCCGGCAGGAGGGCCGGAGCCGCCTGCCCCGGGACGGTTCAGCCCTTCCCCGCACCCGGGCGGCGAGGGATCGCGATTTGGGTGGAAACCCCCCAAACAAACAGACGCACCGCCCGCACGCCCACTCGCCCAACACACGGCGCACCCCCCACGCCTCACGGCGGGCCTCGGCGGCCGGCAGCGACCCGGGGGCGACCCCCGCGCTCCCTTGCCGGGGTGCGTGAGGCGCCGCTCCGCCACAGCCCGCGGGGACGCGCGGCCCCCGACCTGTCACCGCCGCTGCGGCCCCCGGGG
>VWZN01017941.1:1333706-1349221 GCA_013396955.1 Regulus satrapa | reverse complement strand
CCCCCGGCCGCTTGCCCCCGGGCCCGGGCGGTGGAGGAAGGGGCAGCGGCCCCGGGCGTTCTCTGCCCCCGGAATGCGGGGAATGCGGGGCGGCTCCGCCCGGCCCGGCCGCCGGAGCTGCCCGCGACCCGCAGGGCGTGCGGGGGAGCCGGGCGGTAACGCGGGGCTCACTCCCGTGCCTGGGAGCTGGCGACGCTTCCGACAGCTCGTCCTGGTCTAAGCAAACACACCTGGGATAGCGTCATGGCTAGCGTCACCTTCCTTCCACCGTCCCTTCCTCGTGAAACCCGCCTGGTTTCTGTCTGTACAAAACTCCGCTTAGCAGCAGGAGGGGAAGGTATTTTTGTCCTGATGTCAGACTCATGAGATCTGGTCTCGTGTTTGAAAGTAAGGTTCAGTTTCCTTCATTTTCTAGTCTCTCATTCTGTAGAGTTACAATAGCAAAATGAAAGTTAACAGCTTGGAAGAAGCCGAGCTCATCTAGAAGTCAAAACATCACCATATGTTAGTACTGCAACACATGCAATGTAGACAAATTTCATATTGCTATGAGTCTTAAATCCTAATCTACAGCATACAGGGACCTATCCAGTGTTCCAACTGTTCCTGAAAATGGCTGGTTTCCAGTCTTTGTTACTTTATTTGCAGAACACCGTGACAGATCTCAGCTAAGAGTGGAAAAAAATGTTAACTTGGCAAGTTTTTGAGGAGCTTAGATAATGTTTGTGTAAGTCTTTGAGGGAAAGTGGTAATAGCATAATAATCTCAATGTATGAGCTTGTATGGTAAGCGTAACCTATTCATGTAAGATTCTGTAGCAGATAATTGTGTAAATTATCTTAATATATACATGATTAAGATTTCACTGTGTATCTTTCTCAGCCTGCATTTGCAGGCTCTGGTGTCAGCTTTGTGACAGGTCAAATCCACAAAGTCACACATTATTTACTAAAATAGTCCTACAATCTATTAGCATCACAAGACAGTATTTTGCAAGTACCAGTTGGAGTGCTACGCACTGGCAGTCACACTAATATCATCCTTGGGTTTTGTAGAATGTGATTCCACCTCAAGCACGGAGCTTTGGAAATAGGTTGGACTATGGAACTTCAAACCTCGTAGAGAACTCCAAGATCTACTCAGAAGAGTATTAACCCTGCAACTAGGCTGGGCTGAATAAAACAGGCTCTAAAATGCTCATAGTCATCTATCTTAAAAAAGGGTGGAATGATTTATCTTCATAAATTCATATTGAACTTTAATCAAGAAAGTAATAGGAGTGAATAGAAATCTACTTCTGCTCTTACTACATACAGCAATTCTAATTTTAACAAACTAGAAATTCTAAAATTCTAACACCAAGCGATTTGTGCATCTTTTGTCACACTTGGTCTATAAAAAATAGTCTTTCTCATTAACCAGGTTAATTTTCATTGCCAGCAATTACTAAACAATGGTTTATAATTATTTTTTTTTCAGGTATACTTGATAGCTAACATTTCTCTGCATTCAATGAATAATAGTAAAAAAATTAAACCCTGTAAATATTATCGTACTATTACTTTTCCACTGAAACAGCAGGAATGCCTACAAAATGAAAAGTGAGAGAATATGATGTAGACAATTGCTGGGGATGCAGACACTCCTCCACGCAGCTGCTGTTGGAACAATGGCCTGTAGTATAAAAGTTTGTCATTGTGTTGCTTTTGGCAGAGGAAGGTTCAGCCAGTGCAGCAGCCAGACAGACTGGATACTGAGGGCTAGGAGGAAATGTCTTCAAAAGGTAGAGTATGTATTTATATGCAAGTCTGCTCCTACTCCTATTTCTCCTTCCCTTGAAAACATCACTTGTCTCAATTCTTCCCATGTCAATTTTTCTTTAGAAATGCAGAAATTTAAAAAAAAAACAACAACAACAACAAAAAACAACCAAAAAACCCCACAAAAAACAAAACCAAAAAACTATTAACCAATATTTCCCAAGTATAATACTTCAAATTCTGCCTGCAGCATGAGAAGTTATTTAACACTTCTCCCACAGAAGAATGTTTTTGGGAACTACTCTCTTGGCAGTCAAGAGACAAAAAAGCCTTTATAAAATTCTCTGGTTCCTACTTATAACTAGAAATCTGTTTTCTGTGAGCAGAAAAATGGTCATTTATAATAATGTTGATTTTTTTTTTTCCCCATTGCCCATGCATTTCTATATGAAATGACTGATCCAGTTTTGTAGAAGTTATGGTGTTTGGCCCAAGGGGCCAGCGATATCTACAACTCAGTTGCCTTTCTTGGATACCTGAGGTTGTATGAAAGCAGTCAGGATTTGGGAAATGCCTAAGAAGATAAGAGAATTTGGTTATGGAAGCAGATAAAGCCAGAGGTACTGAACCCATATTATTTGCTTCCAAATCCATTCCTTTGTAAAAGGTGTTCTAATTTTGTCGACCTTTTTCTAAAGGAAAGGGTTTGTGCTTATTTGTTGATGTACGTACTAAAACATATTATACAAATGTGTTTTATTCTCATCTTGGTTCTTAAAAAAAAATTCTATTTAATTTTATAATTGAAATCACTGTAGCTTAACACACATTTATTCACCTTATAATACATAAAAAAAGAAGAATTAGTGCTTATTGGTCATATTTACCTAGAAACTGAAACTTGATTGAGATGCATAAACTGTCATTTAGTGTTCTGTTAAAATATTTGCAATTTATGGGTACCTAGAGAAAAATTACCAAAACATGGTGTGTATTTCATATGGTTTGTTGGAAAAGGGGGTTTAAACTGCTATTAATAAATTGCCAGGCCTCTTATGTGATCATTATTTTTCTTAGGACAAGCAGAGAGAGATTCCCAAATATATAGGGGGCAGACTTATGAAATTTTCAGGAGCACTCACTCCTGCTGAAATTCTGAATCCTACTTTTGTTTTCTAAGTGACTTCTAGTGATATTTTCAAATGTAGATGTTTTAAAAACTTATATGCCTGAATCTCTCCTACTTCTTTTCTATGCATAGACAAAAGGAGGAAAATGAGCCTTCCTGCTTTCTGAGATCCAAGAGTTCTCCAGTTTTGCATTCACTTGTTAAGATGCCTTTCCAGAGCATAGGAAAATGTTTTCACGCTTTGGAGGTGTCACAGGAAAATAATTTTGAATTAATGTAACACTTTTTTCTTTTAATGTGGTATTATTTTAAATAACAGACACTGCTATTTATAGCCAGCAACAGTGTCAGAGGTCAAACATTTAGGGTGGGATCCACGTTATCCAACTTTACTAATGTAGGAGTTAGGTGTGTCCTTTCAGTCAGTCATTGAGGCTGCTCCTACAGAGAAATCGAGACGGGGAGGGGAGAGAGGCAGTGCTGCAGGTAATTCATTCATGTCAAGATACTCATCCCGCTATCTCAGTCTCCTGGTCTTTGAAGGTGCCTATCTCTGTATTGATTTAGGATGGAGCCTGGATGACTGGCTCTGATTGGGGAGCAGCCTTTTGGATGGCTACAGCTCAGATGGGTTCCCTCACCACTGGCAGAATAAAATCTCTCAAAGCGAGAATGGGTACGAGCACTGGGGTTTTTTGCATCTATTTAAAGAAAATGATGTCTCTTTGCTAAATGAATACGTGGATGACTTTATTACAGAATATAACTCTTCTTTCAAAAACTGTATTTTGCGTTTGCTGTAATGCAGGAGGAAGTGGCTCTGAGTAGGTAAGCAATGTAAGAAACTGATTGACAGAAGTACTTCTAACTTGCCAGGCAGTTCACAGGGTGGCTACAGTGCTGTGCCACGTAGCAGATGATACAAACAGGAATGTTGCATGGAGCGTTTCACAGCAGGAGCCTAAAATCTTTAGTGTAAAGTAAGAGTGTATATGTTAAGGAAAGGCATATTAATTTGTTACTGTGACCTTAAGTAGCCTTTCATTCCAGAATCAAGCTGACTTCTTAATGCTGCAGCAATGAAGTGTTTGTACTGAACAATAGTCATAGGCCGCCGTGCTTGAATTCACATACAGCCAAGGCATTTCAAACCCCACCAAACCTGTTCAGAGATAAATAAACTACAAATAATAACCTAAAGGAAACACTTTGATGTCTGTTTGGTATACAGCATTTAAGACACGTGAACAGGAGAAAGATACTTTTTCATCCCTGCCTTGTAATATTCTAAAGTAATGTATGCTAGACTAGGTGAGTCACGATCTGAAGTTTCCATAGCCCAGCACTTGGTGCATCATTCGGAGAACAATTAAAGCAGGAGTGAAGCATTATGTGTGTGTAGCATAGCTGTGTGCACTTCCTGGGATTTGGTCTGGTATGCCATGTATTCCAGCCTGCATTGGGTGGATTAGAGGTAATTTCTTTAAACAATAACAGAAATTGTATACTTAATCCAATACACATGATGCAAGAGCACGTACTTAGGGGAAAATGCTGCGGTCTCACTGGGAATGTGTTGTTATCCACTCTCATACAAATATTGCACTAAAAGGTATTGGTTTATATTTTAGCTACAGAAGATACAGTCCTGTAAGATGACATGCCATCATCTTTATAGATGGAAAATCTTGTTCTGCTCCCCTCTAATTTGTAACAATGAAGCCATTAACTATGCAAAGAGTTGGAGAAAACAAAAACTTTAATGTCCTGGGAGATTTTCTCTCGGCTTGTACTTTTAGGCTTTATAGCCATTTGGGCTGTCAGGATGTTTCTGTATAAAAGTCCTTTTTCTTGAAATTTTCAATATGCCCATGATGAGTGCAAGTGATGGGTTATTAGTTGAAACATTAATTAGGGACAGTCAATCCTTTACTCCTCTTTTATTTATGTGCTACTGTGTTTTGGGTGTACCTCTTGGTTAATGTGAGGGGAAAATGACAGGCCATGTTTTCAGATTGAGCTCAGCTTTCTAATTTGTTATTGTAAGACTAAAAATGTTCTAAGATATCTGTTCCATTACTTAGTAAAGTACTTAATTTTTTTTTTACAGTTTCTATATGAAAGGATTTCAAATACTTTCTCTTTCAGCTAAAAGGTTAATGCAGAATTCTGTGATACATGATTAGTTTCTTCTTTATGCTGCAAAAATTTTGGGTTGTTAGTCTTCAACTTTTCTAGGAACCACATCATTCCTTTGTTTTAGATAGCCAACTACTTATTTAATATAACTGAAACCAATCTCCCTTCTTTCCTTATGTTTACTGCTGTATCAGATGCAGGTTTGTTTTCATATTAGATTTGTATTACTGCAATATTCAAATCCAGTAATTCCTAATTTGAAATGTGCATCTCCTACTAGAATTTGTCCTTTTTTTAGTTAGCTTTCTTAAGGTAAATAGATCTAGTAAGAACAAATGTGAAGGGAGTATCATGCAATGAAGCTCCTGCTTCCTGCTGTTGAACCTGGTAATGGGTGAACTTGAAGGGGAGATTGGGAAAATCCCAGGCTCAGTTCTGAAGTCTGGGATATACTGAAAAATATTTTCTAGCAATTACTGACAAAGTGATGTGCAAAGGAGGCTTAGAGAGGAAAACATGCCACTGAGCAGAAAAATGCTCATGTAGAGTAGGAGAAAAAAATTATAAACAAAATTAAATGTGTATTTAAAAAAAAAAAACAAACCCCTTTTAAACCACTATATTATTAAGACCACTTCTGGAAATAACATTCTTTACCTTTTTTTTTGTGTATGTGCTTCTCACAGATTTTACAGATTAGAATACACAATGTGTCTTCTGAAAATACAGTACAGAGTATTAAATCTGTTAAATACACCATTGCAGATGTGAAACAGGTTCTGATTTAAGATACATGTCTATGAAAAACATTTCTGCATTCTCTCACATAGATCTCTATATAAAGATACATATATAGATACAGATATGTGTGTGTGTATATACATATGTATATATGTATAAACACCATCTTGAATTACCACTTTTTTGGGCTTCTTGATAACCAAAAATTATCAAAGCATGGCTGTCTTTTATACAGGTATATACAATTTATTTTAAATCCAGGTTTTTCACTCACAGATACTGTTTTAGTAGTGTATTTTAATAGAAGAGCATCTGCACTCAGGTAATCTGACCAGCAGATGTAATGTAACATTTGCAATGATGATTTTTGCATGTTATGAAAATAATGGGTTTATGCCTTATTGGTGCTTAAGGTTGATCCCTTCTGTTTCTGTAAATATTCCTTTTCCACGTGAAGCAACAATGTTCTAGTCCAGGGAACACTAATGAGACAAGTTAATTCTGTCTCCAAGTGCCCTGTTTTGTAATCTTCCAGAAATACATTTCTGAGGGGTTTTTTTGGTGTTTTTTGGGTTTGGTTTTGGGTTTTTTTCTCTTTTTTTGTAACTACTGTGATCCTACAACAAGGTTTACTACAATTCTTAGCTGCATAAACAGAAGAATGTCAACAGCAGAAGCAGATGAATTGTGTAGGGCATTGATGGAACCTTATTGAAAATGATTCAGCGAAAAGCTCCAGAAATAGTGACAGTAGAAAATATATCACTGGCATGTGTTTAGAATCTATTTTAGGTTGACTTATTCAAAGAAGATACCATAATATGCAGCTGAACCTGAGAATACTTAGAAGGCTGGAAAGGAGTGTGTTCATCACAGAGGAGTACACCCAATAATAACCTACTTGCTGGGGGATGATTAGATGCTACTTTAAAGGTTTGTCTACTGCTTATGTCTCAAATTCAAAACCAGTATTTCTGTTCTGTAAATGGACAAGCTACAGCACAAGGTACTGGAATCCTTTTTCTATTTCTTCCATTTCCTATGGGAAACATTTTTTTCCATGTATTTAGCCTTTCTTCCTTCTAAAAAGGTCTGAGTACATGTTTAACATACTAGCCTTAATTTCAAGAGGTGTGATAGTTAATAAGAATACATAAGTTGAAAGCAAAGTAAAAATATTTTTTGCAAGATTCTTTTTCTAGTTGCATTACTCCAAAAAGAACTACTTAAATCAAAGTATGCTGAACTGTATTATGTCTTGGTGTTTACTTAAACCAAGATTCAGGTCCTTTGTTAATGCTATGACTTTAAACTCTTAGCTTACTAAAGAAATGCAGAATTTAAATTTTAGCCTATTATTTTAAAGAAGTGTCTAGAGATCCTAACTGAGATCAGAAGAATTTTCTTTTCAAGCTGTATGTGGTACACGGAATACAACATCAGGAGTATAGGGAGAGAATCGTAAGGTTTAAGAGAGTTTAAACAAGGCTCTTTCTCTGTTCAACTGCACTAAGTTAAAAGGTACCTGAAGTATCATGAGTAGGGAGTCAGTGCTGAAAAAAGCATAGCTTGAGATATACATACATACCTACATATGTATATATGCACAAAATAAAACAGTAGAGTTAATTATGAAACTGGAAATGCTTCTGGTTAGACCTCCCCCAAAACAGTATCCCTCCCTGCATTCTTGATCCTCTATCAAATGCCTGTTCACATTCTAGTCCACTTCATTAATCCCTCCTTTTTCCTCCCATAATACTATGCTTATTTTCAGTTTAGTTGTTGCCAGTTTGCTTGTTTACATAGCATTCCCTATGAAATACCTCACATCAGTTTCTACTTCATACCTAAAGAATTCCCCCTTCATTGCAGCAATTCTTAATATTATCAAAAGCATGCTAAACACAACAGGTTAAAACAAGAAATGAAGACTACAACCAATACTGCAGAAAAAAAATCTGTGTAGGCAGCAGTCACCACAGATGGGATTCATTCAGTATACAGCTCTTAGTTCTTAGTTCTACCACCCACATAATCTCCATTATCATTTCCTACCAAACACACTTCATTAGCTCTGAAGAAATCTTTATTGTCTCTCCCAGCAGATCACTGAAGGCACTGTCATGATATGGATATAAATGGTAAAGGTCGCATCAATTAAAAACCATTCCTTTACAATCCTTTAGAAGGTCATACTAATTAAGCACATTTTCATTTGATGACAACCAATAATATAATTTGATGAACCACTATCAATTTTATCCTTTATAAGTAAAAGTATTCTTCCTGCTAGTACTGAGCATCAGGATATCATCATCCAGTGGTTCTCCCTGTTCCCTATTTGTTTGTTCATTTGTCCCAATTAATTAAGTGATAGTATAAACTCAAGAAAGCGATGAGTTGTCCCACAGGAAGGAAGCAAGGCTCTGCCTTTGCTGGAGCACGAGCTGCCATTCCTGATTTCTATACAGGGTGGAGCTCTGCATTCTTTTTATTGCTCTGACTGTTGACACTGCTGACAGTTCTTCTAGGAGGGACAGGGCTCTGATCGTGCACGTAGCTGCGCGTGAGGAGGAAACTTTGCATTGCCTTGTTAGGAGGGACACAACGACTGAGGGAACTTGGCTGAGGAAATGGGAGATGGAAATTCTGATTCTTCTGCCCTTTTTCTGCACCAAGCCCCCCCAACCAAATGCTGTGCTATAATCTAGTTATAAAGCAGCTTTGCTGTAAACGGAATCAGATGGGTCCAAATTAAAATGGAAAAAGAACCCAACAAATGCTTGTTTTGTTATTTTAGAGGGGGGAAAACCCATACAATTATGCAAAATCACCTGATCTGATTCACAAATAGCTGTATCAGCACAAGTATGAGGACCAAGGTACTGTGGTATAAGGGTGCAAACTTCACAAGCTGGTGTAGCTGCCAGAGTAATCATACTGTAAAACCACAACCAAAGACAGAATTTAATTAAAATCTCTAAATCATCCATTCTTGTGGTGGTCAGTTCATTTTGAGTTAGGAGAGAGTAATTGTTTCCAAGTTTTTCTTTGCCTGCAGCAGTGGAGTAGACTACACAAGACTGTCTTATTTACAAGATTTTAATAAATTACCAAATCAGCCATGTGGCTTTATGTTCTTAAAAATATTAGCTGCTAAATCTTAGTTGCTAAAGGTCATGGAATTATAGTTTGAAGAGTTCGCTGCTCAAGCACTATCGTGCCACTTCTTGTTCCTCCATTTAATGAATTGTGAACGAACATATTTAATGCCTCGGGGAATCTCCATTTCACTATTCTTTCCTTCCCAGTAACTGCACAGATTTCTGTGAATGAAACAATAGAAGTTTCAGGCATTGATTTCCTCCGTTTCAGTTCAGCCAGCTGGTGGTGATGTCACACACAACCACCTGTGTCTAACAAGCACCTGATACTGTTCCTTCCTAAGGGACTGCAAGGAAGACACACGCTCATACCAGCTCTGTATTGGCATTTCTACTACAAACGCTGGATTGCTAGCATGATTCAGATAAACAGGAGACTTGTTCAGCTGTTTTAGTTACTTTGGATCATTTCCTGCAGTTTACTCATCCTCCTCATTAACATGAATACACATTTGGGTTTTTTCCAAGTTAGCCATTAAGGAGGTTAAGTAGGTTGGGCATTGTGACTAATGTTTCCTTGGCTCTGTGTTTTGCTGCTCCCCTAGAGTATTCTATCATACTTTATTAACATGCAGGAGGAAACTGAGATTCCTAAGGACAGCCACTTGAAATGTTCTAGAAATTCTCAAGTTCCAAAATGAGAAATCCCAGACGTAAGACCAAGCATGGAGGGGCAAATACAGAAGTATTTGTACTGTAAAATCTTGCATTAGCATTGTCATTAATAGTTTCCTACTGCTGAGCTTTCATGTTCTGTATTGATTTAAAAAAATAGTTATCAGTGCCACAACAAAACTTTAATCAAGAGGATGCTGCAGTAATTGGATGAAGTTTTTCAACCTCTCAAGATGTTCGTTATTCCATTAACATGGGAAAGGTCATAAACAGGTTTTGTCACTGCTGATGCCTCATCACAGGCAACAAATAAGAATGTTGTTGCTTAACTATTTTGCTACATAAAGTTGAAATGTAATCCTGTTTTAGAAATGTCAGAATATAAAGAGGCAGCAGCTAAAGGAAAGAAACATCATGATCCATCCATGTGCAGTAAGCATATCCCTCCCTTAGTTGTGAATCATGATGAATATGACATCCATGGATTAAAGTCCTGATCTTACATAGTCATTTGCATAGCAAATGTGTTTGCTCAGAAGCTCAGTATTGTCTATTTAGACACTGGAACAAGAAAATATTTTACCTGGAACAAGAAAGTATTTCTGCTTTAAATAAGCTTTAGGAATCACCTTAGCTGAATTAGTAAAAAATATGAAAGGCAGGTATTCTAAAATAAAGAGTGTTCACTTCAAGGGTGGGTACTCCTTGAAATGTTTGTCTGCCTAGGGTTATGCTAGTGCTAGTGCTGCAAGGAAAATTGATTACTCTTTCCACACCTCACTGTAAATATGAAATGGCTCTTACAATACCTTAGTTTGCTTTCCTCTATTGTGTTTTACATTACCTCAGCACAGAGAAGCAGGAAGTATAGAGATAGTACTACAGGTGTTACACGTTATGGGTGTGTTGATTTCTGCTTTCGAGTCAAGCCACTGACTCAATTTTCTCCTTCTGTATGCTACCCAAGTAAAAAAACAAACCACAACACCTATTTAAACGTAAACACCAGTCTTACTTCCCCCCTACCTTTTGCAGATATTTCTGTTAAGGATCACAAAGGAGGGAAAATTCTGTAGCCTTCACAGAAATTCCTGACAAAGAAGGACCAATGGAAGAACCAGCTGCATATAGCATTGTTTCAGCAGAAATTATCATTTTTATAACCCAGACATTGCTGCCCATATATACTTCCTCTACTAGAAAATCAAGCAAGTCAGAAAGAAATGTTAAGACTTGAAACAGGTTAAGTTTACCTAGAAGTGTAGTTAAGTGTGCTCCAAGGACAGCTCAGCAGAAGCTCTTCTTTGCCTTCCAACCCAGCAGATCAGAAGAACCTGTTGGTGTACCTCAGAGCCAATGGTCTGGATAAGGTGAAGGAAATCCTGCAGTGATTAATTTTTTTCCTGATCTGTTTGCCTGAGCTCTGTAACTGAAAATTACTAAAGCAGGTCATTTGAAGTATGTGTGGTATCTTAGGAACTATAACTTAGCGATCATAAATTTGCATTATAAATGCTCTTACAGCTCCTTAGTTGGCATAAATTTTCAATCTGAACTGCTTATTAAGTATACCACAACTCACCCACCCTTTAATTACCACTGGCCTAATATCTGTTCATTTAAGTTCAGTTTTCTTCTAGTTTTTGTGCTCTATTCCCTTCTTTGGATGCTTTTGATTTTATGTAAAAGATCTAGTAGCGACTTCTTCCAATTTCTCATTCATTTTTCTGCGGTGAAGAAACAGAAAAACCCATATAGAAAAGATTAAGGAAATCAGATAAAACAGATCAAGGAAAGGTGCAACATAGAAAACTGTGGAAGGTGGAATAAATGTCAAAAATACTTGAAGGACAGATGTCACTTTTTCATTTTCAAAGTGATGCTAAACTTGCCTCCTTTAAAAAAAGCTTTCAGCAAAATAAGACTGGTGATTTTACTCTACTCAGTAGGTACAGCTATTAAGCATAAGTATAAATTTTGAAGACATTCAAGGCAACAGTGTTTGGAATGTTTACCATCAGCAGGTAAGGTTATCAAATTCCTGAGTGTTTGAATACAAAATATTTAAGCTATGGCCAGATACTGCAGCCAGGAGATTGAAAAGCAAAACTTTAATCAAGCTGAAAGATTTAAGATGTTTCAGTGAAGTAGTTAAAAAGATGTACGTAAGCATTAAGTCATTAAAATGACTTAAGCTTCTTAATCTTCTCAAAGGCAGATTAGGCTAAATTTAAACAAAACATGACATGAAGTCTAGTTTTGGTTTTACACACTATGTATCCTTGGTACAGAATTCAGTATGCATAGTTCTGAACACTGGTTTTCATAAGCCAATAGATGTTCCTACCGTCTCCAAAATACACTTGGTATGGAGTTCTACAGGTGTCTGCAAAAACCACTCATGACCCATCCTAATAATACAAGTATTACTGCTACACTTTCAGGAAAAAGGGAAACTCTTTGAAGCCAGTTGAATGTTTGTGCTCATACCAACTGCTGCCAGTGCATGATTTCATGATTCCCTTGAAATTCCAAGGTTTTTGTAAGCTCCAATGGCAAATGGAAGTCCAAGTAATACCATTTTTCTTATACAATATGGGCATGTTATTACTTATTCCTTTGCAAAACTTGTGACTAAAGGAAAAACCTTTCAGAATAATTCCTTAGCTCTGCTGAATATAAAGGACAAAAAAATGTAGTTATGTGAATTATGCACTTAAAAAAAAATCTGTAAATGTTTTGCATGGTGTTTTCATAACAATGTAATTTTTGCTTTTAAACCTTGCAGAACTAAGAGCTCTTTTAAAAATGTATGGTTTAAAATATAATTTTGATACCCTTGATTACTGTACCACAAGTTGACAAAAATCTGGGGATTAAATCCTCATACTTTGCATCCTATTAAATTACATTTTAAAAGTATATAGCCAAGAAAGCTATTACTGGGGAGAGGGAAGGAATCTAATTCAATTAAGAAGTTTAGTTATAAAGATTTTGTTCCTTTCAAAGTACTGTTGAAAAAGTTTAACGTGGTACTTAGAACTGTGTAAGCTTATTCTAAAAATCAGGTTAGCACTGCAGCACTGCACTCCAGCATATATTGTCCAACATCTTTAATTACTTTTTGCTCAATGGATTTATTCTTTTTCCAATAACAGCAGATGGATCAGGTACAGTTCTAACATTCATTTCCCTATGGTTTTAACTTGCTTCATTTGCAGTAGAGATGATGAACCACCAAATTCATGTTCCAAGAAGAGAAGAGATCTTTAATGATGGCCAGACCCAGAGGACTCTGAAACAAAGACACAATTTAGGCTGTTCAAACAGTAAAGCAAGTCAATTCAGGAATGTCGTGCAGGTCCCAGAACTGACAACTCTACTTATATCTGAGCACAGGAATTGGCTATTCAAATGAAACAATCCCTTCAGAATGTGTACATAAGTAAATTAAGCAAGTATTAAAAATCTTTTTGCAAGTTTTAAAGCCCTATTACAGTAGAACACCCATTCTTCCTTGGTTTTGTTATGGTTCTTCCAGAACTGAAGTTTATTTATGCTATTATTCTAAGTCTACTAGGCAGTGTTTTCTCTAATTGCACATTTCAAGATGCAAATCATGTTTGCGTGTACAAATTCAACTGGGAGCAAATGGGTTCTCTCTCATGCTGCAGAAAGTGCACTGAGATACATCAGGTCATTAAAAAAATCAATTCCAGTGTGACATTGGAAGAAACTGTCTGTAAATATCTAAGCACTACTTTATAAAAACACAAAAATATGAATACAAACCAGAAGTTGATACTTTTTAGTTTCTTGACAGCTAAAATAGCAGGTATTCTGGAAATCATGCTGATTTAAGTAATTCCACTAAATGGTTGTTACTATTACTTGAAAAAATTCCTTGCCCACACAGTCAAGGTATAGAATTTCCATTTTGTTCCTAAAACCTACAGAAAAGATTATGTACAAATCCACAGATGTTTCTAGGCTATCAAAATATCAATACAACCAAAATTACTTATTCTGAAGTAGTCTTTAAACATTTCCTAAAATTGTAACTTAATCCTCAAATTTATCTAATGTAAAATAGTCTGAACTAATTCTTACTGCACTTATTTAAAAATTACATCAAGGTATTAAATATCTAATACTTACTATTTCCTGATGCTTTTTTGCCTGGGAAAGAAAAGAAAAAAAATAAGCTGAACAGAAGAGTTCAAAATATATTTCCTATTTACTTTTTACATATTAATTTTATTTAGCTTATTATTAGCTTAAACAAAAATTGAAAGTGTACTACATGTACTCTCCATTGTACCTTTCTGTAAAGTTTATACTGATTTTTAAAAGTTGTTTGTTTTTTATAAACAAAGACTCCATGCATTTAGAAATATAGTCATCAAGATTTCTACTGTAATTCAAAGGAAACTTTAATGGAATGTTATTATTTTACATAATATATTGATACATACACACACAAGATATGGGTATAAACAGAAGTGAAACGTTTACTTTAAAATTTTTCTTTGTATTTTACATTCCTGTTGTGATTGTTCAATCTCCATCCTTGGAAATCCTCACTTAAATTATGAATAAGGTAATAAACAACTTGATCTAACTGTGATCTAACTGCTTTAAGCACTGGTTTGGACCAGGTGAGCTCAAGAGGTTCCTTCCAATATGATTTATCCTACAAGATACTCTTCTATAATTCTATGTATTATTTGCAAAATGATTCCCCAAAGTGCAGAAAGTTATTAAGAACTATTTTCCCTTTCAAATAAAGCTTAGCATACAGTTGCCATTTATCCAGGCTTTTTGTCCCTTGAAACTCTATACCAGGTCATCTAAATCCTGAATTAATGTAGCATGAAGACAAGTTTGAAACAATCTGCCCATTCTGAACTCTCCTTGAAATAAAAGGTTAAAGCAGAAGTTCACCTTTTTCTTCCTGTCTTCCTCAACTAATATTTACTTATTAGTCACTAAGGATTCATTAAGATCAACTACTCATATTTACTTAAACTTTTAAGTGCAGTGTATCAGTTTTGGAATGCTACACATTATTTGGACAGAGCTAGAGAAATACTGAAGTAATATCCTTCAGCTGTTCCCCCGGCAAGGGGTTCCCTTCTCTGTGAACTCTGTCTACAACTTACAGCACTTCATTGTTCACAACAGCCAGCAAAGGGTTTCACTCTGGATTTACTGAGCATAGCTTAAACTGACAAACAGGACCTTTAAGACACCATAATTTCCTGTACCGGTCTCTTTAAGAGACCTGGCCCATTCAAATTTATTAGATATTCCGTTTCTTTCTCTGAGAAAGTCACCCAGTGTCACCAAGAAACAAAAGGTCTCATGTTCAGTGATGCAGCTCTCATTCTGAGCTGCCAGCAGCCCAAAATACACTTTCACAAGTTCATGTGAGAAAACCTTTTAAAAACAATTATTTTTTTCAAAACTTTAAGCAAGTTTGAGCTGCATTTTAAAAAGCAGTGCCTACATTACCTAATCTTCATAAGGTAAGCACAGTAACACTGACATTTGAGGGGGTTTTTTGTTGTTGTTTTTTGTTTTTGTAAGTTGGACCTTCTGCAATCAGCATTTAAAATGTCTACATTTTTATAGCAAAGACCTGGCCTTAAAGAAGAATGTTAATTTCTTATTTGCTGGCTATCGTGAATGACTGATTGCTGTTGTAGGTATTCTCTTTTATAAAAAAAGACTATCATGTGTGGCTTACCCCCATATGAAATCTTGTAGTAGGTGTAAGTTGTTAATGCTACACCAACCCATATTTCTTGATATACAGTAGAGAAGTAGAATTTCATAGGTTTCAACGCCTTTGGAATCATGGTCTGCACCATCTGAAATTCATAAGAAGTGTTGTCATTTTAACTTTTGCAGCTGTATTCTTACCTTCTGGATTTTTAACATACAGACACACACACACACACA
>VWZN01017941.1:1302731-1322223 GCA_013396955.1 Regulus satrapa | reverse complement strand
TCAAAATGGCTATTCCTTTTTATCTTTAGGTGTAAAGGTGCTGTCATTACCGAGCTCTGAATCTCTGACCAAGAGCTGCTGGGCTTTGTGCCAAGTAGTTAAAATTTTCCAGAAGTGACCAGACAAAATTTTGCAGTCCTTTTAAGTTATTTCTGTGAATGTGAAGCTTCAACCCAGTACGAAAAAGATGTTTGTGACTTCTCAGCCTTCATTTAGGTGGTAGTAAAATTTCTGTAGTATTTATGAAGTGTTTGACAAGGAATTCTTGATGCTGGGTACTAAGCCACAAGTTTTATTTTGTGCATTACCTGTACACAGGGGAAATAAGTAAGATTCATCAAGCCTTGGTTGACTAGGCAGAGGTAAATCTTTATTTTCGGTTGGACAGAAAGCTCTTTCCACTCACAAGTCTTAGCAGATAACCTAATTGTGAGTTTGACAGCTGTGTCAGTAAAGGAAAAAAATATTTTTACAGGTTTGGTTTTTCAATTTTTTTTCCCCCATATCTGAGGGAAAGAGAGTTGATATGCATCCTAAATGACCATTCATGTAAGCATGGACAGAATTTCTTACCAATTGCTATAAACTTCTGAACAGAGAAGATAGGTGCATATCTGTCCTGCCCACAGAATGGAAGGAATCTCTGTGAGAAACTGTGTTTGCTTAGGTGCGTTTTGTTCCCATGCATGCTTCATTTCACAGCTCAGGGAATGTGCTTACATTTAGAGGGTTTTTGCAAAACTTGAGATCTCCATAGGAGGTTTAAATTCAAGTGGTTGGCTGGAAAGGGAATGCTTGTATTTTATTCCCTGACTTCTTAAGAGTTTGAAGAGCTGAAAACAAAAGAATTTCTTCTCATTTGTTGAGGCTGCTTGTAGCATAATTGCCTATTTCCTTTAAAATTCTTTATTTGTTTATTTGGAATGTCAAAACCAAAGTTACTCAGATTTTTGAAAAGTTGGATATACAATTACTGATGGAGCTGGTCTGCTTTTGTTTAAATTTATATGTAAGAATATGTGGGTTTATTACCAAATTGGGAATAGCAGGTGTGTTATTACACGAGTGTGTTTAATAAGTAGTACTTTACAAAAACGTTGCTGAGGTTGTTTAATGGGATCTAAAAGCCTTGTGTATCCCCTTAAAAAGAGATGTGGAACGTGTATTGCTTCATTTACTGATGATGCTTCAGTTTCCAAGGCTTTTAAGATGCTTTTGCTTTCCTGAACTACCTCTAGAATAGCAGTATTAGTAATTGAGTTTGTTGGGGAAAGGTAGTAGGAATACTGCATAAAATGTGGCTGGAATTTGTCCTTAAACAGCTACTTGATTAACTTTTTAATTTATCTTACGTTTAACTGAAAGAGAAGAAATTTAGACCCTTAGATCCTTCAATGTTTTCAACTCAGTTGTGTTCACATGAAGACAGCTAAAGGCTAAGTTGTGTAAAAGGTGCTTATTTTCTCTTTTTATTTCGTGCATTTCATAGGTGTGCCTTTCACCAACAGCACCTTTTTGAAGGTGGGTTATTGGCTGGAAACACTGCATGCTGTTTGCTTTCCTTGACACTTGTGCAGGTGGGAGACACTGCTGTCCTTGGGAATTCACCTTTCCCTCTCCAGAGTGGTTTGTGTTGGCTGCCTGCCTATTGCAGAAATTTCTGCTGGCTCAGTGTGAGGGGCAACGGAGCTTTAGAACAGCTCATGCAAATTGTGTAGGGCATAAATAAAAAGCACTCGAAAGAAGCAGCTGCAGAGTTCTTGGACAGGGATCTCCCACAGGGTTCTGGTGACTGGCCTTGCAGCAGTCTTACTCTTGTCTGAGGTCTGAATTCGAAGGGTAAGCATCGTTCTAGAAAATGGCTTGTCTCAGCTGGTGAGCTGAAGAACAGATTTTCTCGGCAGCATGTTGCGGTAAACCTAACAGAGTTCCTTGAAAATATGTTTAATATTTTTAGTTTGGCTTCTTGTTCTCACATGAGCTTTTTCTATGCTTTTCTCTGCTTTTTCACTAGAGAGAGTATATAACAGTTTGGTCAGGAGGAAGTGTTTGTGCTCCACAGTTACCCCACATTGCAGTATTTGAAAAAAATGGCCAAAGTGAAGCCTTGGAGGAAGGCATTTTCTCAGCCTTTGGATTTCTTTTTTTCCTGTACCTTCTGCAATTCTCCATTTCTTTCTCCTTCTCCCCCAACTGCGGACACTGGAACTGGATGCAGTTAGTCTGATTAAAAGATGCATATAAAAGTAGGTGAGCCTTTTTTTGCATTTCCCTGGCATTTTATGGGGATTTAACATTGTGTTGTTGTGACTGTGTTGCCTACCTATATTTTTGAACTACTGTGCAGCAGCTGCTTTTTAGAATATGACGTAGTTGATGGTTCCTGTTTCTGAACTTGGAAAAAATGCATTTGCTCATGTTAAAATGAAATTGAGGTGAAGTTATGAAGCGTGGGTAAGTTTCATCTTGGGCTATCTTGTTGTGTTTGTTCGTTTTCCCTACCCATTTTCAGTGGTTGTTAAGATAATTGGATCTTCCATGTTACTTGCCTTCCATTTTCCATAAATGAAAATTTGGAAGCTGCATTTTTAGAGTCTTTTTTAAAACCTATTTTTCAGATAGAAAGCTGTGAGGATACAGTTTTAAGAAACAAACTTACATGAATTGCCATTGCAGATATCTTATGCGTTTGACCACTTCAAAGCTCTCTGAACCAGAGTCATGGATGTTAATTCTCAGAATAATATCAATCCTGCCAATGCCTTTTAAATACTCAGTACCTGTTACCCTCCTGCCTGTAGGAAAGGTACTTGACATTTAATACTTGTGGGAGTTTATCACTGTGGAAAAACAATTATTTGAATCCCTTGCTCCCCTCATGCAGGGATTACATTAGAGCTGCAGGAGAAGAATCTCAGACTCCTTGTGCTGCATCTGTAGGGCAGAGTAAGTTCAGAGCAGCGTTTTTGTTATTAATTAATCCACAAATTGACAACTGACAAGAGGGCAAAGAGTTAATTAGCAGCTCTGAGTGCAGATATAAGAAGTTTGCATGTCCTTGTGAAGCTTTGTGTAAGGGTCTAGTTACTTTTGGTACTGAGCTGCAACTTTTATTATTTTAAACCTTTTGGAAATTTTTTGCTCTAGTCCTCCAGTGCTTTGTCCTTTAGGTGGATGTTGGAGTTCTCGTTGCTTTATCTTCTGTATATATTACTTTTTACTTTTCTGCATGAAATGTTCTCTATATCATAAGCTTTTCGAAGACTTCCTAAATAATTTTTTAAAAAAGATTTAAACATATTTAGTAAATAATTGTGCTATTTGTTCATCCAGTTTGTTACATTATTATTAATTTTTTTCTGGAATGGGGTATACAGCTGTGGAGCAAAGAGGCCTTGAAGTTGTTACCAACTTGATGAAATCTGAATGTCATGCTCAGTATGTCTGAAGAAAATACCAGAGAAAGCAGTTTTGTTTATGAAGCAGTACATTCCATGAATTGGGCCAAGTGAGTCTTGCCCATTTTTCTGATCTGGCAGACAGATCAAAAGGAAATAAGGAGAAGAAGAGGTTTTATATAACATGTAAAAACTTGTTACAGTGATGGGAGCACAATTGAAAATGTAGCCAACTGAGTTCTGGCATATGTTTTCATTGATTTTCTGCTCTATTTGCCTGCTGTGACCGTGACTGCTATGTATGTGATTAATCTTGTAGAACTTCGTGAACCCACAGTGATAGATCGTGGCAGCTGAGAAACATTTAATTTTGTTATCTGTAAATTTAGAACGAACACCTGTATCTTGGAAATGATTTGCTGACTCCTTGGCTGTTCTAGAGAAGTATCACCTGATTGGATCAAAATGTTAAAGGTTTAATGCAGAATTTGGGTTTTAGAACAGCTTTCAGTAAGTCAAATGAAAAAAAGGCTATTTAAAATTGAATAATTCAAAATTTTTTTAAACAATAGAGGGCTAGATATTAAATACTGTTAAATATATAGTGGTTTTGTTTAGTGGGCCCCCTTCACATACTTCAGCATGAGCAGAGTATAGTTTAGAAAAAAAAAATACAGGAATAGTACATGCAGCATAAGTCTGTCAGTGTTTTCATGCAACTTATTCTTGAAGTTGAGAAATAATTATTCAGCTCCAAAAAGTATTTACCAGTTTATTTAACTGATGTTATATTAAACCGTTTCTTTTACATAGTATAAAGTTCCCATAGAGCCTAAAAGCTATGTGACAAACACAGAAGTTTTTGTCTAACTCTGTGGATTGATGCTGTCATAAAATATGCAAAACAATCTTTTTTCGTTGTTTAAATACTTCTACCTCTACAGCTAAAAATTAAAATGCTTCAGAGTTTTTAGATAAGCATCTACATTTTTGTTTAAAAGATGGCTTCAAACACAACAGCTCTACGAAATATAAAGGTGAGTTGATACTTAAGTTACTGCATACTAGGTATTACAAAGGATTTTAATTTCTAAACGTGGAATAAAAAGGGGAGCATTTCACATTTCTTACTCCTATGTGTCTGGATGGCAATTACAAGAAAGGAATGTGGATGGCTACATAACTTTTTGAAATCAACACAAACCAACTTAACTTGATGGGTAGTAATAGGGTAGATTCCAGATTCTGTGAGAGAAGGTGGGAAACATGCTTTGTGTGGTTTTGTCCACATAACTTGAAACCGTGGGGATTTCATCTTTGTCCGACTTGTTGGAGCTGTCGCCACGTGGACTAAAATGTTCAGGGCAATTTGTATTCCATGCATCTACCAGCTGCTCTGCTTGGTTTTCTCTCTCAATGGTGGTAAGAAAATCTTTTAAAACTTGCTTGAATATGTAGACTATTTCCCAGGGTAAAACGTCATTTTCTGCCAAAACTTCCCGAAATCTGGAAACAAACAAAATTTGAAATCTAATCATCAGCACTGAAAACTTTTCTCTTTCCTCTCTGGTCATTTGGGGGTGGGGGAGGAGGAAATTACTTCAGTTCTGGTGTCATTTTTTCCTTGCTGCCACATTTCCCCACTCACCTCCCCCAGAAGATTATAAGAGGGAAAGAGCTCTAACAGTGACAATGCCCTGGATGTGCTCCAGCTATTGTGGATTGAAAGCAGTTGTAATTGGGTAGGCTTTTTTCTTTTTTTTTTTTTTTTTTTTTTTTTCCTTTGGCCCATCTGGGTAACTTGATTTAAACTGACTTTGCCCTTAGGTATATTCTGGACTTTAAAAGGCAAATTGAGTTGTTCTGTCTTTTCTGAGTCCCTGGAAAATGTACTTAAAATGCAGGCATAGAGGGATTTTTCTTTATAAAATGTGTGGAGGGATTTTTAAATTTTTTTTTTTAAATTTACAATGATTTTCAAGTTTTTAGGAGCTTTCTGGTATTGTAGACAGTAAGGCTGAATTACTGCATAATAGTGCATTGCATGAGTCCTTTTATTTGATTTTTACTTACTGGGTTGCTATTTAATAAATAGTAGGGATAAGTAACAGGAAAAATGGGAGGTATCGAAAGGTCATATGAGATTTCCTTTGTTTGGATTAGACCAGGAAAATCCCGATTTAAAACTTCCTTCAAGTGCAGCATATTAAAATGAAGGTGTTATTTCTAAAACAGCTGTAGAACTGCCGTCCAGTTGCTGGTCATGGCTCCTTTAGAAGAGCAGAACCAAATACAAACTTGGATTAGGTAGAGAGAAACATATTACTTGTGCTAGAGAGCTCAGAGTCAGGGAAATACGAAACAATTACCTGCTGAGAACAGTTCCTGTTTGGCAAGGCTGGATTTGTGAGCACAGAACTTCGAGCTGCCGTTGCTCAGTAGCTGGAATTGTTGCTTGAGGGTTTTGGTAGTTCTTGAGCCAGTTGTAATCCATGCCAGTTTTCTGGACTTTTTGTTCATTTTCAATCTCTTGCACTAATCTTTCACGCTCTTTCAGGTGCCATTTCAACTCCCTCAGCAGGGTTTTTGTAACTACTTCTGATCCAGGACATCTTGTGGATTTGTAGGAATCAGTTTTTGACCATTTCATCCAGCCAAAAAGTGGCATTTTTAAGCTGAGGAGAGGAAAAAACCGAAATTTTGCTTGTGTCTGTCTAACTGATTAGTTCTTTTTACCTGCAGACTTCCTTCTTAGGAACTGAATGAAACTTTATTAATGATCCTAGAATAGGTTGCTGTACAGAATCACCAGGCCATAATGTAGTATGACAAGCCTTGCACCTTTCTCTTTACCGAGTTAATATATTCTGTGAAACTTACAGCATTTGAAAGTAGATATCTGTCATCTTGGAAATATTTCATGTTCTATCCATAGTATACATGATTTTTAAAAAGCAGGGAAGAAATCCCTAAGCCACATCATGCAAGCTAACAAAAAGCCCCCTCAAAACTCCAAAAAATCCAACTAAATAATAACACATCCAACCAAACACAAATCCCCAAACCTCCGAAATTTAAACATATATTTTAAAAATGAAATTAATTAATTAGTAGTTAAGTTCTGGAACTCTGCTTGATCTGGTTTTACAACTTATATATCAATTTTTATTTTAAATATTGTAATTATTGTTCATATAATCTGGAAACAAAAATCTGGTAGACTTCTAAATTGCAGTTTGTAACAAATCAGGCACACACAAACATGCAAATTGGAATAAAATAACATAAATTACCTTTGCAGTTGTCTGTGAACAGTGTTGTTTCAGCTGAGTTTGGTTGAAGGTCTCTTATTCTAGCATATCCCGTTTGCAGGTTGTTAGTACTGCTGGAAGAAAACAAGGTTTTGTTGTTTTTTTGTTTTTTTTTCTTATTTTATTTTTCTTTTCCATTTACTCAAACTGTACCCAGAAAAAAAATGACTTTCTGTACTGAATATGACAGTTTAAGTTTTTCTGCTTTTAAGGTTCTTTTTCATCCTCTGTGCTTGAGAGAAGCAGTAATCCATTTAAACTAACATGGTCTCTCAAATAGTTTCTACCAAGTCCATTAAGATCTCCTACCTTTGAATTGAGTTCTGCCGGTGGCAGCAATTCGAAAAAAGGTAGTAACAATTTCAAATGCTTGTTGCTAAATCCATCCAAATGTATTGTTGGTAGTGAGATGAATAATGATAGTCTGAAGCAACTACAGGCGAGCTTGTAGCTAAAGTTAAGGCTGTCGTATGATGTGATGCTTGGCTGTGCATAGCTGTAGGTCACAGTTTAGAGCTGTATTTTTATGCCCATAGAGTGCTAAAAATAACTATGTTGCTTTTATCATCAAACTAAACTTTCAGGCCATTGAGATGCTGGAAGACTTATCTCCCATTAGAGGGGGATCAGGCTGTTCTGCTGTCATTTTTAAATAGCTAAGAATAGTTTTTCTCTAGTAAAGATCATCTAAAGCTTTTGTTAAGTGAGTGTTGACAGAAAAGAGGTATTTGACAGTTGCTCAGGATTTTGTCGCTGCATTAAATTCTTCTTCCACATGAATTTCATCAATCTCATGGTTCTGTACTTTTTCACAGCTGTTAGCATTTTTAATTAACATTTCAAATGTGTTTAAAGAAGCCAGGCTGTAACACCTACAGTGTGCCATAAAAGACACGTTAATCTAATTAAAGGAATAGAATGATAAGGAGATGCAAATTGAGGTCAAACTGATCTAAAAAGCTCAGAATTGTAAGTCTTACCATAGACACCGCTTCTGTCTCAACTGGCTGTCAGCTGCCTGCTCCCTGTTTCCTTGATGAATATTTTGAGCATATCCATTTTCAAGGTTCGTTCTCGGGGATGGCACTGTGCTCACTAAAGGTCGCTGAAGGAGCCATTTTCCGTTCCACTTCTCCGGTCTCTTCCTGTTAATCTAAACAGTAGCCATGGTGTAAGAAACGCTGCCGTTCTTCTTGCCCTTGTTCTAATGACTGTCTTTGTTCCTCTTAAGTATTTTTCATTCCTGCTTTTCTCCCTCCACTGGTGTGTTGAACGATTGGGAGAGCAAAGGTTCTCTAAATTTGTTCTAGATGTCATAGAACATAAAGGATGACGTGTACGGCTGTTATTAAAGCTGATACTACTTATACATTGGAAAAATTCAAATGTCAGTATTAATCCTCTTCAACTGGAAGGTTTTCACATTGCATTGTATGTGGTACTATGAAAAAGGAAGGGAGCTCGGTTTATGATGACAGAACTGTCCTGACAGATTTTCAGATGAAATGAAAATGCTCCTTGCCACCTCCTTTACAGCACAGTTAACATGTCACCACTTTTTTCCAGTGTATCAATCTGCAAGTAAACTGCTCTACAGTGTAAAACCATTACAGTGTCTTTGCAAATTAGAGACGCGTACTGGAAGGTGTGCAAAGCAATTAAATGAGAAACCTCCAACTTTTATATTTCAACCTTATCTTTGGTTGCATCATTGAAGACTCAAGGCAGGGTGCTGAGGATCATATTTATCTTTCCATTGGTAGGAGAGCATTGAAGCTGAAAATTTGCATTGCTTTTACTATTGTGTGCAGTTCAGGTGTGTGAAGAGATAGATGACTGCTCACGGGGGCTGGAAACTGGAACTGGACCTCAAAAGTACAGCAGTAGTTAATGCAGTTTCCAGCTCATGGTTAATCCTGGAACCTTAGTTAAGAGTCAAAATTCTACCCAGCTATCTCTAAATGTGCTCATGGATCTGAAGTGTTGCATCAGGGTGGAAATTTTGGCTTGACTTAGGCTGATAGTGGCTCTGTTCCCTGAAGGCACTGTGAAGTTTATCAGTAACTCGCCTAATTACGTTTTAGTGGTCAACTCTGTGCATCCCCAGTGAGAGCAGTGAACATTTTCTGGTGTGAGTGTCTGTGGCAAAACAGCTCCTGTAGTGAAGAGCTGGGTTCATTCTGCTATATTCTTTTACCCTGAATATATGTTATAAACAGATCTATTTACTTCTTGATTTTTCCAAGGGGTATTTAGGGAGTCTGTTATTAGTTCTTTTTTTGTCTGAGGTGAAAGGATTGTCAGTGTGGGGTTAGTACCTGGCATGTTAAAAGAATTCCTCCTAAGATGGGGTTTGTACCCACGGTCATCAGTGTGCTCTGGGTATGGTTTATACTGAAGAGATGCAACTTAACCCAGTATTCTTGGAAGAACCCTCATTTTTGGAGTGGTTTTGTTCTGCTATATGGGTGGCTTCGTGTGAAGGACTGGAAGTGTGTGTGTGTGTAGTTCATGGCTCTAGCTATTAACCTGAACCTGAAAATATCTGGTACTCTAGATCTCGTCTGTTTGGGGAATTCCTCTTTTGTCTTTTCCTGTTTGGCATCACAGATGTGAGGGGGAACTTGTCAGTTAAGATTTAACTTAGGATGATTGCTTTTAATTTTTTTTATTTTTTTTTTTTTTGACAAAGCCAGTTTGAAAAGAAGTTGATGCTGAACTGCAGTTTGTTCAAAACCAGCTCAATTTAACCAAATATTAGACTGATGTGAGCCTTCAGGCATAATAAATGGTGAGAATGGTTGGAGGAGAAGCTTGTTGTTCTTTTCTTCAGAGAATTTTATGGCATCTGTCCCATCTGAGATACTGTTGACTCCTGTAGTTGAAAGGGGCAAGAAGTACAGCTCTCTTTATGAATGAGACTCAGTGTGACACGGAGAAATTATTCCCCTAATTCTTACTTGATGGAAAGTGCTGATAGCAGACCATAAGCATCTGCCTAGCTAACATTTCAGCATGTGTTGCATGTTCCACAATTCTTTCTCAAGTGTTTGTTGATAATAATCATATACTATGGTTTGCTGCCATAGGTTTTGTGTGATGGGCTGGTGATTATTGTGGGTTAAGCCCAGTAGACACCCAAGCACCACACAGGCCCTTGCTTACCCACTATTCCCCCTCAGTGGAATAAGGAGTGAGGGATAGAACACAAAAAGCAAAAAACCACTTTGGGATTAAAATAAAAACTGTTTTAAGAAGTGGAACAAGAGAGAGAGAATCCAAAAGAAGTGATGCAGAAGCAGCCCCACATCACCTCTCATGGGTAGACCAATGCCCAGCCAAGTTCTGAACAGCAGATGGCAGATGGAACTGAGACTCCACTCCTCTCCCTTTTTGTTGCTGAGCCTGACACTAAGTGGCATCTCTTTGGTCTGTTGGTGTTGCCTTCCCTGGTTATGCCCCCTCCCAAACCCTTGTGCAGCCACCAGCCTATTTATGGGGGGCAGAGGAGGATATATTGTGAGAAAAAGAAAGGTCCTGGATGCTGAGAAAATGCTGTTCAGGAATAACCAAAACATTTATTTTCAGAAGTTGGTCACAGTTTTAAAACAGCATCATAGCACTGCTGTGAAGAAAATAACCCTATCCCAGCCAGGTCCAGAACAGTTACAAAGTGTTCCCATCATCTGAGCAAGAAGAGATTTCATAAAATGATATATCTACAACTAGAAGATTGGATGGTTTCCTTTCATTTATAAATGCAGCGCTACTCTTCAGGTTTAATCAACTTTGTAGTGTATTTTTCTTTTGATTTGGCTGAGCAACTCACTCTGGCAGTTTTGGGCAGCACACAGATGGTGAGTGTACCTCTTCTGATCTCTTCAGACAGCGCTTGACTACTGCTTTGGTTTTTCTAACAATTATGAGCAAAATTTGTCATGAGCCTACACAAGAAGCTTCTTGTAAGACTCCTTTTGTTTGGTCTTCTGCTGTGACAGTGAACAACAGAATTTATTTTTTTTTTTTTAGCAGTGTTAACTGACAGAAGTTTGTGTAAGCTATCATGGCATCCTGGTGCTGAGATGAATAAAAACAGGACATGTCTGAAGCTGATTTCTTCCACTTGGACTGTCTGTAGCATTAATGTCTCTGGTGCTGATGACACTTCACTAATAGGCAGGGGAGTTACAGGCATCAATTTGAAATTGAGGCAATCCTATTTTTAATACTAATCTTCATGAACATTCCTCTAAATTCAGAGTAGTCTTGCTTGCATTTTATTTTTCTCAGAGATTTATTTAATCTGGATTTTACCAAGTTGGTAACCAAATGCAGGAAGAGAAGCTCATCAGCAGCTCATCTCCTACAGGAGTCCAGTTCTTTGAAGCCCAGCAGTTCCTCCCACTGACATAAAATCCCTGAGCAAAGACAGTAAATTGGAGGATTTGGGCTGTTTTATCTTGGCATTTGTGCTTGTTATGTTTCTTGGATTTTCGCTGTGGATAAGGTGCAGAGCTATTAGTTTGACATACATTAAATATTTCTGAGTTGTTGAGTTTCCAAATGCAAAATCCAAATATTAGCATTTGAGTTTTTCAGGATTTCACAGAGTTGTTGTAGTGCTCTCTCTCCCTCTTTCCACCCCTCCTCAGCTAGTTAAGGTCTTAAAAGAGGCAGTCTGAATTACACCTGAGGAAGAGCAGTGCAAGCCTTTTAGAATTCTTAAATATTAAGACTTTATCACTTAATCTAGCAAATCACATTTTAGAACAGCTTTCTTACTGGAAGAAAAGCGTGCACCTAACTTGATTCTTTAAATAATAATGTGTAGTGACTTGGTGAAATCTGTATTTTAATTTTTATTGTGTTGTAATCTGCATTCTGTGAATAGTCTGTTTTTGCAGCTGAAACATGGCTTTTGAATGACAGTACATGATCTCATTGAAGTTAGTGTATTTCTGCAGGTAGGATCAATCTTTTGAGTAGGAAGCCAGCTTCCAGTCGAAAGGAAAGTAGTTTTTAGTATGTCCTTCAGTAAACCCGGTGTAAGGTTATTTACTGTCACGGCAAATGTTCAGTTATGTAAAGTGTCACCTTACTTTAGTTTCAGAAGAGAAGCTTTGAAACAGTCTACTGTATATATCTTACTAAAATTGTACAGCAAAATACTGCTTTGTATGTTATGAGGCTAAGTGTTTTTTTCAAGTGACTTGCCCCCTCCCCAAAGATCTGTAAATAGGTGAATAGTTTGCGTGCGTGACAGAAGCCATGACTTGGGGCAGTCCTTCTCCTGTGATCTGTGAAATGGGTGACACTAGTTTTCTGTTCAACTTCTCGTCCCATGTGTGCAGGATTTTTTGTGTTAAATGAGGCAGAACGTAAATGAGCAGAAAGTACATCTATAAGAATTTTTTAAAACACAATCCCAGGAGACTTTGATGTTTCAATTTTTTTCTCTAAGGTGGACATGTTTAAAAGTTATGTGGCCTTGAATAGAAGCTTCTACCCCAAAATTAAGTGGCTAAGAGAATTTTTTTTGAAGTTGGATAAGCCAGCATCTTAATCCTTGGAATTTTGTTGCATGCTTGGGTATTTTCTTTATACAGTCAGGTATGCTGCATAAGCAATAAATTTTTTTTTTTTTAGGGAATAAGACAGCATGTATATGTTAGTTGAATAAATTTTTTTTAAAGCATTTCTTCTAGAAGCATTAAGTATGTTCAGTGTAGGGATTGGCGTTGTAATTAATGTATGTCATTGGAAAGGGCCAAACAAACTGCCTGTCATAGTTACGGTTGAGATTGGGCAATTGATTCTATTTATGACAGCTAAGTATATGCAAAAATGCTTTGGTTATTATTTCAAGTACTCAAATATAAGTATTTACTCAGTATACTCTGCTATGATGCCTTGATGACTTATTAGAGGTCATTCTGTAGCTTGAAGAAAAGAAAGACCTTTCTCTAGCTCAATTTGTTCAAAGAAAAGCACCCTTAGTGTATTTGAAAGAATTTACAATTGAATGTGCCAACAGTTTTTTGTGTTAAACTGTGTTTTCCCTTCTAGTAATTCCCCTGAAGTAGCAGTTGTATTTAATTTTTTGTTTAAAAATAACTTGTTTCAATCAGTTGCTCAAAATTCGTTTGACTGGGCATATGTACAAAGACCACTCACGTTTCAGAAGAATGTTATAGTAGTTAAACCACATAATACAGAATGAAGAATCCTGTTGCCTCATAAGACAGTGTTAATTCTTTTCCAAGAAGAGGCATGAACCTCTTTGCCTTGATGGAAGGGGTCCTGCTGGCCACTGCTTGTCAGGCTCCAAGTCCTGTGTGCTGCTTCTGAGTGTTTCTGAAAATAGGTAGGTCTTGAAAGGCACACACCTACATAGGTAGATCTGAGGATGTAGCAGGACTTTTTTGTGGGATTGACTGTCTTCTCAGCACCTTATAATTTTGTCTGTTTTTTTCCACTTGGGGTGGACAGAATGTCAAGTATTTGCAGATTCAGCCATAGAAATGTCTGCTTTTGAGGATGAAATATAGGCTTGATGTGAATAAAGTTCACCTAATTTTTTAAATGAGGGGCAAGGAAGAAAACTCGGAATATCTAAAATCTCCTAAGTTTCCTTCAGTAGGTGACTTCAAATTTCAGCGATCCACAAGAATTCTTTTTACTGCTTCTTAATTTGGTAGAATTTTGATTGTTTTGGGTGTGCGTTTGGAAGGCTGGAATCTGGAAGGTCTAAGGAATATATAGGATAACATGGCAGGTGTACCAAAGGTGAGTTTTGAATGTCAGGAGGAATAGAAATGGGGAAGAAATAACTGGTGTATGGGACAGTGGGGGATTCATAAGTAGAATCCAGAAAAATCCCTTCATTTGTGTTGCTCATTTCTGACCCAGAATGGATTTGAATTTCTGAACCTGGTTATTCTTCTGCTGTCAGCAAATTTTGTTAAAAATCATTTGATTTCTACCTAAGGGAAATTTCTTTCTGTATATCCAGATATATAGGATGATACCTCCCACTGATGGCATATTAATGACTACTTGGAAGGATTGTATCATTCCAGTGATTTAGGAGAGCTCCAGAGGGCTTTATAGTAATTTTTTTCCATTTTGCTTAAAACCCTGTAACTATTCCGTAAGCTTTTAATTTTGTTAATGCAGAAAAGTACAGCATTAAAATGCCAATAAATGATATAGCAAAGCTTATTTGTTCATTTCATATTCCCATATGTAATTTTCCAGTTGCATATGATTTTCCTCAAGACTGGAGCCTGATTTGGTATGTCAAGTGCACAGTGTTTATTCCTAATGACTGGCTATTAAATATCTTGTTTATTCATTTTGTAGCCTGAGGTCCATTTACTGCATGCTGTTTTCTGAAGACAAAAAACCTAATTCTTGAAATAAAATATTCAGATGTCAAAAACTCCCGAAATTAATCTATGACTGAGGTCATGCTGTCCTCATTTTCCTTTAAGCTCTACAGGCAAAGGTTGAAAGCGTGCACACATATATATGTATATACACACACACACATATATATACACACTTCTGAGAGCCTGTTTTGAAATACTTAAGACTCTTAAAATTCCAAGACTTACAATTAATTAATAATTTTATTTGTTTATTTATTTAGTTACTATGGTTCCTTAACTGATTTCAGCTACTGCTTAACTAGTGATGCATCTGCAAGGTGGTCTTAACTGCAAGCAGGGAGCACAATCCCACCTTAACCCCTCCGTGGTAGTTTTTTGTCTGTGATTTGCTTGCTGTTGCTCTGACAGTCAAGCGATACTTGCTCCTCTGTGACAGCACTGACTGCTTGCCCTGGATGGCTCTTCTCCTCATGGAGAACCTAAGGACAAGCTAAATTTACTGCATAACCAGGTTTTATTTTCAGAATATATGTGACCAGTGTGCTGAGTGAGACTGCAGGTTTATGGAAGTGAAAAAATAATGGGTTATATCGGTAAAAATCACTATAGTATGTGCATACAATGCTGCCCAAGTGAGGTTGTGCAGCCAAGCTTCGTTATAGCATTTTCAGCTACCGAATGCTTGACTTTTACCATCATTAAATTTTTGGGTTTTATTTGTGTTCAGCGTACACTCAGTGGAATAACATATGTTGCAAGAAGTTGGACATCCTGTCTATGAATTTTTCTACATATTTTTGCAGATTTAACTTTTAGGAGTGTTTTAGAAGGGTTTGAGTGACGGAAGTTAGACAATAGGCAGCTGCCTTCTGTAGCCATTGTGCAGATGGGTGCAGCCCTGCTGAGCCTTGCATTAAGAATACTTGAGGTCTGGGGGAAATTGCTGTAGCTCAATGCTTAAAATATTGTTAAAATTGCATCAGAAGCTATTTGCTAGTTATCTGGCAGCAGTAAGTGATAAATACCTGGTGCTGTGTTCTGAACTGGGCCGAGTGAATTGTCTGTAGCAGCACCAAGCTGGCAAAGAGTTTGCCTTGGCAGAGAAGGTGAGTGCCCTGTGCCATCAGTCTTGGGGATTTCCCTCTGTCGAGGGCTGTGTGATGTAGTGCCATGTTAAAAATCTCATGTGGTTCTCAGTGTCATTGTTTTTGGAATAAGTGTAGCTTATTATTTGGGTCAAGAAATAAACGCTTCCGCAGCACTTTCATAAAACATAGAAACAGATTTGCTGTGCCTTAGTGCATTGCTGCATAGGTAGGGCTTGCACAGGGCCCAGTTAGAGTTAATGTCAAATTGATAGTAATTTTAATGCAAAACTGTGGTTTTGACTTCTAGTTTGTATTTTGTTTCCAAAAAACCCAACTTTTGGTGTTTTCAGAACTTTCCCGTGTTTAAGTTCACCTGTGTTTTAATAACCATACAATCATTGTTTACTTGCTTCTTTATTCTGTAGTGAATTTCATGTGAATTTCTTCACACTCTTTATGTATAAGAGACTTTTAAAAATCTCATTTCATTTGTATCAATATTAACATTTCTTGTGTGTAATAGATTTCCATAAAATTCAATGATGAGGTGATTGTGTTTTTTCCCTGACCACCATAATTTCTTGGCTTACTGTCAAAATTTTTTTTTTCTTAAAAGCAGTGAAATGATTTTCTTTCCTCCTGTCTACTTCACCGTCTCCAGGGAGTTGTGCAAGAATTACATGCATTTTCCTAATTGTACGTGTCAAGAATTGAAGAATCAGAGCTATTTCATCTTTGTTCAGAGGAAATTGTAGTCTTTAATTAGAAAAGAAATTCCTAGGTATTAAAGCCTTAAAGGATTATATTTTGGGAGCTCAGGTTTCTTGGATCTAAACAAAAAGATGCAATGTGGCATTTTCCTTATGCTAGTATCTAAATGCATAGACTAATGCAATTTTTCTGAAGTTTGTTCACTGAAGTAGTTCCTGCATTACATGGAGAACTGTGTAATGCTGTTCTTTCCAGAGATTCCCAGAGACTTGGATTAGGAAGCATTTATTGATTTAACCTTTCTTTCCTCTTCAGGCTGCCTATCTCAGAGAATGTTGGAACTGAATATGGGAAAACATACAGACAGGCAGAGGAACAAAAGCTGAATGTAGCTGGAAATGATCAGCTTGTCTATAAACCAGGTAAAAAAAATAAATAAAATTATTTAGATCCTATTATAAACGCGGATATACGTGTCCTTTTTCTCCCTGTTGTCTTTATGTACTCTCTCTCTCTAAACCGAATGTACTTGTTCATTGATGTATGTGCATTATTTTGTTATATATAAAGCATGGTATTAAAAAGTAAACTCCTTGTTTTCTGGAAACCACAATGTAGAATGCTGTTGTATAGATAAATGTGCATACATCTGGCTTGTTGTATTGATAAATAGAGATATGTGATGAAAAGAAATCTGCAAGGAAAAGATACCGCTCATAGATTCATGCCTTTGTTCTGTTTTCCCTATTTTCTATTCATATTTCTCTACGTACTTGATTGTTGCTTTGAGCTGCCTTCAGAGAGAAATTCGATTGCACTTCTTTCCTAGGAGCTCTGGTAAAAGCACTGTGAGGCTGACTCACTTGTCAGGGCAGCTCAGCTTCAAACTCTTACTGTGCCTCTTAATTTCCAGATTTGTTAATGTAGCTGATTTCCTGAGAAAAGGACATGTATGTTTTATCTGCTCTGTGTGTCATTCTCTTAATACTTCTGTATACCTTTGCTGGCATACCAAAATGTGACAAATTGAGTGATTTTTTTTCTGGAAATTCCTGTCCTTCAGTGCATCTGCAAGTTCTCTGGCCTCCGGAGCTCAGGCTGATGAAGCCACTTGTGGGATTTGTCATCAGCTGAGATGCAGAAGGGCCCCTTGGCCAGATCACCACAGGCAGTGCACCTCGACTTCTGTCCCAACCACAAAATGCTGGCTCTTGTTCCCTTGACGTTACATAGAGTTTGTGGGAGAGGAAGTCTTGCACAGTGGAGATGGGGCAGTAAAGGGACTGGAAGGAGCTTCCAGTGTTGTCATTCAGGAATGACATTTCCCTAGTTCTTCATGCTTTACTAGCAAAGGAGAGACAGCAGCAAGTTGAGAAAGATTAACTTCTCTAGATGTTTCTTTAATAATACAGTGGTACTGATTAATGCAAAGAAATACCATAGCTGAATAGCTCATCCATTGTCTTTTACCTATTGAATCAGAATCTTGTCTAAAATAGACTAGCAACTTTAGCAGCAGTAGTGGCCTGCATGACTTTGAATGGGACTGATGCTAGCAGTACTCCATCTGTAAAATAAACAAAATTATAGCTTAGGCTTTTTAGGAGATGCTTCTGTGTAGTCATCCTGGTACTTTATTTTATAAATACCTATTTTCTCTTGGTCTACCCAAAAATATTTGTCCTTGAAATCTTGCCTTCTACTATTTGCTCTTCCAGTTGTAACTTACTGAAACAGCATCTAATTAGCAAACAATAATTTAAAAATTACAGTATTGACCTATTGCATAATCTCTTAATCCATTAGATATTTTCCTCAGTTCCTTGCCCCCCTTCCCCCATTCTGTTCCTTGTCTGCCTCATTGTCTGGAGTCTCAGTTGCCACAGGAGCTGTTGATGCCTGCCTGCTCTCATCACTGCTCTGCTCCCAGCAGTGTGTGATCCAGTGGCAGACTCCAAGCAAACCGGATAGTGACAGGGCTGGAACATTCCTACGGCATTTTGAGACTGAGCTGCCAAATCCCACCTAGATGCAGAATAACATAAAAGCTTCAGAAAATCCTGGTTCTTGCTGCTCTGAACTTTGATTTAAAGAAAGACTCAGAAATACTGTGTTAGGGTAGTAGAATAAAAAAGGTCAGTAAGGGAACATAAGAATTGTACTGTTACTTTTATAGCTTATAAATGTGTATGTTGTTCTGCATTTGTGACTGCTTTTCTCTAATGTAGTTATGCTCATTCAGATTTCAAGAGCTTCGAGATGTATTTGTAACTATCAGCTGTATTGATCTGAATATGTTTTCCTCAAGCGTATGGGAGCAGTCAATGATCAAGAATTTATCGAGACCAGGAACTGTGAGTTCAGCTGTGTTGAAATGTAGTCAAGAAATGACCTTCACAACATGGAAATGAGAAACTGATTTTTTTTCTGAAGGTTCTGAATTGGTTGCCTTTTGTAGCTTTCTCTGAGTTGCTTTTCCAGCTATAGGCAATATTTTCTGTGCTAATTGATAGCGTGTTTTAAATCTTGCAGTTACTGCTTGTGTTTGCACTGTTTGTGCCTTGTTATTTGATGAAATTCTGTGGAGTTTAAATCTTGTTCTTTCCAATTTCTTTGAAAGAACATATGCTTTTATACTAAGAGGACAAACAGAAATGCCTGCTCTGCTTCTGTGTTGGGAAAACAGATCATCAGGGAACTGCATTTAGAGTTCTGGCTTCTGCAGAGCATGCTGGAAATTAGAATGCTGTGCAAAGGAAGTTGAAGTGATTAAATGAAAGCAGAAGAAAATTCTTTGTCATACCTGTTACCCAGCATGAGTAGAGCGTTAGCAGTTCTCCCCTGTCCCACCAGGCTTGTTTCACATTTGGTACTGGCTCTTCCAGGCTTCACACATTTTGATTCAGTGAGGCCATGGCATGCAGAGGGAAACTTCCAGAGCTGTGTGTGTGGGACACTTATCACTTTATTCACTTTGTAGAAAATTTTTCTTTCCAAATATGAGAATTCTGAACTGTACGGAGTAGAGCTTTGTACTTCAGAAAGCTTCTAAAAATCCTCAGTTCTAGCTTTGTGGATGGCAGCTTTTTTTTTGTTCTGTCTTCATGATTTTCACATCATTTAATGCTTATCTTCTGGAGGCCTTCTAGGTTCTACCTGAAGTAATTGCTTTCAGAGAAGAAGAAATTCAAACATTGTTTCTGATATATATAAGAAAATTATTTTTTAAAATACTTCATGTATTTTGAATTCAGAACATGCATGCCAGGAAAATTAATCATAGCACAGATCCTCACCCCAAACCTTCTGTATATAAGGTCTGTGCAAGATGAAGAGGATGGCAGTAGGGAAGTCTTACCAGACAGGTGTTTTCCTAGGAATTTTCTGGATTAAGCAAACCAAAGATCAGTCAGCAGCAACTTCCTGTACTTGGTGTTTGACTGAGGTGGCACCATGTTCTAGGAAGTCCTTTTGCTTTTTGGCTCAGCGTAGGAGCCAGTTGTTACCTGTGGCTTTCCTTTCCTTTGAGCCTCCTTGCAGACTTAACTCACTTCTTGTGTTTGTAGTTCAGCAGAAGAATGATCAATGATTTA
>VWZN01017941.1:1287946-1302520 GCA_013396955.1 Regulus satrapa | reverse complement strand
TTCTGTTCCTTGTCTGCCTCATTGTCTGGAGTCTCAGTTGCCACAGGAGCTGTTCTGTGTGCTGTTGATGCCTGCCTGCTCTCATCACTGCTCTGCTCCCAGCAGTGTGTGATCCAGTGGCAGACTCCAAGCAAACCGGATAGTGACAGGGCTGGAACATTCCTACGGCATTTTGAGACTGAGCTGCCAAATCCCACCTAGATGCAGAATAACATAAAAGCTTCAGAAAATCCTGGTTCTTGCTGCTCTGAACTTTGATTTAAAGAAAGACTCAGAAATACTGTGTTAGGGTAGTAGAATAAAAAAGGTCAGTAAGGGAACATAAGAATTGTACTGCTACTTTTATAGCTTATAAATGTGTATGTTGTTCTGCATTTGTGACTGCTTTTCTCTAATGTAGTTATGCTCATTCAGATTTCAAGAGCTTCGAGATGTATTTGTAACTATCAGCTGTATTGATCTGAATATGTTTTCCTCAAGCGTATGGGAGCAGTCAATGATCAAGAATTTATCGAGACCAGGAACTGTGAGTTCAGCTGTGTTGAAATGTAGTCAAGAAATGACCTTCACAACATGGAAATGAGAAACTGATTTTTTTTCTGAAGGTTCTGAATTGGTTGCCTTTTGTAGCTTCTTTCTCTCAGAGTTGCTTTTCCAGCTATAGGCAATATTTTCTGTGCTAATTGATAGCACGTTTTAAATCTTGCAGTTACTGCTTGTGTTTGCACTGTTTGTGCCTTGTTATTTGATGAAATTCTGTGGAGTTTAAATCTTGTTCTTTCCAATTTCTTTGAAAGAACATATGCTTTTATACTAAGAGGACAAACAGAAATGCCTGCTCTGCTTCTGTGTTGGGAAAACACATCATCAGGGAACTGCATTTAGAGTTCTGGCTTCTGCAGAGCATGCTGGAAATTAGAATGCTGTGCAAAGGAAGTTGAAGTGATTAAATGAAAGCAGAAGAAAATTCTTTGTCATACCTGTTACCCAGCATGAGTAGAGCGTTAGCAGTTCTCCCCTGTCCCACCAGGCTTGTTCCACATTTGGTACTGGCTCTTCCAGACTTCATGTACTTCAATTCAGTGAGGCTATGGCATGCAGAGGGAAACTTCCAGAGCTGTGTGTGTGGGACACTTATCACTTTATTCACTTTGTAGAAAATTTTTCTTTCCAAATATGAGAATTCTGAACTGTACGGAGTAGAGCTTTGTACTTCAGAAAGCTTCTAAAAATCCTCAGTTCTAGCTTTGTGGATGGCAGCTTTTTTTTTGTTCTGTCTTCATGATTTTCACATCATTTAATGCTTATCTTCTGGAGGCCTTCTAGGTTCTACCTGAAGTAATTGCTTTCAGAGAAGAAGAAATTCAAACATTGTTTCTGATATATATAAGAAAATTATTTTTTAAAATACTTCATGTATTTTGAATTCAGAACATGCATGCCAGGAAAATTAATCATAGCACAGATCCTCACCCCAAACCTTCTGTATATAAGGTCTGTGCAAGATGAAGAGGATGGCAGTAGGGAAGTCTTACCAGACAGGTGTTTTCCTAGGAATTTTCTGGATTAAGCAAACCAAAGATCAGTCAGCAGCAACTTCCTGTACTTGGTGTTTGACTGAGGTGGCACCATGTTCTAGGAAGTCCTTTTGCTTTTTGGCTCAGCGTAGGAGCCAGTTGTTACCTGTGGCTTTCCTTTCCTTTGAGCCTCCTTGCAGACTTAACTCACTTCTTGTGTTTGTAGTTCAGCAGAAGAATGATCAATGATTTAATAAGCATCTTAATTTGATTCGTGTAACCAATACTTTCAAGTATATTTTGTTTCAATCCTCTCATTTTAATTGCTTAGTGGCTGATAGCAAGATACAGCTGTACAATCTCTTCTCCCAGAACTGGTGAATACAAAAATCTAATCTTATGTTAAAGGATCTCTTCAAATTCAATTCAGGAAACAGGTACCAGAGGGAGTACATCTGCTGTATGGGCTGTAATAACTGAGATACTGAAAAATTGCTCTTTCTAGGGGTCCTGGACTGTTTGAGTCATTGACATGTCTACAGGACTTCATCATAATTGAAAGGGAATTGAGCAGGCAAATTCATCTTTCCTGTAACCAATTTTTTTTTTCATTGACTCTGAATAGAGAAATTAATATTATTTATTCTGGACTGGCATTAATGCTTCTTATACACTGAAATATTTTGCTTGTCCTAAACCAGTGTGGGGAGCAGTTGCCTGCTTCTTCAATTGACTGTTTTCAGGTTGGAAGCATCCTGCATTCTCTGTCAGAATCCAAGGTGCAGGTTAGAGTACGATGCCTTACGAAGGTTGGCTCAGTTCTCAAGTCCTAATAATGTGTTTCAGAAGGTATAAGCAATTGAAAAAGCAAAAGTTTGTGCCTTCCTTGCTGACAATCCTGTCGACCTGTAGCTGAGTTTTCACATGGGTCTGTATTAGCAGGAATGAGCAGCGTTTCTGAAGACCAATTCTCCTTGGGGGATTTCTTACATATTATATATGAAAAACAAAAAAGAAAAACCCCAAGAAAACCTGAACATTTAAAGGTACTTACAGTGTATGGTGTGGAGTCCACGTTTGAATGATTATTTAAATCGGTAGCAAAACTTTTCATTAGGGTGTACATTCACATGTTCTCTTCTGCAGCAGGTCTTCACGGTTAAGAACAACCTTTATGTTTAAAAAATAAAGGTGAAAGTTTTAAGTCTTTTAAGATGTTATTGAAGTTCCCCAACTCAATTTAATTTTGATTCTTTACTAAGGATCATAATAGATTTCAGATGGAATTGGTCCTCAGTTTGTTAGGATGGGATGTTTTCATTACTGCTTGGGTCAAGTTGTCAGTTTGCTGAGGCCCAAATCTGTTCTTTCTGGAGACACAAGTCTCACAGCTGTCGTGGTATTAGTTCCCCAAGCAAACCCAGTAATGTTTCTTTCAGTTTTAGCACAGAAGAAATGTCTTGAAGAGAAGAAACCCAAATCATACAGTGTTCAGTACTTGCAGCATCTGCAAGATGGTTGTATGGTTGTCAGCTCTTAAACTCTGTGGTGATAGTGGCTAATGCTGCATCACCATTTACTTCTGGTAATCACTGTTTTCCCAGACTTCTGTGCTTAGGCGAGAGTAAGATGTTGCTGTCTTAGAAATGTTATATAAAAAGCAGTATGTTATGTTAAAAAAAAAAAGTTATGTTTCATCAGTGAAAAAAAATGATACATACAAAATTAATTAAATTTTACGTGCCTACTGGTGGCTGTTTCTTTGCTTCTGGTTTGTTCCTCTGTGTTTTTAAAATAAAATTCTTAATTGAATTTTAGGTTAATGATTTCTTACTAATACACTGGGATTTGTACTGAATTACAGAGGGTTGTTATATGAATCCTACCTTTTGAATTTTTTGTGCCTCCCTCCTTATTTGTAAGCACTATTAACTATTGCCTTCTTTTTTTTTAACATTCTTACTTTTCAAAATTGCAGTTGTTTCTTTGAAAACCTGATAGAGGTGGGAGGGTTATGTTGCTTTACAGGAATCTGCTGATAGTGGGATCTGTTCCCTAGCAGCTTGAGGTTTCTTCCAGCATTGGTCAAATCACACACAGCTATGGATGTCTCAGTTGTGACATGTTTGTGCCAGAGGGAAGCCAGTCAGCCTTCGTGCAGTGTTGCTGTGGCAGAATGCTATATATATGAATTTTTTGGGGGAATATATTTAGAAACTTGACCAGAAGTATTTTAAAAAGGACAGTTAATATTTTGAAGGGGTGCTGCTGTCAAGTTCTGGTTTTGTTTGTGCTTAGTGGTGCTAAGTAGATCCTTGTGCAGTGATCACCTTTCACTGCTGCATTATGGAGTCCAGGTAAAAGAATTTTTCCTGTTGGAGAATGTGGCTTTAGGAGAACTCTAGTTTTTAGAGCATTATGAAACTGTCATAGTGAGCTGTCCAGCTTTTGGGGCTTTTTTTTTTTAAAGTGTTAGAATAACCTAATTTGTATTCCTTGGCACTTTGAGACAATTCATGGAACACACTGAGGTATGGAAGGGAGCTGAGTTGCTGTTCTGCCTGCTTCTGCTTCACTGCTATGTGAGATTGTTACAACTTTTCCGAAGAATGAAAGCTATAAATGCAGCCAAGTAGCTGAGGCTGTAGCTATAAATGCAGCCATTGAGGCTGTAGCCTTTATTGTAAAGTAATTACTGCTTTTATAAAAAGAATAATATAGTTCTGTCTCACTACTCTATTTCTTAGCGAATTAATGACATAAAAGAAGTATGGAGTTTTATTACCTGTATGTAAGTATCCATTTTGCCTGGTGAAAGCCATTTGAAGTGGAAAGCATTTCCATTTTTTATTTCTTTGTGCTGTGGGTATTTTAGCTAAATTTCTTAATTGTAACTTTCAAAGTTGATGTTTACCACAATCTTATCCAGGTTTTCCTTTTTCACCTCCAGACCTGTTCTTTTGTTTTCATGGTCAAAATGACTGCAGACCTCTAAGCATGAGACTTTTGCTGGCACTGAAAGATTTTTGTCCTGTGTTACCCAGTGCTGATGGGGACTAACTCCTGCCAAGCTGTAGTATCAGAGTGTAGTATCACACTGAAAGGTCATCATGGTGCTTAGCAGGCTTTAATGGCCAAGTGGTAGAAATATAATGGTCTTCCTGTAAATTGTGGGTTATTTTGTACTGTGGATCCAGTAGACTTTGAGGGAAACAACACATGTACATGAATAAGGCATATTATTTTCAGGATTGTAAAAAAATCTTGGGTATACATGTAGAATTGGCAGTTGTAATGCAAACTGCAAAAACATGTTTTTTAAGTTAAGAGAAAAGCATGGAGAACTGTTTATATCCTTTCCACTGATGGTAGTTTACACCTACAAGAAGTGTTTTTTCAGAGTTGCTTCCAGTAAAACAGCAGTTGCATAAACACTGAAAATCCTCTTCAATCTACTAATAGTAAAATATACTAGTTCTATTAATACTTAAAGTATGCAATTCAACTTTGGGAGAAAGTTAGGTTTCCAAATAGTGTTGTCATAATCTCCTGCTGGTGTTTCTCTTTCTCTATTGAAATAAAGGACTCTTGGTTATTTTTGTGCCTAGGTACTTCATTGTCTCAGTTTGGATCAAGGGATTCAACTTCTATACCAAAAGATAAGTGTAAATATTTGGATGTGCCTACAGCCAAACACAGGGAAAAGGTAATGTCAGTGTATTTTCTCTCGTGAGATAAATCTGCAAATCATGTTTTGTTGTGGCTTTGGGGTGGTAACCAATGTTTCTGTTATTGTTTTTTAAAAGGAACCTTCCTTTCCTGCTTTAAATGCTGTACAAAACTTTGGGGTTTTTTACATAACCACTGCATTCAATTTCTTAAGAGGAAAAATGTTGGTGTTACGCTTTCTGTTTATAAGTATTAATGTAAAATATGTACATGAATGTGTGCCCATATTCTTTTTTGTGATCTTCTAATGTGCCTTAGGATTCCAGTTATCTCCAGATGCCTACAAGATGGCACAGTTTCTTACAGAGGTTTGCTTTGTGGCTTGGAAGCTGTTGATCTTTCAAATCTGTTTGAAACCTGTTTTGAATTGTTTTGTAGACTTAGGAGTTTTCTTCCAAAATTGTTTCAGATAGTGTCTCTGATACAAAGCCATTCAGTTGTGATTGTAGAAGCAGCGACTGGCAGTGGGAAGAGCACACAGATTCCACAGTATATTTTGGATTATTGCATGAGCCAGTCTATGCCCTGCAACATTGCTGTTACCCAGCCTCGGAAAATCGGCGCCAGCAGCCTTGCCAGGTGGATTAGCAAGGAAAGATCATGGAAACTAGGTGGATTTGTAGGATACCAGGTATGAGAACTTCAAATTGTATTTTAAAGTGCATTAAAAAAATACTGTTTATTTGTTCTTGATTATTTTTAAGCATATCTAGCATACTGAAGATATGTTAGAGAATCTGCTTTTAAAGTGGAATTGCGGGTTTTTTTCATCTGTCTCCTGCTGTATGTTTGTAATTAAGTCAACTTTGAAATTGGAACAACTATAAAATCGTGGTGGGACTCCAGCAGAAAGTGTGTCTGCATCAGACGTGTCTACATTATTAAACACTGAAATTGTTGCAGGACAACTATATTCTGTCATTTTTTCCTTTAAACTCCTAAAATAATATACTTTATTTGTTTGACTTTACTACATTTACTTGTCAGCTCTGTCAAAATTTTAATGCATTTATGACCAGGTTCTTCTGTGAAAAATCTGTTTTTAACATGTGAAAAACTCTTAACTAGTTTTTCCTCTGAAATCAGTCTCCTCCTTTTGCTTTAGTCAACTCAGCTTCAAGCTCAGTTCTGTCCCTCTGTTTATAAACTCGATGCCATCTTCCTCTTTTGACACAGGTCCTGGTGCTTTCATCAGCTTCTTGTACCCACACTAAGCTGCTGGGGTGGTGGTTTCATTGTGGGTTAGGCCACAGCTGTGTCTGGATGAGCTGTTCTGGTTTCTCAGGCCAGTGGGTTCACACTGCTGTTGATAGTGGGAGGGATGGTCATGGAAAATTGTCTGCTCCTGGAGCCATTTGCTGGGTTCTTCTTCCTGTCTGCTTCATTCTGCTTCTTGTTTCTTCTTTCTTCCACTTAGGGTAATAAATATATCTATGTTTGCTAGCTTGCATTTAGAAGTTGTTTCTTCATAAGTCTGCAGCTTCAGGTTACTTCCTAACATGCTACATGTGGTGCCATTTATGTGTGTTAGATGTTCTTTGTTACCCTTAAATCTGATTTTGTCCAGTTGCCAGGTCTGGAGGGGTTTGATTTTTAACTGGGACTGACACAGTTGTTCATAGCATGTGCCCTTACATGTCAGGCTTCTGCTTCATCTGTTATCCCATGTTTGCTTTCTTCTGTGCCACATCATAAACATGACAGCAGTGACCAAAACTCTGGTGTGTTATCAGCATTACTCTCATACTAAATCTCAAACACAGCATGTACCAGCTACTGAGAAGAAATGAACTCTATCCCAGCCCAAGCCAACACAGTTATGTATGTTGTTTGTTTCAAAGTAGCTTATATATAGAGCCTTTATTGTGGTTTTTGGTACCTTGAATTAATTAGTCCTAAAATTGCTAAATTGATTCATTAGACTAGTGAGTGTCCAAGACTTAAAATGATACTGTGCTTCCAGCCTGTCTTTAGGACAGTGAATGTGGATGTGCTGTGCTTGTTTCACCAGCACCTGTGTGAGCTGAGCAGAAACAGAGGGAAATGGTGCAGAGCAGATGTGTCTGCTCTAGGCTGATGTAAAGCTGCACATTAAAAGATGGTCCCAGCTCTGCCTGCTTGGGTAGGTTGCACCTGAGATAGCTAAAGTTGCACAAGTATGTTAGAAATCAAAAATATGTTTCATATAGGGTTGTGGAACTCTTTTCTCAGGAGTAAGTTGCTTGGTCTTGGTGATAGCTTAAACCTCTTTCCTTTTCCCACCCTGTAAGTAAACTAAATTTTGGCTAAATCTTTTTCTTGCTCTTTATATCAATGGAAAGGATGGTGTGTGTATGTACCTTTAGAAGCCTTTGAAGAATTCTCAGTCTAAAGTCCCCAGCAAGGAATTTTTTTTACTTCATAAAACCTCAGAGTTTTAAAATTTTAAAATTTCTCCCAAAGAAAAAAACAGTTAATTGTTTCTGGTAAGAGCACTTCTGTATGGAGACTTGTGCAAGTTTGAGTAAATAATTTTTATGGGTTTGCAATGTGTTTGATTTTGGAGTTTTTTCACATGCATGCTTCTGTAACTACAAAAAAAATGTTTCCAGCTAGTATGTATTTTTCTTACTGTTTTTAGTTAAGTTTAGAGACTGTGTCAACAAAGGAGACGAGGTTGCTGTATATGACTACTGGAGTTCTTCTTCAGAAAATAATTTCTGCCAGGAGCCTTACTCAGTTCACACATATTTTCATTGATGAAGTAAGTTTTAATTTTCATATTAATAAAGTCTTTTCTTTTGTTGCTTACCACGCAAGAAAAGAGAAATGCAGATATCAACTTTTAAAGATGTTTTAAATAAATTGTCTAAGGTAACAGTTGCTAAAATCAGCTTGTCAGTGTTCCTTTGAGCAACAAGTTTTGAACTGAGGGTGTGGGGTGGATTTTTGGAAGTCCTTAACTTGTAATACAAGTGCCTTGAAATATTTTTTTAAGCCCATCTTGTGGAATTCAAAGGAAGTCCAGCTAGGCCTGTCAGGGGAAGGCAGCTACTTTCCACTCACTTGGATATTACAAAGCCTTTATTCTTCAGGGGTATCCTGGAAAATCTCTCTGTGAAAGCTATGTCTCCTGGTTCTGGGTACAGTTCACTCCTGTGAATTAATTATTGTTGCTGTCACTTCACTAAAAAGCTAAAAAAAATACACTTGTAATTTGTATGTTTTTACTTCTGTATATGCCACTTTTATGCAGAAAGCAATATTTGATTTTTAATCACAGTTAGATGTGAAGTTGTGCTGTCACAAACAATGAATGTGAATCATATGTAGCATGTACAATATATTGGTATATACAATATAATGTAGTGATACAGAAGAGGACTTAGGGGTTTAGAGTTTCTGGGATTGGGGGAGGTTTGAGGGTGTTTTCTTAACTTAAAGAGGGGTGGTTTGTTGGTTTTGGTTGGTGTTGGGGGGTTTTTTGTGTTTCCTTTTAGCTTGTATTTTTTGTAAGTGCTGGTTTTCATTTTTATCCTGTCACTGGTATTGTAGCTGAGAGCTACTTTAATTCTAGGCTATTTGAGGATCAGGGAGACAGTAGTTAAGTCATTAGACAATTACAGTAACAAAGCTGTCATGACTGCACTTGAAATGGTACACTGGAAACCTGGAAAAGATTGAGCAAGTAGTTACATTTTTTGTATGAAGAAAATGTACATAATCTACATTCAAACAGAAAGAGCCAAACAAAAAAAAACCCCACAAAAAAAACCGAAAAACCAAAACAAACAAACCCCCCCACAAAACCCCAAACCAAATTGTAAGAAATCGTATCAGTGAGCTTCATGGAAAAGATTTGAGCACTCGAGTGTGTTAGCAGAGTGTTGGAAACCTNAGCTAGGCCTGTCAGGGGAAGGCAGCTACTTTCCACTCACTTGGATATTACAAAGCCTTTATTCTTCAGGGGTATCCTGGAAAATCTCTCTGTGAAAGCTCTGTCTCCTGGTTCTGGGTACAGTTCACTCCTGTGAATTCATTATTGTTGCTGTCACTTCACTAAAAAGCTAAAAAAAATACACTTGTAATTTGTATGTTTTTACTTCTGTATATGCTGCTTTTATGCAGAAAGCAATATTTGATTTTTAATCACAGTTAGATGTGAAGTTGTTCTGTCACAAACAATGAATGTGAATCATATGTAGCATGTACAATATATTGGTATATACAATATAATGTAGTGATACAGAAGAGGACTTAGGGGTTTAGAGTTTCTGGGATTGGGGGAGGTTTGAGGGTGTTTTCTTAACTTAAAGAGGGGTGGTTTGTTGGTTTTGGTTGGTGTTGGGGGGTTTTTTGTGTTTCCTTTTAGCTTGTATTTTTTGTAAGTGCTGGTTTTCATTTTTATCCTGTCACTGGTATTGTAGCTGAGAGCTACTTTAATTCTAGGGTATTTGAGGATCAGNCTTTAATTCTAGGCTATTTGAGGATCAGGGAGACAGTAGTTAAGTCATTAGACAATTACAGTAACAAAGCTGTCATGACTGCACTTGAAATGGTACACTGGAAACCTGGAAAAGATTGAGCAAGTAGTTACATTTTTTGTATGAAGAAAATGTACATAATCTACATTCAAACAGAAAGAGCCAAACAAAAAAAAACCCCACAAAAAAAACCGAAAAACCAAAACAAACAAACCCCCCCACAAAACCCCAAACCAAATTGTAAGAAATCGTATCAGTGAGCTTCATGGAAAAGATTTGAGCACTCCAGTGTGTTAGCAGAGTGTTGGAAACCTTAATGTTTCCTTTAATAAGGAAATTCAGGTTAAATGTAGATTCAAAAGCTGAACCATAAAAGGTGCATACATAGAAAGTGTTATTGTTCCTTTGGTTTTAAGATTTATTCATTACATATGAAAAAAAAATGAGTGAAGTTTTCTGACCCCTTACACAGGAGAATGGGTTTATGCAGAGATTTTTAAAATTTTCTTTTCTTGGGTGCTGCAGTTTGTACCACTTGATCTGTCTGTGAGGACTTTGTTTGTTTTACCTCCCCAGCCAGAGTTCTGGTCCCTCCTGTTCCCTATGTGCCACTTTTTCCCCCATACCTATTACAGAGATTGTGATCTTGAGCCCATTCACTGTTTTTTAACAAGTGAATGTTCTCCACTACATTTTTAATTGCAGGTCTCATTCCTCTCAGAGTACTGCAGACATTTAGGAGAATACTTAAACAACCTAGGACCAAAAATCCTGACTTCTCACAGCAAAACCTTACTGTCAGCTTGGAAACTACCTTAGCTACATTTCTTTTTGTAATGGGGCAGCATTGAATAGAATTCTTACCTTTATATTGTAGTAGAATATGCTAATTAGCTTCCAGTACATGAATGTTATGAAGGCTGAACTCCAGAAAAAGCTGCTGCCCTTGAAATATTTAAAATGTAAATGAAGAAACAGATATGGTCATCATAGATAATGTTGGGAAGAAGTATTTGCTGAACTGTAAGGAGCACAAAGGTGCTAGGATATATAAAGAATTCGGTGTAAATTCATGTTTTAGAAAGCAGTTTTGTATTTGGATCGTAGCTGGAAGCCATTGGCAGTAAGGGACATTTATAAAATTTAATTCATTTTCAGACAGATGAAAACAGTACCTGTTTTGGGGATCATCTTACCAGTACAGTTGCTTTACCCGGTATCAGTAGCATAGACTTTATCTGCTACTGTCAGCTCTAGCAGAACCAGTGGTTAGAGCTCAAGATTGATTTTTCGAGTCATTATTCTAGATTTTCTTGACTTCAGAGTGACATGATTTTCAGAGTTCTGTAGTCATCTGAAGACTCTTGTTGGGATTTTAAAGTGTTCTTAACATGCTCAAAAAGTTTGTTCTTTCTTCTGTGAAAATGTATTGGTATTCCAAGCTACAAAAATTAAGCATAGAATTGAGTAGGAAAGAAAGAGGTTGTCAAAAAAGAAGAGGATGAATTAATGAAAATTAAATTGTGGATAATGTCTTCCAGGTGCATGAGCGTACTGAAGAAGTTGATCTCTTACTCTTGGTGACCCGTAAACTGTTGAGTACAAATTCACAGTCTGTAAAGGTGGGTTCAGATGGAATTCTGCTATGTTTTCTTGCAAGAAAATTTTTGCGTGACTTTTATCTGTGAAGGCCTTATTTTAAAGAATTTACTACAAATTACTGTGTTATTACTTTTTACTAAAATATTATTTACTTTGTCACTCCTCATAAGTAAGCAAGCTAAGGGGCATTCTTTTCCTGGCTGCTGTAATGTGTTCTGAGAGACTTCTTTTTTTTTTCCCCTCATGTTAAAATGCATTAGTTTCTAAAGCCTGCTTAAGGCTAAAAAATGCACGATGGATATTTGACTAGAATTACATCTTGGGTATTGAGGGCAGTGCTTATCCTTGGTTAAAATGGTAGCATTAACTCCTGGAAATACTGAGCCTTTTTGTTTAAGTGGGACAACACACTTGAAGAAATAGCAAAAGACCAGAAATGCTGTACTGTAATTTCTGGGCAGAGCTGATAGGAAAATTTGGCTGAGGTTTTTCTCTGCGTGTTAGGAAATTCTGCTTTGTACTAAAGCAGAGTTCACAGACATTTAGCATGACATGTTTAGTCTTTGGGGTCTCAAAAAATGAACCCTTGAAATGTAAGAAATTAAATCCAAGTGATGGTGTTAGGCTAAGTCAGCGTCTTTCTGTGCAGCTGCTTGGACCTGCAGATACTTTGTGAGGCTGTGTGTCTCCGAAGCGTTTCAGTCAATTGTTTAATGCCAGTTTTAATGTTCAAAATAGAGTCCAGGTTGGCAGGTTTTGTTGCCATTGGAAGGGATTATAAGTTCTTAGGTGTAGTCTGTCACATGGATTCGAATTTGGTCTTCAGGTCTTCCAAACATGCTGTCACTGAAAGTGCCCTTTCAGTTGGCATAGGAAATGGCTGTGCACTTCACATATTTTTCACCTGTTACCCCTTTTCATGCTGATTTGGAGAAATCTCTTGTCTTTAAATTCAGAGACAGTAATGTGAAACTATTCAGCCTTTTTTAGTACTTGGTTCTACCTACCGAGAAGAGCAATAATTTGATCAAACTGAGTTGGTGAAAAGTTTGCCCTTTATTCTGATTATTGGGTTGGTTTCAATGGCAGGAGTCCCTGCAGGCCCTGTCATCTTTTCTGTTAGAAAACATTTTTCAGTTAGAGGTTCCTGACAATTTTTTCATTTTCTTCTATAGTTCCATTTCAGTCTCACAGAATTGTCGCTGAAAAATTTTATCCCCTTTGTCATTCTCTGCAGTTGTTTCTGCAGATGACAGTTTTTTGATACTGTACAAACCTGAAAGAGAGCTATATTTGAGAGAGTGGAGGGATGTCCCTTTGAATTTTAATTTTTTTTATATTGAAGAAGGGTGGAGTCTTGATCTCACTTGCTGGCATTTAGCAGAGTGGAACAGGCTATTCAGTTTGAATGTATGTACTAAGACCAGTGTGTCCTACTTCATTTCTTTTCAGCACCTTTTGAAAAACTGTACAGTAAGGGAGCTTTGTGATTCATTTAGAAAATGCAAGGTTCTCCTCCCATCTTCCCTGGGTCCATGAAACAAAAGGGTACAAGGACCCCTATTTCAGAGAAGAAACAAAACATTTTAAACTAGGATGGTATGAAATACATGAGTTACATGAGTGTTTACTTGAGGTGTTTGTTTCCTAGTTTAGATGTTGCAGACCTCAGAACTATCAGGTAATTCAACATTGCATCAACTAACAGGAGTTACTTGAAAGATTCTGATGTTGATTCTAAGGACAAGATCTACCTGCTGAACTATTAGATTATGCTGGATTTTCTGGCAAATGGCTGCTGCAGTTTATTACTGCAGTAAAGTAAAGTTCATTACTTTTAGATCACAGAGCAGATACTGGATTGTTCTGAGGTTGATCTTGCTGGGATTGGGTTGTTAAAAGAAAATCGTGAGACTTGGAGTGGCTCTGTTGGGTCAAACCAAGCAGTTTCCACAGTGATTGATAACAGTTCTTGGTATCATCTACTGGGTGTCTGGACATATCCATGTTGTACAGGTGGTTTTGGACTGCTTGAGCTTGAACTGTCTGCTTTGATTACCCCCTGATGTGTTCATCTGCCACATTGGTGATATGTGCTTGTTGAATTTTTGCTTTAGAAGTACATCAGCCTCTTGGTTCAGTTATGTGACCCTTCAGGCACTCTGTTAAGAATCTGCCATTTCTTTCCACTTTGGAAGGATTCCACAGCAATTAGAGTGCAGATTACAAAGATTGTCTAAAGAACAGGTAGTTTAGTATTCCTTGCCTGTAATTGCAGATTTAGATTGGATTTTGTTTTGATAGCCTTCAGAGAAGGTTTCATTTAACCTATTGCCCTTGGCATCTGTTGAGCCATAAGACAGTCCATGCTGTTGTGGCACAGATTTAATGTATTTGCAAAATTAAGTCCTTTCAAATTTCTCCTTTCAGGATCGTGTTGGAAAAGTTTGGTTTAGCCTGCCCTCTCCATGTGTTCTTGTGCCTTTACACGTGCCTTGGAGCTGAGCACTCATGCCCACTGCATTAGTTGGCCTTCCTGTTGTTTTGTAAGGGAAATGCTTTTGTGTTTTACAGCATGTCTGATTTGGGTGCTGAGACCTTTATCAAGAGCACTGTATGTTTTTGGTTGGATTTTCACCATGTTGTCTGCCCTAGGCATTCTAGCCTGAGCCATTCTCTTACAGGTGCTTGCCTCGCTCCACATACTGGTTAGGGTGTCTTAAGCATTTGGTTTGATTGTCTTAAATATACTTAAGTTACCTACCTGTAGTAAACAGAATTAGATCATTTAACATGAAGAGGAAGTGGAGAGTCCCATGTAGCAGGATAATTTATGTTAAAATTAATGCTTTACGTTTACTGTACTTATTTTTAACAGGTAATATTGATGTCCGCTTCCATCAACTCTAAAGAATTAGCCAATTACTTTGCACTTCCAGTTCATAATGGTGTGAATCCAGTCTGTGTATTTAAGGTGGAAGGCAGACCTTTTGCAGTTGAAGAATATTATCTTGATGATTTGAAGGACATTTTTGATTTCCAGGTATTGTAAATATTATTTCATTTCTTTGGACATAAGAAATTGGAATAGTCAGTTGAAAACTATGTAATGAAATGACATATAGCCACTTTTATATTGCAGTTTTAGGTAAGAATTAATAGATAATGAAAAACAGGAGTCTTCTTATGAGCATACTGGTTTCCTTCATGAAACAGAAAAATGTTTCAATAGTATGAGGCTTTTTGTCTGATAGTTGCATTCA
>VWZN01017941.1:1239701-1287802 GCA_013396955.1 Regulus satrapa | reverse complement strand
AAGTATGAAAGGCAGAAAGTTCTATGAAGTGAAGAGAAAACAAACATTTTTTGTTAGAACTTTGATGTTATCAAGTTGGCTGCTCTATCAGCTGAGGTTTTCCTATTTTTCTTTCTTGTTTCCTTTTTTCTTTTTTTAGTAGTGTGAGAGATGTTATGCAGTCGTTTTGTACCTCTGTTTTTGTTGTAACCATGTAGGCTACCATGGCAAATGTGTAATTTTGAGTAATGAAAACACGTTAGGATAACTGATATCACTCAGATCCCTGATGGGCTGTGCTGGAAACTGCTTCTCCTCTGCCTGAGGAGGGTAGGTGCTGGCTGGTGATGTGTTTGCTTTATCAATCTGATTTATAAGCTGAACAGAATGTATTTTGTTTTTAGAGCTTCTGACATTACAGCAAGTATCTCTGTAGAGATCAGATAATGAAGGAATGAATGTAAATATGCGTTAATCTGTTTTCTGTGGTTTTGTAATAGGAGTTTGTTCTACATTTGAAAAACAGCTGTGTAGGAATTCACTTGAGTGAACTCTTTCATTATAATGGTTCAAGGCAAAATAAACAGGTTAAAGCAAAGTACAACAAATGCACTCAGGCCTGTATTATGATACCCAGTCTAAAAATAACTGGGACGTGGGTGTAATTATTGGTCAGTTTTGATAAATGAAAACACTATTAGAATGTTATTGCAATGAAGACAATGGTGGGAGGAATGCACTTAAAAAGTAGCAGTGGAGGGAACGCATTATTTAGCTTTCATCCATCAGAATCTGCAGAAAATAAAATAGAGAAATAAAATAGGAAACCCAGAAGAAAATAATTGCATGTGCTGTACACAGCTCAGGCATTGGTTATGCCTCAACACAGGCAAGGTAAAATAAAAGGCTGTCAACCATTGAAGTTTTAATGCAAACAAAAAAATAAACTCATTGCTTATAGCAGTTGGCCCATCAGTATTTATACATCACTATGGCAGTCCAGACAGATAATATGGAGGAGATTATGTAATGGGGCTTTGTAAAAGAGTTTTGATGATGACAATGAAAAGATAACCAGGAAATTGAATAAAACGTTTACTGCAGTCAAATTGGATTTGTCGTAGCTGCACTTGGAGTTGAATGTCAGCTTGCACACCTTTCCCCTCAGAGACCACGAACAAAGCAACTGCTTTCAGTGCTTAACCCTTTTTATACTTTATTTATTTTCTCTGTGTTTTCTATTTAAAGTTTTCCATCTGATTTTTTATCTTGCGTTGCCCTATCTATAGCCATTCTGGTTTTCAGCCAGATGGGGAGAGTATGTTTGTCCAAGATGTTTCTTGTGGCTTAGGGCAATAATAGAAGCACATAAGTGCTCTTGATTTTCTTTTTTAAAAAATTTATTTCTATATTTAAAAAAAGGATTACATTGAATTCTAAACCACTGGTTCTTAGTCTCGATCTCGTTCCTTATGGTGCTGTGTGTGAAGATTTTCTCTGAATACTAGTTACATCTAAAAAATTAAGATGTGGAAGGTCTAAGATGGTTTAACATCCTAACAAAATGAAAGTGGAATGCAGTTATTAAGACAGTTAATGAGTTAATGCTGCCATATGGAGGCTGAGGCGCAGCTTTCATCATGCTAAAATCTAAATCAGATAACTGCCTGAGGTACAGGCTTCAGGTTTTAATTCTTGATGTTTTATTTTCACATATAAAAGCCTGTAAAAGTTACATAAAGGAACACAGCAGTAAAAAGTGAATGCTAACATTGCTCTTTAGATAAACAGAATTTTTCTAAGTTTACTTTTGATTTTAAAATCAGTAACTGTAAAATTGCATTACATAAATCTTCAATCACTTCTTAAAGCATCTCAGTCAAAATCAGTGTAGTTCTTTGTAATGCTGTGCAGTGTGAATCTTTGTCGCTTCTCAAAGAATCTTAAAATAATTTGATCTACTGTATAAATGTTGAATTCTTATATGAATCCTGCCACACTCTTGGCTTTAAAACATTACTCATCTCTTCATGTGGTAATGTTATAAAACTGTGCTTGAAAATAAAAAAAATTAGGGGTACTTTTGACTTTAATAATTTGTCAATTCATTGATGCTGTTGTGATTTGGAAGATGAACAAAAATGCCAGTCATAATTTTTTGTCCTGTATGCCTGTTTGCAGTAAACCCTCTACTGTGGCTAGACAGACATCTAGCTGAATCAAAGATAAAGCTTTCTACTCGAATTATTTCATTTATAGGAAAGAGTAAAAATAAGGGAGAAAGAAGGGAGAAACATTTTTCAGTGTAGCACTGGCTTACCCTTGCCCAGATACTGGTTCATTTAGAGGTGTACTGCCTAATTTGTGAGCACAGATTTACAAAAAGTAGTTTATCTTTCTTTTGGCATAATGGGCTTATTTGTTTAACACATTGTTCTGGATGTTTAACATGATCATGGTTTTTTTTTTGTCATACCAGCAACCTCTAAGGCCCAAGGAATTGTTGAGACACAGCTTTCATGAAAAAGGCATGAAGGCTCTATAGGCAGTTCTAAAGCTAGATGTATGCATGCTTGCCTTTTGTTGTGGATAGTGTTAGAGATATGACATGCAAATTTAAGAAATGAAGGAATGTGCAAACATGCCACCCATTTTTTGGCTCTTTTATGTTCATGGAGCTGGAGTCAGAGTCCTGATGGAAGGTAGTGAGCTGCTGTCAAAAGCTGTTTCGATTATGTTGTATTATTTCAGTCAGGTCTGACTGGGGTTTGGATTTGCTGTTTGTCACATTGTTACCTTTTATTAGGAGTGATGTGGAAGCCTTGTCCTGTTAAAGAATACTAAAGGTACAATCAGTAACAAAATTGAAAAGACAAATTTGACAGTTATTTAAGCAGGGATAATATAAAACAAAAACTCATGTTTGAGCAGCCCAGAAGAGATAACTTGCTTAGGTTTTTCACATATAAGGAGGCAAAAATCACTTTGAAGAAAACAGTCAAATATTTTTAAGGTTTCTCATGAGCTAATCAAGATGTGGACAGAAATTGCAGATCAAATGCTGATCTAAGTCCTTGTTTCCAGATTGGTGCTAGGAGCTGTGCTTTTGTGATTGTTACAAGCTCCTTTGCAATGGGAAACTAGTAGAAAAATTACTAATTTCATTTTAATAGTTTAGATAGTTAAATTGTCTGTGATTTTAGCTCTCTGAAACGCTTGGTTCAGTAAAGAGTTTGCACTAGAGTGAGAAGAAACTCTGAGAATGAAAAGTGAGCAAAGATCAAAAGCCATTTTCCCTACAAGAGAAAAACGTGTAGTACTATGGACCTTTTACATAGCAGTTCTAGTTCATTAAGCATAAATCTGAGAAGTGATTAAGTTAATATCTTTGCTCTGAAGACCTGATGGTTTGCATTCTTAAATACTAAAGCCTTGAGTTTCTACAGAATGCTGGGAAACAGTGTAGACAGAATCACCATGGTTCCGTTGAGTACAGGTTCTGTTAACAGGGTGTGACTAAAACCACAATTCCCATTAAATACCAAAACAGTTTAAAGGAGAAAGATGTACATGATTTATGTGCAGGCAGGTGGAGAGATCTGTGTAATAGCAGCTGTGAGAAGCACTCTGCCTTTCTTACACACATTGCTCCTGGTCATCCTGTTCCCATGGGTTCTGCTCAGTCCCATGGGCTTGACCCTTCAGGGTAACGAGAATGTCCTGCAAATAAATGGAGGCTGGCCTGCTGCTTAAGTAGGTAAATATCAGAAGTATTTCTTCAGCATTAAAATTGTAGGATGCTTAAAGGAAAATATCTGTTTAGAAGGTAATGAGTGCATTAGGTGAAGTTACTTCTGTACGGGATGAGTTTTAATTGCAAACACTTGGCAAATTGAAATACATATGTGAACTACAGTCTTTCAGCCTGTTATGCTGTGTTAACCTCATTACCTTCTTCTCCAAACAGCTTCATCCTCAGAGCTTTGGGGTACCAGTGATAGAGAAGAATATGTATCAAGTAGCAGTGTCTCTGATTCAGTCATTTGATGAGCTTGAAAAGAGGTGCAATAGGTAAGACACAGTTCCAAGATCTGGAGTCAGTGTCTCTTGGGGAAATGAGATGTTAATTATAACAGTACCAGTCAATGGTTATTAGTGGAAACTTAACTTTTACTTGCATGTCTGCCTTATTTTACATGTTTGTTTGATTGGCACCAGTGTTCCTAAAGTGCATTTCATGCCCTGGAGCCTGAGTGACTATTGAAGGCAGCCAACTTTGCTTTTGACCAGACCTGGGGAGTATTTATGTCAAGAATGAAATTATCTTGTAACTTAAAACATACATGATTTCATGGACAAAAAAGATAAAAACTAGGCATTAACTCTCACTGGCTGATGAATGCCTTAATGTCATATGAACTAAGTAAATACCGGATTTTTCTGCTCGCTGTTTTGTAAGTTGATGTTCATTTACATCTGAAAATGTAGTGAAGTTGCTTCTACAACTTTTGTCTAACAGAGTGTATATTAAGTAACTTAATTCTGATTATTTTCATTGCAGAATGACAATGTTCTGTTTTGTCATAGTTTTGAACAAAAAAAACCCCAAAACCTAATGCTCTCGTTCCAGTGTTTAGATATTGAGCTTTTCAGAAAGGATAGTTGCAAATAATGGTTGAAATTTCGTTTCTTCAGGAAGTTTAAATAATGCATGTTACAAAAAGTGTGCACTTCTGCTTGTTCTTCCAGAATAAAAGAACTTGAGTAACAAAATAAACTGGGACTGTAAAACTAATGAAGCTGTGTTTTCTTGTTAGGGAGAAAAATAACTTGAACGATACACTGGAACGTGGCAGTGTGCTTGTCTTTTTACCAGGTGAGTATATGCCTTAATATTTTTTGGTATTTGTTGTCTGATGAACTTTATTCTGGCACTTTTGTCTGGCTTTAAGTATTAAGCACATACTTAAATAAGGTTCATTGGTCTCTTCAGGTGATTTTTTTTTCATGGAAACTTGTTTAATTTGGCAATAATGGGAAAAGCTGTGAGTCAAAAATTAAGATGTTATGTATTTTTTAAAAAATAATTCTGTAGTTAATCTATGGAAATGTATTTGCTCAGTTTCTTAGTGCAGGTATTAAGTATTTTATGAAGCTCCTAGGATTCTTTTTGGAATGTTTCCTTATCTGCAGATAATGTGGTCTTCACGTAAATTTTTGTAAAAGCTTAAATTCTCATTTTTCTTTCCATGTACATTGGTTGTTGTAGTTTGCATGCTCAAAAGCACACATGATGACTTAGTGATTATTGATCAGAGAACTGGCTATACATGTAGTCTTCTGTAAAGAATAAAACCAAAGTTGTCTTGCACAGAAATTATTCTAGGCTTTTGTTTTGACTGCCATTTTTATTTGAACTTGTTAGCTGGATTTTAGAGACAGTGTTAAGTAGCCTGCAGAGTAGTTTTCCTGAACATCATAAATCTGTCAGCTGGTGGTTTCAGGTATTCTTTCACAATGTGAGCTAAACATTAGTGGAGTTGAAGACTTTGAGAAGATTTGGTTATGTTCAAGTGCAGAGTCACCTTGAAGTCCAGAGCAGCTGTTCCTTGGGCACACTGAAGTCTGTTCCTACCAGGACTTTCTAACTCTGTGAAATGTTCATGAATGTCATCTCCCTGCTCTCTTGAGCTTACGAATAGCATGCCAGGGCTGGAAGCACAACACCAGCTCAGAGATACACTGCACTTGCAGAGCAGCTTTCCTGGGAGAGTGTTCCTCACTACCTGAAAGGCATTAGAGCTGCCTTACTTGGAATTGCCATCACTGTGAAATTAGTGGGTGGAAGGAATTACTTCATTGTGTCAGTGTAAGGCCCATTCCAGTTTGTGGTTAATAAGGTAGGGAGATCACATCTGTTGCCTCTGGCACTGCTGTTTGTCTGGTGTGTTTTCAGACTCCCTCAGCCCCTCTGAGGCTTCATTTCAGGCTGAAATTACTCCTTAGCACTTCCAAATCCTAAATTTTATCTTTCACCTTGAGGTGTTGGGATGTATTTTTGTTTGGGTTTTTTTAATTTTATTTTGGTTTGTTTAAATGAATTTAGTAAATTTATGGAAACCTGGGGATAATGCTTTCTGAATGAGCTACTATACTCAGGTTTGTGGGTTTTTTTTGTTCAGTATTTGACCTTGTCTGGTTTTCAACTGGATAATCAAGACTGATCCTGAACACAGCATTAGCAAACACCCCTTGAAATTTTCATCACAGATATTTTTATACAGAACTGGAGAAAAGGGTGGGTGAGCCCTCAGTTTATAGGACGGCAGCTGAGACAGAGCTTTGGGTTATTTTTACACATTTAACATCCACATTTAGGATGCTGATTTGGAATGCTTGGATTTTTTTGAGTGCTAACAATTACATAGCATTTTGAACATTAAGAATAACACTCCCACTGACTTGTCAAGTTGAGTGAGCAGCAGCCAGGAAGAGCAGTGCCTTGCTGAGGATGCTATTAAGTTTTTTTTGCCCACTGTCTTTGTGGCACTGTCGTGGGGCAGAATCTGATTCCAAAAGGAGCTGCAGCTATCTCAAGTAGGGTGCCATCTTTTCCCTTGTAATTGCCTGTCTTGTTCACTGGGTTGTTTTGGTTTTTTTTGGGGGGTAATGCTACCAGGTCTGATTCTTTATAGATAAGTATTCTTTTGTACTCAGCTCTCCTTTGGTTTCTGTACTTGTCTCCCTGTAGGTAACAGGTGATAGAAAATCCCATGTTAAATTTGAATTTTCTAAACATACAGACATGAATATGTTCCAGGTGATCTAATTTTATCTGTTCTACTTGTGCTGATCTCATGTTTTGTCTGTTCCATATTTTCTTTTGCACTTCTTCGTGCCCTGCTCTCCTTACTATCCTTGTATGTTTGCCAGACAGGTTGTGTTACTAGTTCCCATTTCATTCTGAGACCTTTGTCTCCTGGTGGGTTTCTTGTGTTCTGTAGATGTCATGGTCAGTCAACTCTTGTCATTTCTAAAACTGGTCAGCAGATACTGCCTCCTGTGTCTCATCAGTAATTACTGACTGATTAATAATTACTGTTAACGGTGATGATGCAGAGTCTGCTCTGCCAAACATGAATCAAACTTATTTTAGTTGTTTTTAATTGTAAAAACAACCTCCAGAGAAGTCCACTGTTGGACAGATTTTTAAAAGCAGGGCTTTTGAAAATGAAGTCTTTATAAGAAGTAAATGAAGCTTCTCAGAAAGTTTTGGGTGTTTTTTTTTTTCCTGTGGAGGTATTCACGAAGATAGAAAAAGTCCCTTAGTCATAAGATTTCCCCTGGCAGATGTGAAATGCATGCCCCACAAAATGGGCACTGGAATGGCCAAAGGTGAGATGGCTAAGACAGAAATAGCTATTTTTTTCCCTTGGTCCTGCTTTTTGAAAGAACTTGTTCTGGCTGAAATACCCAATTTTAGCTAAAACCAGACAGATATTCAGCATGTAGTGAGCGTTGTCAGTTGTAAGACACTAAAACAAGGGCTAATAGTGGGATGCTGTCGAATGGCCTTTATATATTTATTAGGTGTAAATTTAATGGTTCTTGAAAAATTGACTCACTGGTTTTCAGAGACTTATTATTATATTTGCTGTTTAATTCTTCGACCATTTTATTATATGGTGAAAAAGGGGCAGTTAATAATTGAAATAGATGTTCTTGAATTGCTCCTGATGACTAAAATAAAAAATAAACTCATGATTACTTTTTCCCTAGGTGTAGGTGAAATAAGATACATGCACTCATGCCTCTCAGATAAATATCAAAGGTAAGTTAGACAAAATTTGTTTCAGTTCAGTTAAACCTTGAATATGAGTCTTTTAGCTGTATGAGTTTTAAGTGCATAATAGGGTTTAGCGTAGATGTGTAATCAACTTTGATATTCTTGCATCAGTAAATATGTTATATTTTCTTTAGGTGGCAAATATACCCACTTCATGCATGTGCAACATTGGAAGAACAAAGTAAAGTATTTTCAGCTACAGTTCCTGGCTACAGAAAAGTAAGTATTTGTAAATCATGACTTGTTAAAAGCCTGTGAAACCTTTTGCTGGAGTGGTAATAGTGAATAATAATTTATTTAATATTAGCTATTCTTACTCAAACCACTTTATGAGGACAAAGCATGTTAATTTTTCAGTGTGTAAACTGATGGCCTTTCTTACCAAGCTGTTATTTTAACTGGTGTTTACACCTCAAGAGAAATGCATTAACCTTGAGGAAGTTACCCTGAAACTATTGTCTGCTGCTGCTTTTACCCTTCAGAATGGTTTGTTGATGTTGATTCTCTGCATGACAGGGGCATTCTGCTGGTGGCACTGAATAGTGAAGTGGTCCCCCCATGTGGGAGACTCTGACCCACTTTGTACCCCACATTTTTGCTGCTGCCTTGGTTTAATTCATCTGTTATTGCTAAGAGACTATTGCTGCTAATAGTGTGATGTTTCCTTAAGGCAAAGGCACGAGGAAAGATTTCCATTCTTCCTCTATACTGTCCTAATTCTATACTACTTTACTGTGGGCTTTTTTTAGGGGGTTTTTTTGTGTTTTTTTTTTGTTTTTTTGGGTTTTTTTTGGTTTTTTTTTTTTTTTTTTTTGTTTATTTTGGTTTTTTTAAGCCCAGAACAAGAAAATACAAGGGATTTTGTATTGTCCTTGTGTGGTATTGCTTTTTTTTACAATGCAGAGCTGAAATGCTGTGTTGCCATTGCATTTATGTTTCTTCATAGCAAGTTGGATGTTTCATGTAGAAACATTAATGTGAGTAATTTTGTTTATGCATTCATTGCTCATTTTTTGCTTCAAAACTCAGGTCATTCTAGCTACCAATGTAGCTGAGAGCTCTGTAACAGTTCCTGGTGTTAAGTATGGTAAGTTGTCTAAATCTTGTGATTCTGTATACACTGTGTTTGTAATATTTTTCATATTTGTGCTACATTGGGTTTCCAGAATATGTCGCTGTTCAAAGCACTGCTGTTGGAGCGTTGAATTCTTTCTTTCATAGCAGAGAAATCTGAATATGTGAACAAATACAGCTACTGAGTGGGAGGTTGGTTTAAGTCTTCACTAAGGGGTAATTTTAAACACAGTTACAAGCACAGCCAGACCTCATGTCACAAGATCTTTAATCATGTTCTGACTGTTTTGAAATAATTGCATCAGTTTAAACAAATTTTCATACAGAGTTTCTAAATGCATAAATTATTTTCTTGTAATGAATGTCATCTACAGTGATTTGTTATATTATGGTAAAATCTGTTAGCAGTTTAATTAATATTCAGAATATGCTGGATCTGGTTGTTTATAAATCGGATGTTCTTATTGCTATTTAAGTTATTCAGACTTTACTTTTCTGATAATAAAGATTATTCTTGTGTATTTCTTTCCACTGCCATGAGGATTTTTTTCTTTTCTTACTTGCAGTGATTGATTTCTGCTTAACTAAAATTTTGTTTTACGATAAAGAAACTAATTACCAAAGTTTGAGGCTTTGCTGGGCATCTAAGACAAACTGTAATCAAAGAAAAGGTAAGATGACAGTAGGTAATGCAGAGGAATTTTAGTAGCTGACCTTCATGACCAATTCTTTGTTGCTTTTTCTTGTATTAATAGAAATTAGATTATCTTGGCCGTTAATACTTGATAAGCCTTTACCATGTCAGGCTATAAAAGTGGGATTAAAAAAGCTATGCATGAATGTTGGTTTTTTTTTTCTCAAGTATATTTGCAGAGGAGTGTTTTGTATCTTATTGAAAAGTATTAAAATTCACAGACCATGGATTCTTTGTTATGTAAAAGCAGCTTTTTGTCACAGGCCATTTCTTAAAGGGAAAATAAGTACTGCTAGGTATTTATGAACTGCTTCTGAGTTTCAGCAGTAACTTCCAGGTGTATATGTCACTACCAATGAGTTGAAATATCCACAGCAATGTTGCTAGTTTACACTTATGTTCATAGCACAAAGATAAATAAGATTCCCTATTGGCTCTTCTAGTAGGACAGTCCTCTTATATATCGAAATCTTTTTAGTTTCAGTCAAAAATAGTACTATATAAATCAATAGCAGTGATACCTTCAGATCTCAAAATACAGTTGTTTTTAAGTATTATGAGGTCTTTACAATCACAGCTGGGTGCCTGGTGCCCATCAAAGCTGCTCTGTCACTCCCCTCTCCTCAACTGGATGGGCGAGAAAAATGGTTCAGGGTTTGAGATGAAGACAGGGAGATAACTTAGCAATTACCCTCAGAGGCAAAACAGTCTCAGCTTGGGGAAATCAGTTTAATTTTATTACCAGACAAATCAGTCTCAGGTAGGGAGAAATAAAGCTAAATCTTAAACAGCTTCTCCCCACTCCTTCCCAGGCTTGGACTCACTCCTAGTTTCTCTACCTTCTCCTCCCTAGCGGTACATGGGGATGGAAAATGGGGATTGTGGTCAGTTCATTGCACATTCTCTCTGCTGCTGCTTCTTCCTCACACTCTTGCACTGTCAGATAAGGGGGAACATTCCAGCAGCTTTTCACAGAAGCTGCCACTATAGCCACCCCCTTTCAAGACCTCACTGTGAGCCCCTGAACCCCAATGTACAGATTTGTTTCCATGTGGTTTAGGGTCAGCGTAGGTCACAACAACCGGCCAATGTACAACCAGTAGAAGTAGCATTTTGTGTAAAAAAACTTGGGCTTGTCGTGCACGTGACTTAAAAATGTGGCTGGATTCTCTAGTGGAGTATCCCACAAGATAAGACCCACTTTAGTTGGTTCAAGTGAGTGGTGTTTGGATTTATGATCATAGACCTCTGAATCATTGTGTTTTCTGTAAATAGTAGATCATAAAGATGTTTTGCTGTTTATCATTGTATTTTAAAAGTTGTTTATATTCAAGATTTTCTAGAAGTAGACTCAAATAGGAAATGCTTGTTCAACTGAGAAAAGTGGTTGTTGATTTGGGAGCAGTTATGTGAAAGAGGTATTGGAGTGAGATGCTTACATAATTCTTTTGTTAGTTACTGCTCCTATGAAAGGCACATTTTTTTGTCCTACCCTTATATGTCTGCTGGGCCTGTCTGCTGTAAGAGAGCAGAACACTGTTCAGCCTGCAGCATCAGCTGTCGTGTGCTGCTCAGCTGCCCAGAGGGTTTATAAATGGATGGCTTTGGAAAAAACTTGTGCACTTTATGAATTGGTGACTTGTTCTTTGATGTGAAGGTCGTGCTGGACGTGTTTCCAAAGGCTATTGTTACAGGCTCATACACAAGGACTTCTGGGCAGACTGTATTCCAGACAAGTCAGACCCTGAGATGCTGGTAAGGCTTTTGGGTTTCAGATGAGGTTTTCTTCAAAGCATGTAGTCATAGCAGAGGAGCTTTGCTTTACTTTCTCTGAAGGTGATTGGAATAGTAACTAATAAGTGATAGCATTGACTAGAATTCAACTTGATAACTTAGTGACAAAGATCATTCCACCTAGCTTCCTTATAGAAGGAGCTACCTTATAGCAGTAAAATCGATGTGGATTAGAAATAAGGAATCTACTCTAAAGAAGAAAACCCTAGTAGTACACAGTTGATTTCAGATTTTGCTAAATTGTAAACTTACTTTTTCATCTAGAACACTTTGTCACATTTCCCATGAGGGGAGAGTAACAATAATCTTGTCTTCCCTTCAGCATTGTCCATTGGGAGCTACAGTCTTGAAATTAAAGAAGCTTGGTATAGGGGAACCAAAAGCCTTGCTGGCAACAGCCCTTTCTCCACCTAGTATGGGTGACATTGAACGTACAATAGTTCAGCTGAAAGAGGTAGGCTTCCTTTTACTGTTGTTAAAATCAAGGTAATAGCAATGCACTGCAGAAGTGGTTTTCTTTGTATTTAAGGTAGTAGTAGTCTAAATTGGAACCTCAGATATGAACTATGTCTAGAGTCTTTCATACCTTGGTCTGTTGTTGGGTTACCATCCTTTTGAGCATAATTTCCGGAGTTACATCTTTAAAACAAGATTGTAATTTCATCAGGGAGTTAAGATACTCTTTGAGGACTAGCATCTATGGTGAGAAAGAATGAGAAATAGACAAAAAAACCCTTAAACTCCATAAGCATCACTGTTTGTAAATAACTAATGAATCACACTCTTAACACTATACAATTTATAGAGGTCAGCCTGAAGATACCCTTCTCACTTGTCCAAGGAGGATGGTGATCTTGGTTTGCAGATGTTAAGTTGATAAGGGAGAATCTTCACTGCATTAAACCTTTTTCTTTTCCAAAGTGCATAAGAACTAATATTTGCATCATTTGTAGCTTCCTTTTATATCCAGTATATGTAGGAGCTTTGGTTTCAAGAGCACCAGGCTTTAAAACTTGTCTTAGTTTTACTTAATCAGCTTCTACAAGTGATTCAATAAATTTTAATTTCTCTAGCTTGGAGCCCTCACAACCTGTGTGCAAGCAGAAGGAAGTCTGCATGATGGTGAACTGACTTTCTTAGGAATGGTGTTGACAGAGTTGCCAGTGGACCTGCTTCTTGGAAAACTGATAGTCCTTGGGCACGTCTTTGGTTGCTTAGAGGAATGCCTTATTATAGGTAACAGAGAGAAGAACGTGCAAGAACATTTCTCTAAAACCAAATAATTGGAGGGATTTAATTTTGAATTTCTTTTTTTTTTTTTTTTGGTAGCTGCAGCGCTGTCTTTGAGGAATTTTTTTGCAGTACCTTTCAAAAAGCACGTTGATGCATACAGGTAGTACCCCAGATGTTTTATGACTTCCTAACTACATTTGCCAGCAGAGGGCAAAGTTTATTGATTAATATAATTTTCTGTGTCATTAGTCTAATTTTCAATGCCAAGCAGTGCAAAAAGAAGCTTTTCCAGGTAGCTGATACTGGAATCTGTTTATTTGGGAACATAAATCACAGAGCTAACTCACTGTCTCCTGAACACAAGGCCTGATTCTTCAGCTTTGCCTTTCTCATGTGGCAATGTCTATTAAAATGGTTCTTTAAATAGCAAGGAAAATTATTTCTTATTATTCTGCTCATACAGTGCACCTCCTTCAGCGAGGAGATGCGAATAAGAACAAGTAATTACAATAAGTGTATTGATCATCTTTATTAAAGACGTGGAGGGGGGTGTTACTGAGCTGCATAATACATGCAATATTTGAAAAAATTGTTGCTAACAGGTTTTGTTCATATTGACAGGAAAAAAGTGGGTTTTGCTGGGAATAGTAGGAGTGACTGTATTGCAATTTTGAATGCATTTAGGGTAAGTCTTTTGTTCCATCCTAAATTATAGTGAAATATGATAGACCAGGACAAAGGTTCTCACCTTTGTAGGATTAATTTCACTTTGCAGTTGTTAAAAAAATTCACATTACTGATAGCTACATGTTATTACAGTCGTTGTCCAGCTGTGTAAAGTTCCAATTGTCTCTAGTCTAATAGGCAAAAATAAAATGCCAGATATGTGGTGATGTTTGTAGATTTTTTTTTTAACCAAGGACAGTTTGGATGGGTAAATTCTAGTACACAATGAGTTTGGTGACCTTTCTCCAGATTTGTTAGCTTTGGCTTTGGGATAGTTTTGTGCAAATGCCATTTTTTGGTACTCTTGGCTGTTTGGTGGCTCAGTACCATGGACAGGGCTCACTTCTCCAGGTAGAGGCAGAGCTGGTACAGCACAGCAAAGGCTTCTGCTAGAGGAGCTTGCTATTCAAATTCCAGCATTTTATATTATGCTTGCTCTGGTGTGTTCTGTAATCATCTGGAGAGTCCAAATCTTCAACTGCTCATGTAATTTATTACTTATTTTCTAGCATGTTTCCTTTTAGTCAAAACTGGCTGGTCTGGTTTTTTTTTTCTACTCTGCTGTTAGAATTTTGTGAAGCACACATGGGCATGTATGGCACATTTATCTGCTAGTCCCAAGGCTCAAAAATAATATTTTCTGAATTCCCCTTATCTTGTTATTTATTTCCGTTGTGTCACCTGGTAATGTTCAGCTGTTCTTCTGAAGATGCTATTTCTATAAACCAGTATGTTATCCTGGAGAATAAACATGAACATTTAGACAGAGCTTCCAGTGAAGTGTCTCTGTGTGTGAGTGGTGTGAAAGCTTGGTTTTGAGTGGCTGAATATCAGAAAAGAACAGGAAAGTTCAGGCAACTTTGTTTCTGATCTCCTTGGTTCAGATTAGATTCCTCTTTTCCTATCAGGTAGGGAAGTGCAATGTGGCTGTTCAGCCTTGCATGAAGTCAGTGTCCCCAGTACACTGGAATATTGTATTATGAGGTGATGTGCTATCAAACTAGAAATGGATTCTGCAGGCATCTCATGAGCTGCCTAATAATGAAGTTATTTTCATTAATATGCTGGGTATTTTCATTTCTCTTCCAGCCCTGTTTTCTGGGAGGTATGTGCATCAGGACTTACCTGATTCAGTCAGTTCACTGCTTTTGTCCCAAAGCAAGGAGGAAAAAAAAAGGTTTTGAGAGTAGCCTGCTTTATTACAGCATCAAATTAAAGCATCCAAATTGTTCTAATAATTTGTGGATGTTTGCATGTGATTTAACCATCCATTTCCTCTCATAAAGCCAGGTGGACAGCCTGTTGTTAAAAAATTACCTTCAGTGTTGATATGAAAAAAAGTTTATAGTTTTAAATGTCACATTAATATTTGTAATAATTATTACTAAAGCACTACATTTTGTCTGAAATACTGCACCATTTTTTTTCTTAGGCATGGCAGGCCTGCAAAGAAAAAGGGAAGCTGAGAAATCCCATGGTTAGTTAAACTTTTTCTTCTTCTTTGTTCAAGGTTGGTGACTTAAGAGCTAATGTATTTTATTTTCATAGTAAATATCAAAAGTAAGCAGTGTTAGCTAGTAATGTTTTTTTTATAATAATTATGACTTTTCATAGATAAACAGACTAGGCTTTGAGAGAAAATGAGCATTTGAATACAATGCAGAGTTATTTGATGATAGTCCCTTGTGTCCCTTTCACAGATGAATCATCAGAGGCCAGAGGGTTTGAAATCCAGCCTAAAAAGGGAATTTGAGCTGTAGTTGAAAGAAATACTTTTATTGTGCATAAGTATCTCTGTTTTTTAAACATGCAGATTTCTGGCCCCTCAGAAAACCCTGAAAGATGGAAGATGTTTATATGCATCAGTCACAAAAACCAGTAGCATGCCCACAGTAACTGCCTCCAGTCCTTTTGTGTGTACAAGATAAAGCCTTTTTTATTTCTTCTGTTCTTTCAGAGTGTAGTATCTTTTATGATCACCAATGCATAACATACAATGAGTTACAAGTAGCCAGGATTCCCAGAATCTGTCTGATAAAGATGTGCATTCAGAAAGAGAAGTTCTGAGTTTTTTATAAGTGTTCTCAGATTTCCAAGAAGTCCAGTGGCATCCTGGCTTGTATCAGCAGTAATGTGACCAGCAGGACCAGGGCAGTGATTTGTTTTCCCTCTCTACTTGGCACTGGTGAAGCCACACCTTGAGTCCTGTGTAGAAAGTACTGGAAGACATTGAGGTGCTGGAGCATGTCCAGAGAAGGGCAGTGGAGCTGGTGAAGGGTCTGGAGCACAAGCCTCCAGGATGAGGAGCTGTTGAGGAAACAGTGAGTTTTTAGTCTGGAGAAAAGGGAGCTCAGGGGAGACTTTATTGTTTTACAACTGCCTGAAAAGATGCTGTGATGATTTGGGGGTTGGCCCCTTCTCCTGAGTGACAGAAGCAGAGAAAACGGCCTCAGGTTGCTCCAGGAGAGGTGTAGGTTGGAGTTAGGGAAAATTTCTTCACTGAAATCATTGCAGCAGACAGCCCAGAGAAGTGGTGGAGTCGCCCTCCATGGTTTTCTTTAAATGGCATGTGGGTGTGACACTTGGGAACATGGTTTAGTTTTGGACACAGCAGTGCTGGGTTAATGGTTTGACTTGAGGATCTTGGAGGTTTTTTCCAACCTCAGCATTCCTGTGGTTCTCTAGGTGTAGGTCTTAAAGTAGGTTTTTTAATAGCAGCACAGAGCAGTTGGGTTTGTGGGTTGAAAATAGAAAGTTCAGATGACTTATAGCTGCATTGGTGATAACCAAAGTATAGTTTTATCCAAATACATAACTGTCTTACATTGTCATACATGTCATAACACTTAGTATGAATACAGAGCTGTGAAATGTGATTACATTTTTCTGTTGCTGTTTGTAACTGTTATTTGTGTCCACACAGAAAAAAGTGAGATAAATTTTATTAGCAGTATAAAAACATTTTTCTAACTTTATTTTTCAGGAGGAGCTTGAGTGGGGTCGATTGAATTATGTTCATATAAACAAGATCAAAGAGGTGAGATTAAATAGGTAGTAGTTTTTATAAGCAGAAGGACTTGCCTCATTGTCCGTAAATGTTAAGATCTTGTGTAAACCTACTGTGTTGCATATCTATCAGTATATATAATGTCTATTTCCTTAAATCAATTTAGATGAAAGAAATTTTCCTTTTGTTAGGGCAAACAGAGTGGTTAAATTATTAACTGTTTAACATATTTTTAAGAAGCCTGCGGTATTGCTAATTTTATAGGTTCCTCAGATCACTGGTTGTGGTGTGACTGCTGTCTGTGGTTAAATAACATCTGTCTTCTAGTTGGGAAGACTCTTAGCAATTATGGTTACATAGTGAGGCCTGGACTTGAGAATTTGTGGGACTTTGTTGCTAACATTACTGCAGCAATTAAGAAAACTCAGCATCACAATGGGCTTCAAGCTTAATTTGATATATTGAGGAAAAATAAGTAGGATTCCTGAGTAATTGATTAGCAGAATGGCCATGCCCATTATTTCACTTTTGCCATGAGCAATCCAGGGCCTGTGTTCAAAAAGCACAGGAAATAAAAACAGAACTTGATAGTGAGCGACCATCTGGATAAGAAATGACAATAGTTTTATGACCCGGATATGTGATAACAACCAAAAAAGAAGAGGAAAGCAAATTTTGTAAAACTGGACAGTGGCATTATTAGTCTCACATGACAGCATCTCTTGGCTCAGAAAATGCTGGAGGAGGTTGTGTATGACATAATATAGGAGGAGTTTAGAATGATCATCTTCACTTAACGCTTAGTAAGATTTGGGGGCTTTTATTTGCTTCACCCAAAGATCCAAATTCTACAGTCCCTTTGTGTGGATGTGAGTTTGCAGAACTGAGTCAGTCACAGGGGTTCCTTTCTGGCAATGGTTGTTGTTCTGGTAGTGTGTTAAAACTGCCAGCAGCAGAAAGGAAAGGGAAATATAACTAGGAAAAAGTTGTGTGGGCAGTGCTTTGTGCATTTGCTCCAGAATCATTTGGGAGAGTGAAGGCATTTACTGTGTGGTCAGAGAACCAGTGGTTGCTTGTGGGAGTTTCTTGAAAGTGCTGAAGATGGAAAGCTTAAATACATTCTGCTGGAGGGTTTAAGTTTGATCTGTCTCACAGTAATCAGAGTTGTCTGCTAAACTGAGGGTGCAGCACGGTCACTACTGCAGCTGGGTGCAAAATTCCAGGTTGTTAGCAAGTTTTTTACCTCCCAAGTTACAAACCTAAAATGATTTAAATAGAGAATATCATCTTGTAAAAAGTTATTTTAGTTCTTTTCCTAGTTTTGTTCTGTATCATGTATGCATGACACCCTTTGTGACTACAGAGTTGTTCTTTATAAGGAGATTCTGGGAAAACTGCTTGAGTCACACTACTAAAATTATTTCCCAACATAGAGGTGCTGGTGAAATGCATACCAGTCATCTGAAAAGGGAAGGGAGTTTGCCCACTTATTTCAGACTTTAACTAACTAGATTTTATTTCAATTTGTGGCTGGGTTTGATCCATTTTAAATATAACTTAGAGATGAAATTTCAGGTGGCAGAGTTATTTCACAACTTGAAAAGGAGAGTCAGTGCATTTAACATGCATGTTAAAGCTCAACCATCTACTGTGGACCAGGAATATGTGTGCAAACAACGCTTCATCTTGCAGGTAATGCTTTACTGTCCTAAAGAGATGCTATTTACAAAAACTGCAGCTGAATTTTCATACCAGTTTTCATAATTTTCAATTTATGATATTGATGAACTAGTATTACACTTGTTTACCAAAATTCTCTGTGGATGTTGCAATTTAAAAAGAAAAGCCTATTTTTCTGGCAGTGTATTGGCAATGTAGAATGATGGTTAATGTTAGTTAACTGAAAATTATATTATCCCTTGTTTGAGCACCTTGTTTGAGGTCTTTGAACACTGGCTTGGGTAGTTAGTGGCGAGGGGGTGCAGGAAATTTTATATCTTTCAGCTGTTTTAACTTTGTCTAATTTCCAGTTAAATTACTTTCTTATTTGGAATTGATTAGCAGTGAAATTGACCTGTTTATCATTCCAGTGGCAGTTGGTTTAACTGTGTAATCAGTGAGCTTCTTGGAGCTGAACTGTTGAATATTTTAAGCTAAAGCCTGAAAACTGAACAATTTACCTGTAGCTGTTTTGTGAATTTGTCTACATTTAGGCTCTTGAAATCAGAACTAACAATAACAGGTTTCACCCAACAGAATAGAGCCTGTATAAAATCTGCATTAAAAAAGCATTAAAAGTTGTAGAATTGTTCCAGAAATTGAACTCTTTTCACAAAAGTATGTTTTTAAGAATCTGTGTGTATTTGTGTTTAGTATCCAGTTCTAGTAATTCCTGAACAGTGACAGGAAGAAATACTCATATGAACATCTGTTGCTGTCTCTGTATGTTTCCAATATATTTAATTCCAAGAAACTGAATACAATCTGCTGCATTTCACAAAATACTTTCTTGATTTCAGGTGGTAATAGCTGGTGCTTTCTATCCGAACTACTACACTTTTGGAAAATGTAATGAAGAAATGGCCATGAAAGACCTTGCTGGCAAGGATCCGAAAACCACTGTAATGGTATGTTAAGAAGGTTAATGACTTAACTGAGAGTCAAATAACAGAAATACAAAGTGTTTGGGTGGTATTTTCAAGTTGTGTTGTGACTTGAGCAAGGACAGAAATAATTGCCTACTCTGATCCTTGCTTGGTGAAGTCTGTCCCACCTTCCTTTCTTTCAATACATTAAACATTGTGTAGGTGGGCAATTTTAGAAGAATTCCTGAGAACTGCTTCTATGTATTTGATTGCTAGTCTTGCACAGGCAAACAATTTTCTTCATCAAACTAAAAAAATATTTGGAAAAATAGAACAGGATGATCAAGGGTACTTTTTGCCAAGTACTTAAGTTAATATAGTGTTGCAACTTCAGAGTTACTTTTTTTTTGTAATCTCCTCCTTGTATGCGTGGTATACATCTTTGTTGCTTTAAGGTTGTACTGGATTTTTTTTTATCTTCTAAAATTGCTTTTCAGCTGATTGCAAATGTGCAGGTTTAAAATGGCTGTGTTGATTTTGCAAAATTGTGCAGTCTGAACTAAGAAAATGTTTGGTGTATCTGACCTAGATACAACACTGTAAAACAGCCATGACCTGTGCTTGAAGAAGCCAAATCTCCCAACGAGTCAGACTTTACTGGCACAAGAGGAAATTGATGAAAAGGAGAGAGAGTCAGAAAATCTTGTTGACATGGGAGTTTTTTGTGCATCATACTGTTTAAGGATATTGAAGCAAAATACCACACTAGACTCAATCTTGTGGAATAAGGACTAGTCTTGCCACAGCAGCATTGATTAATATTAAATTGATAGATTTAAAGAACTTACTGACTTTTAATGTATTTAACTCTTGATCTGCTCATGTATCATCTGCTTATTACCTTGGAAGAAGTAGCTGCTGTGTCTTCATCAGTGTAACTGATCATCTTGGACACAAACGCTGCAAGTTCCTCAAGCTCCCACTTGGAGAGATTCTTACAGCCATATGCTGATCCTAATGGTGTGCTGAAGATAAAAAAGATAATTCAACCTCCCACTGTCTGGTCTCTCTAAGATATTTTCCCTTGAGGCAGTTTCTGCAGTTGAACCTAAAGCATGTTTTTGACCAGCAGCTGATCTTAGTGCTGTAACTTCAAGGCATAGGAACATTGTGAAAAAATAGTCTTTTTTTTTTTTTTCCCTGTCTAAAGTTGTAAAAGCCAAAAAAGAGAATAGACAGATGCATAGGCTCTGAAAAATAGTTCAAAGTCTCTGAGTTTGAATTTGCTAATTAGGAGTTCATGACTCTGTATTAAATCAAGACCTCCCATGGGATATTTTAAAGAAAAAGTTAGCAAAATGGGCATGTGACTACAGTTATATGTTAATAGTCGTGAAAGCTTACACTGGAGTTACACCTCTACACAATGAAGATTGCTCAGTGAATGATTGCTCTTTGTCATCCCTGAGAGTTGTGAGAGAGCTTCCCAGCTGTGCAGAGCTTCCCACCACAGCTCAGCCATTCAGGATGTGAAAGTTCTGCCAGGATATGCAGGAGCTGGAGGTCCTTCACGTCCCCAGGCTGTGCACACTGTACAGGATATAGTTCCCAGCTGTGGAAGAAGAGTCATAGCATTCTGGTGTATTTTTGTTACAAGCAGAATCAAGCTTTTTGGAACAAATGTCAGATTAATATCTATAATTACAAATTAATTTGCTTAATTTATAGTTTATCTTCTGGTTTGCAGTAGTAGGGTGTTATTGGCAGCCAAAGGGTGCTTTTGAGATGGTTGACTCTGTTAGAGTATCTGGCACCTTTGCAATTTGTTGGAGTTCAGATTGCATGTAGGTATTGCAGCTCAAGTGAAGGAGAAAGCTAACTATTTAGGTGAACTTGAAAATGCATTAAAGCAATTGAATGTATCCAAATTAACTTTTTTNGCAATTTGTTGGAGTTCAGATTGCATGTAGGTATTGCAGCTCAAGTGAAGGAGAAAGCTAACTATTTAGGTGAACTTGAAAATGCATTAAAGCAATTGAATGTATCCAAATTTAACTTTTTTTTTTTTTTTTTCTTAACAGCTGAAGAACATTCCTCCCTATGGATATATATACCATAAACAGTTGCAGTCACTACTTAGACAGTGTGGGCAGGTAAAATCCATTTCCTACAATGGATCAAGGTGAGTGTGAATAAAGTATCCTGCCTTATGTTCTCAGTTACAAGTCAAATAATCAGTTTATTTTTCAGTGAGGTACTGACAAGTTTAGTTAGTTTCTTCTCTCTTTGGAGTCAGTAACTTATTTTAATGTATTGGTTAGAGTTAAAATGGTGGTTTTGAAGTCTAATGTACATTGGTTGGAATAACATTAGATAAGCTAGCTGAGGTTGAGCCTTCTGGTTTGTCTCTTCTCTAACTGTGGGCCTTAATTGCAGCTCATCTGTCTGTGTGTATTTCTGTCTGTTATGCTGAATTTAGCTCATTTGTACAGTCTGATGGCTTTTTGAGCCAATAATCTGACTAATTTCAGCCTATGACTGCCCAAAGTTGAATTCATGTAACCCTTTTTACTCCTTTTCCAACCTTTAATGCCTTCCTTATTCACATTTATTTTCACATCCTACTTGCATTAAATTTGGCATCCGCTGGTGACAGTATTATAAGGTTTTCTTACCACCATCATGATAATTAAAGCTTTAAGGTACATAAAAGCAGTAAGCACAACCTGTGAGGAACCTACCTTTTACTGTTTGCTGGCCTGCTGAGATAACAATAGGGAGGGAAAAAAAAATTTATTTTTCTATTATTTGTCAAACAGGGCTTTTGTGGAGTTCTCCCGTAATCCACAGGAGGCTTTTAAGGTTCTTCCCGAAGTGTACCTGGCAGTCAAGATGTCACAGCTGAAGATTCCTGTTGAGCTGTTTGTTCATTATCCAGAGGATATCTCAAGACAAGTGCGAGGTGCAGCAGCTGCAGGTTTGGAATTTCTAAGGTAATTGTATTGCATATGTAAAATCTGTTTTTTTTTAGCAAAATAAAGTTTGGGGGGTTTGGTGGGAATTTCCTTGGAAGTGTCACCAAGGAAAAAATGTTAGGTTCAAAAAACAGTTGTAAACTTACTCTAAGCAGAATGTTTTGCAGGGCTAGAAATAATATGATTGTTTTAAATATTTTCTTTATAGTTAAAGGTATTTTGCTGTTCAAGAGAATTCCAAGTATACAGTCACCTTTTCCCCCACGATTCTGTTCCATTTTCCTTTGGCATATGAAAATACGGATTTGCACAGTTATTTCTCTTCATGATAGAGACAATATGGGGATTGTGATATTCAAAATAAAGCATTTGGGGACAAAAAAGAAAGGGGAGAGAGAGTTAAACAAAAGAAACTGAGGGGAAACTTAAGGTGTAACAGCATAATAAGAAATAATGCTGAGAAGTGAAATGCATTGAGTCTCTCTGGTCCACACCTGCTTTTGCTCAGAAGATGTGGTGTGTTTGTTTCAGTTATTGTATGCTGTGATTCTGATCTTCAGGTCACACGGGTAACCTGCTAAAATGGCATTCTGTCTAGCTCTTAATTAGTCTGCAGTCATTTCAGTATTTTAAAAAAGAAATCTAGATAGGAAGGCAGGAATGAACTGAGAAGGTTAAAGTACAGGTGAGTATTTTACTTCCAGTTGGTTGCACTTAGCTTTTAATCAAATATTTTAGCTCCTTCACTTTGCCCAAAACAGCACTTAAATCTGTGTGAAAATTGGTTGTTGAGGGACTCAAGTTTCCTCAGCTGAAAGACTTAATTTTAAAGTTCTTATATTTTGTCAAATAAAAATAATATTTTATCTATTTATTTATACATTTCTCTATAAAAATTTGCTGAAGTTATATTTGTGGTTTTGTGTACTGTGGTTTTTTTTTAAAGAAAAGAGCTTAGAAGAAAATGCCATCGCAAAAAACCTCGCTATTTAACCTTAATTTTTTCAGTTTTGAATAAAGTGATGGCAGAGTTGTGTCCTGGTATGTATCTTTATGTGGTTATACTGCCAGTTGAAACAGTTACTCTGTAGTAATTCTGTGTGGTCATTTTCTGTTCTAATTGAACTAAGGTATTTTTAAATAAAAGTCATTAAGTACGTAAATATGCCCTGGGGATACCTTGGAAAACAGATGAAAGCAAAAAAAATTAATCCTCTTGAGTTTTCCCTCGTGGGTGAAGTTTTCAGCATCTTCGTTCCATTTTAGAGTAAATGTGGACTGTCAGAAGCAGACAGTGGAGCCTGTGGAAATCTCATTTGGTCATTTACAAATGTCAGAGATGATCCCAAGTCGTTTTCTGTCCATCAGGGTCACAGAGGTAGGAATGTTCTATATCTGAAGTAGGTTGTATCTAATAATTAGTATCTAGATGGCTTAGTAGAGATTATTATCTGACAGGCTTATGTTAAAAAATTGGGTACTGATAATGTTTTAAGTGCAGAGGTGTCTCTAAGAAGTGTGGGGAATATTCTTGGACTTAGTTTTAGTAGTTCTTTGTTTAACAGTATTCACATGTTTGCACTTGACAAAATTTGTGGGATTTGCTGGCAGTAAATGCTAGCTGGAAGCAGACAAATATAAAGAGGATTAATGGAAGTGGCAAAATACTTGTGTAAACTATAAAAATGAAAATCAGAAGGTATTTGGGGCATTTACCTGGTTATTAACTGCCAGTTTTCTTCAGAAAATGTACACATGGGAAATGAGATGAATTAATGGTAGTATGTGCCCATTCAGAAAAATATTTCATGCATGCAAGTTTCTTAGGGGAAAATTCTATGTATATACAAATATTTCTGAAATCTGAAGCTGAGGTTTTTAATCTTGTGTTAACTATCATCTTCATTAATGGAGTAAGAGCAATATATAGGCTGCTGAAATTAAAAATAATAAAAACATTCAAACCACTGACCTAGGGGAAATGTTAAGATAAAGCATTGAACCAGTTCCTGTTAGTAGTGGCATGTTCTGTAAGCGGAGAAAATAATATTTTCCTCCTTTTAGTCAGTTAAATCTCTTGCATGAAAAATATTAATGAATTTGAACAGACCCATATCAGTCACTTGGCTGTCTATGCTACTTCTGTTTTAATATGTTAGCTTTAGTGATTGTAAATAAAGATTGATTTTTATCACAGGCATTCGGTATGAAGTCTGAAATGGTTATATGAGCTTAGACATTTGAAAATTTATTTAATTGGCTTTAAATAGGTGTGTGTTTTTCATCAGTTTCCTAAAGTTTGGCTCATCATACCAGTGACAATGCTGATGTGCTGGTACACATCACTTACTGGTATTCTGTCACTAATTTTAGAAGGTTGACCAAATCTGCACCTGTCTAGTCACAGGCTACTTTGTATTTTCTGTTGGTTAACTTGGTTTAGGAAAATGGAAGCAGTCTTTTCCTAATTTCTTCTGTTTTAGTAATGCTTACATGAGAATCTCTTTAGATGAAAAGTGTGTTGCAACAGCGCAGAAAATAAACATTTTCAAAAATATACTGAATTTTGAGACAGAAATGCTTCACTGCAGTGGTGCAGTGTGCGTGTTGTGTCAGGAGTAGGAGTGTTTGCATGTATTTTCCTTATATTTGGTTTGTATCTGATGTGGACGGATAATATGAAATCTGTTACTGTCTAATTCTCATACTTGCAGATAGTAGAAGTTGGACACTTCTGGGGTTACAGGACAGATGAAAAAAATACAGCTGTACTCCAGGCTCTGAGTGCTGAAATAGACTGTCAGAACCTGAGGAATTTAGCAGTGCCTCTGCGTGTAGATGTGCTTTGTCTGGCACCATTCACATATCTGGGAAAGAGAGGGTACTACAGAGCTCATGTTCTGTACATTCGTGGGGATCTTGCTGAGGTAATGTGCTATGTCATGTTGAATTGCTAGCATGTAATTGGGTTAACAATCTTGGAGCTTTGCTGCCTGGTTGTTTTTTGGTTTTTTTTTTTAGTTATTTTTTCTACAAGTCACTCTGGCAGAATGGATTAATTTGTTTCTTTTCCAGAACATGGGAATTTTTAGTATTAAATTGAGAAGCTCTTGTAGAGTTAAGTAAAATAAAGATAAAACCTTCAGTGAATCTGAAAATGTGGCCTTTTTTCCTAACAATGTTTATACTGCTGAGTTCTGTATCATCCACAAATTAATCTGAATATTTTGGCTGTTTGTGCTGACATGAGTAATGGAAATTAGTGCCACAGTTCAAGATAGGTATCGATTTTTCAGGCCAATACTTCTCAGCAGTTTTAGGACAGATTATAATTTTTTTTTTTTTAAGATAGGCTTTTGAATTTCTTCTATTTCTTAACCTGTCTGGGTGTCACTGCTATAGAGCTAATACTGAGTATTGTCATGGTTTAAAGTCATGAAAAATGATTGAATAGTAGTGCTAATGTAATCACTTTCTCATTAGACTTTATAAACAATCACTGAATATATGTTCACATTTGCTTAGCTAAAAACAGTTGCTCACTAAAGAGGTAAGGTTACACAGATCTGAGTGTGGGGAGAGAATTTAGAGTCTTTCAGAGAGATTTGCCTTTTCTAGATTTAGTGAATAATTTACATTACAAGTGGATATTTAGGTCAAGGGATCAAATAATAGATGTGATAAAATTTGATGTATTCTTTTTGACATGACTTCATTTGCATGCTTTCTAGACTTTGAATTTGCTTTCATGTGGCTTGATAAGATCTGTCTTGTACTGTAATTTTAAAACTCAAGTCATGACTTTTCTTGCCACTAAAAGTAGCACTTTTAACGTGGAAACTTGGTAGATACTCCGGTTCTTTTTGCAGGTTTTTTTTGTGGATTATGGCAATAGATCAGAAGTGCCTTTAAATAAACTAAAGGAGATTCCAAGCTGTCTTCAAGGGCTTCCTTTCCAGGTAGGGGTGATGCTGTTGGCTGTGGCTTACTACAGTTTTTTGTGTCTGGCCTGGCAAATAGGAGTGAGTTTCAAGTCAGGATGCTTTTCAGAATAATACTTGAATAATGTGTATTTCGCTGATGGAAGTACCTACAAATCACTTCAACTAATAGGCAAGTGTTTTCCAGAGGTGTGTGTATGCACACAGCAGAAATTTCAGTGTGTATTTGAACTACATTGTGTTTAATAGTAGAGAAATTCTAGTTTTGCAGAGCTGTGGTTTATTTTTGCTGCTTTGCTGTTCTCTGAACTGCTGGCTTTCCTGGGATCTTTTCAGACAGAATTCTCATGTTTACTAAATACATGTATTATAGAACCTGTGATCTTTTGATGCAAATTAGAGGGATTTTATAGCTAATGTTTCAGAAAAATTATTGTCTTGAGCTATATTTACAAACAAAGAAACTACTTCAATTGTAATTCAGTTTTTCAGTGCTTATTCGGATATTTTTACTTTGATAGAAACAGTTGTATCATACAAATTGTATTTTCTGAAGCATTTAATGATGAAAATGAGAAATAGACCAGCATAAATAAGATCACATCTTGACAGGTCGAATTTTATTTGGTTTTCTTTAATAATTGACGTAAAAAAAAAATGCTGGCAAGAAGCATCCTTTTTTCTGTTTTCTACACACATACTAAATAGAAATGTATTTTTGCTTCAGGCCTGATCTTTTAATGACCAGTTTTAATGACTAGCTAGAAAAACCCAGGGTTTCTGCTGTAAATTCATTCAAAGACATAATTACAGCTAGCGATTGTGGACATGAGAACTTAATTACTCTTGCCTGCCAGGGGGCAGAAGAGCTGTAATGGTCTTACCAAGTTTTCTGTTACCTTAGTTGGAAACAGTTGTAAAGTTTTTTTCCAGGGGAAGACATCTCTGTGCTCCTAAGATTTAATAGTGAAGAGCGAATTACTGTCGAATTATCCTTTATGCGCTGTTTGCTCTGATCCCTCAGCAACTGTGAAGCGATGTGAGCTGCCATGTGTTGGCAGTGACGGAGCAGGAATGACGCCAGTAGCTCTAGGAGTTAACATAAGCCACCACAATAATTACCAAGTAATTTCTAGTTATTAATCCAGACAGTTTGTTGAGGAAGGGAAACATTTCTTCGCTGCTGTGTGTGTGTCCGCTGTTCCTGCCCTAGGCTTTAGAGTTCAAGATGTGCAGGATGCGTCCCTCGGCCGCGTCGCTGGTGTGTGGGGAGCGCTGGAGCCGCGGCGCCAGCCAGAGGTTCTGCTCGCTGCTCAGCGCCTGCACGCTGCTCGTGGAGGTCTATTCCCTCGTGCACGGGGTCCTGCACGTGGATGTTTTCCGTCACTGGGGCCGCAGAGGCCTGGTGAACATCCGGGACGTGCTCATCGAGGAGTGCCACGCCGAGCTAGCGGGGGAGTCATACCAATCACAAGTACGTACTGACTGAGCTGCCCCTTTTTCCTACTCTGATTTATTTCAGTTCTGGCTGTCCCGAGAAGCTGAGCTGCAGCTTGACTAGTGGCAAGGTTAATACTTGAATAGGGCAGTGTATTTTTGGGTGTGTGCATAATGAATATCGAGCTGTTGGCCAAAAGCGTTGCTGCTTTGAGATCCCTTCTGGAAGAGATGTATCTTGGGAAATCATTTCCTCGCTTGAACTGTTCCACTCTTGCTTGAAACTCTGAAAAACTGTAACTGCTTCATAGTTTTAACTCTCTTCCATTTTGATGTTTTATATAATCTGAAAGGTCACCAGAACATTATTTTCTCTTTGTACGTATTTCTATGTAGGACCTTCTTTGTAAAATTTTTAAAGAAATAATTGTTCAAGGCCCTTAACACTTCTGTTATTGTGTAGCAAAGCCATGATTTGCTCAAGGAATTATTTTTGGACGAAGCAAAGGAAGAAGAGCAAATGCCCATATCTTCAAGACAGGAAGAAAAGCATCTCATTGAAAGATTGTTGAACTGTTTTTCTGAAAAGAAGTCTGATGCACCAACACACAAGGTAACTTGAGTGGTGGTTTTTTGGCCTGTCATCACCACATGATGCTGCTTCTCACATTGTTAGAATGGAGATGAGGACTGAAAATCCCACAAATAAAGCTCTATTTGATGCATTTCATAAGGCATTCTGCTTTCTGTTGGTAGAAAGCCATAGCGTGACCACTGTTTCAGACTGGTCTGCTGCAGCTTTGAAGAGACTTTTGAAGTACAGCGTGAAAGCTAAGTGATCCTGCTCTTCTAGTACATCTAAGGCAGCACTTTGAACTCATGCACAAAGAGATAAAATTGAACAGCTGAATGCAACGTTTCCGTACATGGTAGTCGTCCTTACATAAGCCACAGCAAAAAAAGCAAGTTGATAACCCTGTCAGTTTTTCAGAAAATCCAAACATGGTTTTTACTACAGAGTGTTTCCTTCTTATCAGCTAGTGATATGTAAGCAGCTGGGATAGGTTAAACAGTGAACCCTCCAAGAACTGATGGCAATGATGCCTTTCCTCTGCCAGTGCCAAACTCAGAAATGTGTTCTGAGGTATCTAGTCACTGCTGAGTTGGAATATAAAACAGGAAAATGTGGGTCCTGTTCTGCTTTGTGATTACAAGTTAGGCCTGATCTACATACTAATTATTTTTCCATTTCAAACCTGACAGAATTTCAGGCTTTCAAGCACCTAATCGGGCTCCATTTATCCACAGGAGTAATCTTGTTTAACTGCCCCCTTCATAAAGTGAGTTATTTTCAAGATTAAACACCTCATCATGTAAATTAAGTTGCCTGATTTTCTTAAGTGATCTGTGAAGTCTGAACTTGTGTTTTTTAAGCCAGAGGAAAGTCATGAATCTGTAGCACTTGTGAAAATAGATAATTTCAATTAAGGTGCTTCAACAAGCAAAGTTTGCTTTAGAGGAGTGAAATGAAAATGCCATCTTACCAATTTAGCAACTCAGTGTTGCTCAGTATATGCTGAAATGTATTAGGCTTTAATTTACAAAGCATTTGGAGTTTAAGATATCCAGGTGCTGGCAAACTAGAATGTCATTTGTCTCTCCCTTTTTTTTTAAGGTAACAGTTGTTGGTCCTTTCAGTCCTTATCAGCTGAAATGCTACAGTCTGACCAAAATATCCCAATTCAGGTATGAAAAGACTTTTATCATGAAGTATAGTCATGTTCTTACCTGTTATTTTCTATAAATAGACAAAAACCACCTAGTTACTCTTACAGATTTTTTCTGAATTTTTCTTCATTGAAAAGATCAAAGGAGTCAAGCCTGAATTGCATTAATACACATACTACTGCTGTTTAAAATCTTACAGTAGTTATTATTGTCTTAAAAAGAGATTATTTATTGACTGCCATTTAAGTCTCCTAACAGTAAGCAGCTGTTTTGAGTTTGTGTTGTGAATTTAAAATGGGGTTTTATCTACATGTTTTTATGAGTTTTGGAGTTTTTTTAATGTTGAAAGTATTTCTTCCCCAGAAATGTTCTCATCCATAAGGAGAGCATAAACTCCGTTGTTGTCCATGATGGTGCAGAAGATTCCTTTCAGCAGCTCTTGGTTGCCACTGATGTATTAGTAACTGCAGCTGGTAATGCCAAATAAAAATGTTTGTATGGTTTCTCTAGACTTCTAGTGTTCTATGAGTAAATATATCTCTGTAGTTCTGTGTGACATCTTTTTGAAGTTTCATTTTCGTTAAATGTTCCTTAGAGTTACTTGATTTTTTTTTTTTTTTTAAATTTTGGTGCCAGGGTCTGTGATTTTAGGGGAAACATCTTTGATGCCTCCTATTCATGGTCTGCTTGCGCTCCTCAGTATGCTGTTTGCTCCTGCAATAGAACTCAGGTATTTGTGCATTTTAATATGGTGGTTCTTTTGTTGTTTTCTTTAGGTGCCTCACAAATTTTTGACAGGTACTGTTTATTTACTTTCAGAATCTTAAGTATTCTCATCCTGGTATTTTGTTATGAGTTTTAGTATTGTCTGTATGTAAACTAACTTGTTCATGTACTTATGAATTGGTGCTGCAGAGTGTCCTCTCATGATAAGGCATTACAGCTCCTGGCAGTTGTGCTGGAAGCCTGGGAAGGAGGAATGTAAACTGGGAATGTTAAATCTACATGAGGAGAGGAACTTGGATAATTTTTTCTAAAACCTGAGCACTGGCAGTGGAATTAATGTTGTGGTTTCTTGAATTTCTGGTATTTGTGGACTCTCATTTCAAAATAGCAAAGCTTGTGTCCCTTTATTTTACTTTTGCATGATTTTTTAAAAGTTTTATATGTTTTTATAACCAGGACTTCATTTTTATTTTATCACTGTATTAAAAACCATTATGACTGAGTGTGAATGCCTCTCAATTGTTTTAGCTTCTTTCAAACAAGTGTCTTGTGTTGCATGGCTTAGACAAATTAATTTAAGTCTGTCTTCATAAGAGTTTTGTTTCTCCATCCCCTGATGAGACTGTTTTCTTCCTTTTTCATGTAGAGTTGATAAAAGTGGGAAGAATCTTACTGGTGTTCTGTGTGGTTTGGGTTGGAGTCAGACAGCTGGGGCTCCACTGCTTCCAGCAAATGATATAGAGGTGACATTTGATGTGCGTTTTGGACTGGAAGACATAACAGAGGTAAAACTTACATAAGAATTTCCACTACAGTAGGAATTCAGTTGAAGCCAGTGCATCTGAGCTGCTTGTTAACTGTGTTAATAGAAAAGCTTGTTTAAACTGTGGGGTTTGGGTTTTCCCTTGGTTTTGTTTGCTTGGGTTTTTGAATATAAAACCCTTTTTATAATCTTGGATTTTTATCAGAAGCAGCAGTTGCCCCCTCTCTACACTTAGAACAAATAAGATGCTATAGAATGTTACACACTTTTCCAAATATAATCATTAATTTTGCACTAACCAGAAGTCAATACTCACTAGTTTTGTTCTTAGGATTGTCATGGCTTTTAGTGACAGGCAGAGCAGTGCTGATTTGCAGGCTTCAGTTTGATTTTACAGCTCTGATTAGTCATCTGTATTGAGCTACATCTCAGAGCAGATCAGCCAAATAAACAAGAAAGCTCCTGCACTGCTCATTACTGCCTTTGGCAGCTCGGAGAGTGAGCTCTGTCAGAGAGAAGCACGTTCAGAACCTGTGCAGGGCAGGGGCTGTGTGTGACACGTGCTGGGACAGTGCAGGTCTGTGTGTGAAGCAGGTGCTTGGGGGGGATTCCTGGAGGTTTTCCGAGGACACAGTGGATTTACTGGTGCACGTATCTGTGAGCTGCTGTTTTCTGAAAGCACCGAGTTGGTATGATGGCTGCATTCATGATGCCTTAGCCAGAATGGTAACACCAACCTGCTGCACATCTGAAAAATTGTGGACAGAGAGAGAAAAGGCTTAGAACTTTCACAAGAAGAATTCTCGGTTGGAAAAAGTCCAGACAGGTGGTAGCTTATGTGTTTCATGGCCTGAGTAACCTTAAAAATTGTGATACCAGGTGGCTGAACTATTAACATCACTGACCACCAGAGGTGCAACTGCAGGAAGAAGCATTTCTGACATTTCAGATGTTTTTACTCATGCAAATACTATTCAAGGTGAAGTTCAGTGATGTGAATGCCACAACCACCTTCATGTTGGTGTAATGTGATACAGACCTTGGTTGAAAGTGCTTTCTATTCTGTAACTGGTGTTTTACAGATAAACAGTCTGAGGACAGCCATGAATAAGCTGCTCTGTGGGCAAGCAATGTATCCTGGACAAAAAGAAGTGGCACAGCTGCAGGAGAATATTCGTCAGAAGCTTCTGTGGTAATGATTTTGTAGAAATAAGACCTTACGCTTCACAGTCTCAGCAAAAATGAGTGATTGCTTTAAGCATAGCTCAGATTCGGCTTTGGAAAAATAATATATGCTCTCATTTAATGATGCATTTCATTTACTTTGTTTATTTATAAAGCAGTATACTAAACAACCTTAGACTTCTTGTGGAAGCACTGGTTCTTCAGGGAAGCCAAATCACTTAGGAGTCCTAAAACCTAGACTGTAAAACCTGTTCTACAGGGTATCAGCTCTTTATCCTTGTGTTTTTCACCCAGGACAAAGCTAATGGAGTCTTATGGCATAACAGTGCAGAAAGATTTAGAATTCTTTCTTCCTTTACATTAAATTTGAATTGTGTGTGCTGCCTTTCCTCCCTCAGCAGATCTGTGCGGAATAGGTGTTGGCCAAGTGAATTGGGAGTTCCAGGCAAATTTAGGAACTGAAATAAGGCCACCTGCTTTTTTCCCCAGCAAGCTTCCCTTCTTGTGAGTGAAGCAGTGGTTCTGAAAGGACCATTGTGGTTCAGTGCAGCCAGCCTGGAGAATTTTTCTGCTTGTACTTTAGGAGAAGGAGTGCAGTGAACTATCCCAGGAACAGCTCCTTTTGTCTGTCCCTGCTGAGCATAATGTGAAAAATCTTCCCTTATTTGTGCACTCAGCATGAATTTTAGAGCTGTCTGTGTCATCAGGAGAACTTTCTCATCCTGACCTGGCTCTCTGCTAAACTCTCTTTAAAAAGAGCTCTGGTCCAGAGTCCATAACAAACTTTTACCAGCCTCATCTTTAAGAAATAGGACCCTTTTTTTGCGCCAGTAGAGCTTTGCTGAAGTAACTGCATGATATCAGAGTGAGGCAGTTCATTGTGCTGATAAGGATCAGAACTCTGTTCTTACCCAGGGTTATCAGAATGATTATCAGAGCAGCTGTTCCTGCTGATTTTTCAGGTGTTCTTTGGTTTTGAACGTACCTGCTCTCTTATTTGTAAAAAAACCCCTCATATTTAATTGCATTAGGTTCAAAGCAAGCCCCCTTACTTCCTGTTTCCAAAACCCCAAATAAAATTTGGGTGAATTCCACAGTAAATTAACAAGTCAGCCTTACCTTTTGAGGCACTAGAAATTAAAAGAGCACAAGCAATAGAGAAGTCAAGGAACGTGGATAGGCAGAAAGCAAGCAAGCCACAGCTCCTGTCTGGAGGTGACTGTGACAGTAACAGCTCGTGCTAGGACATCAACACTTACATGCTAAATTGAAGGCACTAAAATGTCACTGCTATTTGTTCAGACATGTGAAAACTTGCTACGGTGGCACCTATTTTGGGCTGATTGTTCAGACATCTCCAGGCAGCTGGGAGGGGAAGGGTCAGAGCTTGGCACAGGTCCTGGGCACTGACGTGTTCCCGGCTCAGTCAGCGCCGACTGCCTGACTCAGTCACTCTCATCAGCCCTGGGCTTTTTTTGTCTGCAGGATTTTATACCTTTCTGTGGTGGCCTTTCCTCTCCTGGGATTTTTGTACATTTATTGGTTGTCTTCCAACCACCCTGCAGATATTTTTATTTAAATTTTAAATTTATTTTAGTTTTGTATGTTTTTATTTAAAGGAATAAATAGTCTGATTATGATAATGATTTCTTCTTTTCCCTTGTGTAAAATCTTTCTTGGCTTTGAACTTTTTTTTCTCCAATTGTACTTTCTGTGTTTTGGAAAAAACATTTATTAATTCAAGTACATAGGTAAAAATTTATCCTGAACAGTCTTTCGTAACTATTTTCCATTTTTCAAAAGCTAATTGTATTTACAACATGTCACCACTACTTAAGACTAAAATCAGTTTTTGAAAAACACATCTAGACAGAATTAATTAATGTCTACTACTGTTGTACTTTGCACAGCTTGAGGAAATAACTGGAGCAGACAGACAATCTATAGTAATTGAGTTGTCATGCAAAAAAAAAAACCCTAAAAATAGCTGTATTATACATTCTAGTGAGTAAGCATACATAAAATGTAAGGAATAAATTACAGTTGCAAATTCTAGTGCTTTGTAAGAAAAGAATATCATTATTTTCTTTAGAAAGAAATCTATTTTGATACATGATACATCCCTGTGAATATCTGTGTTTTGACTTACTCCACTGGATGGGCGAAGTACAGAGAAGTGAACAAATCAGACTAGATTAAGAGGGAAATTGAAGATTTCCTTCAGCACAGACACCTTGTAAATACCTGGTTGTATCTCATATAAAAAAATCCTTTGTCTTTGTAATGAACCAAATACAAGTGTATTTCTTAAGGCTGCATTTATGTCATTTCAGTTTAATCTGCAAATCAAAGCCTCGAGACATAATTGATCCTACCTGGTTTGAGAAGCCGTATGCATGGAATCAGGTAAGGGTATAAATTTAAACATTTGGGTTTTTTGAGGAGTTTGAATACTTCAATACAGTTAGTTAAGAGTGTTGAAAGGGAGAATTTATGTGGTTATTGAATTTGAAAATACCGAAAGCACTGTAGGGTTGAATTTAAAACATAATAATTTTATTAGTGTGGCTACTGATACCCTGTTTTTGTAGAGCCTGTTTAGTAGTTAGCTGGCTTGTTTTTAAATTTTTATGTATAAATACTTAGTGTTTTCAAACAGAACTCTCCATGGTTTTAAGGTGACAGATTGTAAAGGCAGCTTCACATTTGTCGGAAGCTAACACTTTCTATTCTTTCTGTTAAGAAGCTGAATTTCCTAAATGCGGTACATTTTAGTTTTGCTTTGGATTGAAGTGGCTTTTCCTTTCTAGGTAGACAGAAATATGTTTTAGAATAAATGTGGTGAGGTCAGGCAGGAGGGCAGTTTTCTCAAGACCCAGGAAGGTTTCATAGGAAAACTCTCCTAGCTTCCTACTCGGTTAGAAATCTTCCCTTTCTTTCTGTAAGGCTCTGCAGCCTACTGGATTTCCTGAAGAACAAGTAGAGTTTCTCAATTAAAAAGGGGCTGAGGAATTAGGGAGTGCAGGAGTACAAGTGCTACACAAACCCTCCCTGTGCCTCTCCCACCCTGCTGCCCATAAAGGAGGGGTTTGTGTCACCCTTGAAAAGAGGGACAACAGAGAACAAACACCAAGGGCACTTATTTCTAAAAGGCATTTTTTTAGAGTGTGTTGTGATACACTGCCTTAGGCCAAAGTGTTGCTATTTTCATATTTCAATTTCAGTTATCCTTGGAATTTAGGAAAATAATATACTCACTTCTGCTGGTGTTTGTCTTTTATAACAAGCTAATGTGTAGGCTTTGGATCAGGACATACTAGATCATAAAATACTGCCTGTAATGCTTTGGAATTGATTGTGGAATAGTGTTCTGAAATCACAGCAAACCATTAGATAAAGCATTTTGTAGCCATGGCTCTTTCATTGCAATGTGTGGCATGGAACTGAAATTCCTGTATGATTTAAAACTCAGAACTCTTCAAGACTTTTTCTTAGCTACCTTATGTAGAGACATATAAACATTTAAGAATGCATTCTGACTTTCATCTTGCTTCTTTTGACTAGGTGGATTCTGAGTGTATTATTGACGAGTCTGAAAAACAGCATGAAAGAGGAAATTTTGTTTATCAGCTTCACAAGCTTGTTTTGTTGAAGGATTAAGTATTTCTAGAAGTCTTTCAGAAGATGAGGTATAACTAGTCAAAAAATTAATTCTGTCTTGTATGCATGTTTTGCAAGACTGTTGCTTAAGATGAGTATGCGTATACTGAAATACAGTTTGGAAAATGTTCCTGTGTTTCTGAAAAAGCTGAAGTTTGCTGGCCTGGATGGGACAAGTTCAGTCATAAAAAGAAGCTGATATAAATCAGGATGTAATTTTTGTTTTGATAATACTTCTGAACAGGTTTATCACAAGGTACATGAAAGATGAAGCAAATCTAGGTTTGGTTGTTTATTTTCTGTCTAAAAACTCATTAATTAAGGGGCATTCATTTTTTTTTTGTCTGTAATTTCAAGTTGCATTTTCCTGTTTTTTATTTGTTCTATAAAAGGAATATGCAACAAAGGAGATTGGGGTTTCCCTTAACCAAGAAATAGAAATAAGAAGAAACTGATGATCTAAATTATGTTATGGTCCAAACTATATCTTTATATACTGGATAAGATTTTTTGGGTTTGTTTTTGGTTTTTTTTTTTTTTTTTGTACAGCAAAACATAACATGATTTATTTTCCTGTATGGCAGAAGAATGCTTTTGAATTACCAATTCATGGCACTTTGTTTCATCCTTCCTATTTGTTTTTACCTAAGAGATCTTTAGCCCTAAAAATTAGGTCAGTGGTTTCAGAATAAAATGCAGAAGTTAAATAAAATGTTTTTGTCTCATCCTTTTTGCAGTCATGCTTAATAAAAGCTAAATGTAGTTATTAAAGAGATGTGATTGTGTTCATGAGATATGTCAATACAGAAACAATATATGGAAGAGTATTCATTGTCACTGTTCACTCTGAGATTTGAAGGTCATGTAATATCCATTCATCTTGTAAAGCACAGAGAATCAGTGGTCATCATAAAGAAGTGACAAAGTTTTGGAAAATAAGGGGATGCTTAAAATGAGAAGTTACTTTAAGCTATAATTAATCAGAGGGATGACTGTGTAATAGGCAGTTTCAGTGGTTTATTAGAGCATTTCTTAGATCCATTTTAGTCATCCTTGGGAATTGGAATAGTTAGTGAAAGAGTCTAACAGAAAAATTGCATCTCAAGTGCTTAGACAAGAGTGTTTCTCAGCCAGGTGTTCTTCAGCAATTAAGTGCTCCTGTTAAACACCTTCAGGGGCAAGTGGAGCAGGCAGGATTTCAAATCTTGCTTTGTCTGTTAATGATGGGAGTTTCTGTAGGAAAAGGAAACTTGGCAATGCACAAAGGCATGAGAAAAATAAAGAAACTAATTCCACATAAGCAACACTGATATATTTTTTTTTTTTTTTAAATTGCTAAAGTCTGTTTTTCCCTTGTGTGGGTCTGTGTGTGTGACTGTGCTGCCACCAGGTGGGGGCTGCTGTGATACAGGACAGAACAGCCCTGAAGGAAATTCAGCATCCTTCATATCAGCCTTGCTGGGTGATGTTGTTTATTTGCAGGTGAATTAATATTTTAAAAAGAGGTGTTGTATTTTATTGTTTGATTTAAGCTTCAACAGCATTGCAAAGTCACTTGAACAAGTTTAAGGTAAGTAGCTTCAGGATTTCCTTCTCAAAGGGTTAATAGTGTGTCGCACTGGAGAAAGTGTTATTGTAAAGTAGCAGAATCCAAATTTGTGGCTGTGAACGTGATCCCCCTCAGCTTTGTGGCTTTTGGGGGCAGCTTCCATAAGAAAACAGGCATGTGCTTGTCAAGATGCCCTTTATCTCCCAATGCTCACCAACACTGAGCAGAATGAGACTTCACTTACTATCATTTACTGGATTTTTCATTGAGCTTAAGGTGAAAATATTTAAATCTATGAATGATCAGATGAATGCTCTTAAATTTCTCCAGTAGTAATTATAAGTGACAAATTGTACTGTGAAAGGTGCTTCTAGAATCTGAAACTCTTGTGCATTGACTGTTATTCATAATTCCCCCCGCAGCTACAGTGACACCTGATAGCAGTTTTAAATCAAAAGGAGATTTTTTTTACCATTCCATGTAATTAATTTTGGAATTTACTGCCATGGGCTATGATGGAAATCAAATATATAAACAATTAGAAAAACTAACTGGAACTCCAGGGAAGGCAGATTCCTCAATAACTGTTAAAAATGGGGAACTTGAACTCCCTACCTTCCTGAATTCCAGAACCTCAGAAAATATTCTCAGAATATATACTGAAAGGATGTCTATTTCTATCCTTGCCCAGGTGTTCCTTATGACAGGTATATGGGTGGATAATATTGTTTATGAACCCTTGGTTCCCCAGCTGGTTCTTGACAGTGCTGCAGAGCACTTGCTTTGTTCCTTCAGGAGAATCACATTGTCAGGATGAACAGTGAAAGGGAAAAGGATAAAACACACTTGGGAGTTTCCCCACAAAGTGTGTGTGTGTAGGGATTAGGGTGCTTTGAGTCCTGCTGAGCCTGTGGCCACCTGCACCAGGGCAGCTGTACTCTCTGCAGGGAGTGCAAGTGAGGAAATCAAGGGGAGAGTGCATGTCAATGTGAAGTGATCCATTTCCAGAGGAAACTGGACTGTCCTTCTTTAGCTGTGTGGGATTTTAGGAGGTACAGGAGAGGGCACGCAGATCCTGTGGAAGCTTTGACTTTCCTAGCAATGTTGTGCTGCTGAGCTACCTCTTCCAAAAGCTTGCCCGTGGATTTTACAGTGCAAAGAGGAAACTGAATCACTGGGAAAAGGAAGGACAGAGGTGGAATTTGAGTAATGAAGGGATGGTGACTTTTGGGCCACAGTGAGTGCAGTCCCCAACAAGTTAAATTTAATGCCAGTCTACATGGGAATGGTAGAAAATACCCACCTGAATTAGGATAAATTATGGAGTCATGGTTTAAACCAGGATACAGGTGTTGGCATAGACTGTATAGGAATTACACTGACCTTGCAAAGTTGCTAGCATGTTTCTCAAGGACCAGAGAGTAACACAGAGCAGGCTTTATCTACCTCACAGAGGGGGATAGAACTGAATGGAGAAATAAAACACCACCATTAGTGTATTTATGTTGATTTGGAGTTTCTTTTGGTAAAATAACCTTGAGAAAAGCAGATGAAACTCCAAAAAGGTTAATAAATGAAAGAAACCTGAGGCAAAGATGGTATGTCTGAGATATATATTAATCCTCCAAAGGAGTGTTGAGGGAAGAGGCAAGCTCTGAGCTGATCTGGTGAATCTGTAGGAAGAGAAATTGCTCTTTTCTTAGTCACTGAGCTACACGGGTAGGTGTATTTGTTATCCCTGTCTGATGCTCCTATACTTAGCTTTCACTCAATTTCACTCAAATTTCCCTGATCTATGACTTAAGTGTGTTGGGGAAACAGAGGTGGCTGCTCCCTCAGCTGAGAGAGCTCTTCCATCCTGCAAAACAGGACAGGACCTTCCCAGAGAAACCTCCCTTCCAAGGGAGGGGAACTCACCCCCTTTATATTGCTGTGAGGGATGGGGAGATCCTGGCAGATGCTTCACAGCACAGGGATGAGTTTGTGGATGTTTTTCGATCCCAGGGCAAGGGGCCTGGGGGCTGAGCTTGGGGTGCTGGTGCTCAGTGAGGGCTGCTGCTGCTCGCTGCTGATTTTGCTGTCAGACTGGTGAGAGGGAAATGGATGGGTTGAGGTGAGTTGGGCAGAGTGAGCTGCACACACCATGAGCCTTCCTGAGGGGTCACGGCCTTCACTCCTTCACCCCAGCAATTCCCTCCCTCATAGGGAGCCACCCTGGGGAAAGAGAGAAGTGGGGTGGCCGTGGGGTTCAGGGCAAGGGAAGAGGTGAAGAGTGTGGTTGAAATGCTGTCATTTCCTTCTGTGCTCCAAAAAGTGCAGGGGCTGCTTTTTGCTCTGAAAAACTGCAATCAAGACTTCTTTACTCGTGGTTAGATGACTTCACAACTTCTTCATAAAATGCGTATGAAACTTACCTTCTCTCTCAGCTAGTCAGAGTGATGAGCCCCAGGTGCTCCACAAGCACACCAGTGTGTTGGTTTTCTTTTTCCCTCCTGTATTTGTTCTTTATACCACGTGGAGAACCATGGAGGAGTTTTAAATATTTCACTTCTCTCGTTTTTTTTTTTCCTAAACAGAGCACTCAACACTCAGGGGTACCTTTCTCTGTGTGCTTGAAGAAGGAAGGGTACAGCTGTTGGCAGTATTTCAACGTTTACAAAGCTCTTTGTTTTCTTTTTGGTCTGTTAGTAACAAAAATCTAGAGTGCATAAACAGGAAATGATCAGCACAGAGAATGTGTATGTATCTTTTCTTTGTCTGTCTTTAATAAGGGCAGAAAGGCCACATTTAAAAGACAGGATAGTAGATAAGATTTTACTAAAATTCTTGATACAGACAGTATCTTCCACAGCACATATTTCAAGAGATCACAGAATGTAGCTGCAGGGAGTTCCTCTCTGGTTGAAGATGTTAGCTCTGTCTTGAACTAACACCCTCCTCCTGCCCAACAGCCAGGCTAGATGGGAATTTAACAGGCACACTTTACATCTGATCATTTTACATGTTCTCTAAGGAACAGATGTTGCTTGAATTCTATCTATAAAGGGAGAAGGAGGTAGAAAATACACTGGGAAAAACACAAGAGTGATTGCTGCTGATTCCTAAAATGAGGGTAGTTTCTGAAGCTAATAGATGTATAGTGATGCTCCATAGGATGTCAGTGCTGCAGGATGAGGAATCTGCACAGGGAAGCACAGTCTGTGATAACTTGGGATCTTTCAGGGGATATGCGAGTGCTTCTGGAAGGAACACTTCACATTTCCCAAATGGATGCTTTCAGCTGAAGGACAGGAACAACAGCAGAACAATCCATTTAGAGGTGGAGGTATGGTAACAGTGATGTAAAGCATCATACCACAGACTGGCATCAGAACGGAGAGGGCTTCTTTCTTATATACTCTGTGCTTATGTGTGAGAAAGCAGCGTTCCCTGATGTTATCTTTATTTTCATATTAAAATGCAAATTTTTGTCTTAATTTTACTGCTGCCAGTTTTCAAGTTGCTCCTTTTCAGTTTATCTGAACTGAGACAGTTGTTGTTTTCCTGTTTCTCTGCTATAGCAATATAGTCTCGTGTGATTGTCTGTCAACTATAAATCCAGTTATGTTTAATTTAGATCTTCTAGAGCCATTTTGCACAGCTCCTGTATTTATCTCATGCTAAGTATTTGCCTACAATCAACTTGAGTTGGCTCCCTTTTGGTAAAAGTTTTCCCAGGATCATTTCAATAACTAGTTTTAATATAACCTGAACTAGTATTTGTGAAATGAAAAAGCTATCACAATTTTTTTTCTGAAATACAGGGAGATTATGATTTAGGGCCACATTGTCTGCTCCAAGAAGCAGTTAAAGGTCTAGAGTTTACAATAAAGTATTCTTACTATATATTTTTCTTTACAGTCTTTCTAAATACAAGAAGGATTATCTCTGCAATCCCATCATATGCATTACTGCTTGATGCATGTGATGTGATAATAGAAAAGCCAGGTATTTGAGGTATTGGACATGGTCTTCAATTATCTTGTTATTTTTATTTCATTCTGGAAATATTCTGCAAAGCAGCTTTCTGTCTCCCTCCCAGCTCTTAACCACTTGGTGTGATGGCTTTCATATTGTTCTAATAATTGTTGTTGTAACTTAAGCTCAGCCAGTACATTGAGTTATTCAGGTTGGTGTTTTGATTGAGTTTGAACAGAATGCAGAATTGATGAGCTAAGAAACTCATGAACCAGCATAAAGAACACCACATAGAGAAAAATAAAAAGTGTTATTAAGACAGCAATGAATAGAAGAAAAGGAACAATGCCTCCCAGTCTGTTCCTGAAGTGATTTCCCCAGAGCAGGGAGGAAGAACATCCGCAAGGTGAGATCACTGCCCAGGGGCACAGCAGTTTTTGGAGTTGATGAGTGAAGCATGAGCTCAGCAGGCTGCAGAACCATGGAAACAAGCCAGAGGCTTTTTTTTTTTTTTTTTTTTTTTTTGAGGGCGTGGTGGTATATCAATCCCCAAAGATCATCCAGGTGGAGCAGCAGAATTGGACCAGTGATGTAGACCTCAGTGGGTGGAAACACTCTTCTGTGGAGAGCAGCATCTTCTCCAAAACACCTCAGTGCAGGTAGGCTTGCTAGTGCAGCTTGGCCAACAGACTGCTAGAAGAACTTTAAGATTGACTTGCTGTCCAAAATCTATTACACGTTTGACACATCCAGACCTTCCTCTTGTGCCAGAAGTACTGCAGGTGGACTGTTCTGACCCCATGAGTCTGCAGGTTTCTGTCCTCCACTTCCTGCTGATATGCTGGTGTGAGGGTCTCAGCAATACCGTGTCCTCCCTGAAGCTGATCACAGCACATGCTGTATTAACTCAAACTCCTGGCACTTGTTCCCTTTTCCTGCTTGTATGTCAGGATGGGTTTTGTAAGTTTTATTTCATTTCCTGAAGCTTTAAAAGGGATTCCAAGTTTATCTTGCCCGCAGTCTCCGTGTGTCCTGAGGTTTGTGCTGCACTTCAGTGCTCACGTACACTGCCTTCTTCCAGTGGTATTTTCCCTCTTGATTCCAGATCACTTCCCTTACTTTGCCTAAGGCCATTTTCAGCCTGCCCTTGCCAGTGCCTACAGCCTGGTGCCAGACTGTGCTCCCAAGCACCAGGTGCGGGATCGGTTGCCAGCTCACACCCCAGAGGTGAAGGAGAGGTAACTGTGGAAATTTCTCCTTGCCGAGTCACTTCACTGCTGCTCTTGGCTTGCCGAGTCTGGAGTGGCACATTTTTGTGTTGTGGGTGGTTTTTCTAGAGCTACGATTCCAGGGCTGAGCTGGGATCATTTTCTGGTCAAACACTCACAAGGTTTTCCCAGTGCCTCCCCAGCCGACACAGCCAGCTTCGAGAAGTGATTTCCCTGTTCCCAGAATGGTCACCAGGCCTGCACAGAGCCAAACCCTCAGTGTTCTGGCAGAACTGATAAAAAGGCAAGGATTAACAATCTGAAGTGTGAAGAAAAGCAGGGGTGGCCAGCCTCTCTGGCAAAGTGGTCCATTTCCTATTCCTGCTGCCGCTTCATGTCCTATCAGGATTTGTCTCAGCATTTGCGCTGGTGTTATAGTGAGTGTTTCTGTGAGACTTGAAACCTCTGTCAGAAATGCAATTCCAGTGGATTTGTCACCTTCTAACACAGAAATGCCTCCATGCCATTGGCTCTCAGTGGGCTCTCAGCTGGACAGAAAGGTTTTGGTCCCATCCACCCCTCAAAGAAAGGGCAGTTGAACTTGTGCAGCCCAGTGTAAAAGTTTTAACAGCATCTGTGGTGTCCCTTGTCACTGTAATCCATGACTCATGGGGCTGCAGGCTGAGAACTCTGACCTGGGTGTTCTCTGTCAGCAGATCAAACACAGCAAAGCTACAAAAATCCCTAAAATCAAACAAAAACCTAAGTTCTTTTTTTGCTCATGGTCAACTATTGTGAATGCGGGATGTGCACCATGCCTCTCAGGAAACTCTGATTGTTACTATATTATTATTAGCCACTAGTTACTAAACAAATTTTTTGTGACTAGATGTCTGTCTTCTGGATAATTGGATTCAGGAAAAAGATTACTCTTTCCTCTGAGGTACATTAATTGACATGTAACTGCCAAAAAAAAAACCCCCAAAACCAACAAAAAACCAAATTAGTCATTTAGTTGAGTATTTCAAGTAGAACATTGCTTGGATATTTTTCCAGTCCAAAGACCTAATATCTCGATTAGATACTAACACTGCTCTCTCCTCACCACTGAGCCACTTGCGTAGTCAGAGAAGGCTGTCGGGTTGATCAAGTGTGATAAATCTGTGGTGACTACTCCTGCCTGCCTGTTTGACCTTCATCTGTCTGGAAACAGCTTCCAGATCTATCTGCTCCACCACTTCAGGGACTGAGGCTGACCAGCCTCTAGTTTTCCATCTGCTCTTCCTGTTCTTGAAGTTAGAAGGGACATTCTCTTTCTTCCTCTCCTCAAGAATCTTCTCCTGATCACCATGCCCTTTCAAAGGTTATCAAGTGTCCTCAAATTCCATCAACCAGTTCCTTCAGCTCTTGTGAGGGCAACCCATAGGGTTCCAGGGACTTGTCAGGGTCTGGCTTATTTAAGTAGTCCCTAACCTGTTGCTTCTCCAGTGCTAGGAAATCTTCCTTGCCCAGCATCTTACAATGGCCTCAAGTGTCTGGGATTCCTAAAGGCAAATAAAACCAGTGAAGACTGAGACAAAGGTGGCATTGTCAGCTTTCCTGTGTCCTTTGTCACCAAGCTCTGCCTTGGGCCCAGCTTTTCCCTATTCACCCTTTGACTGCTTATTTACTTTAGAAACATTTATTGATGAACCTTCATCTCCCTCTGTAAATTCAATTTACCTTTTATAACAATATACCTGCATATTCTGACAGTATCTCTAAATTCCTCCTGAGCCACCTGTCCCTTCTTCCACCTCCTGAACACTTCTTATGCTTAATTCTTACCTGTAGTTCCTTGTTCATCCATGCAGGCCTGCTGCTACCTCTGCTTGATCTGTTCCTTGTTGGAAGGGGCTTGAGATCAGAGAAGGTGATCCTCAAAAATGGGTCCAAAAAAATGGAGGTTTTTTAAGAGCTTCATTGTTTTTTGATGGATGATCTAGCTAGGCAGTCACCTCAGCTGTTGGGAATAAATTAAGGTTCACCAGAGTTTCCAGAATGCCTGCAGGAAGCCTATGTGATGGACTTGATTTTGGGACAGCAGTTAGCTGTGAGAGATCTCACAATTGGTCACACACAACCATTTTCCTTTCTCAAGATCAAACAAGCTCCACAAATCTTGGTGTTAGAGACGAGGGTCCTACCTTTGATTAGCAAGCTGCAGCTTTGCTGTAGTTTCTCCAAGACAGTTCTGTTCACTCGGGTCATCATCTGTGTGACTCTTTAACAGCCCCTTGTCTCACCCAGTTCTCACTCTGGGCATGTCACAGTTCAGCAGGAGGTGGTCACTGTAAATAAACCTAGGACACCTGACCACGGGTCAAGCAAGGCAAAGCTCGTTGGGACTGCACTCACTGTGGCCCATAAAGTCACCATCCCTTCATTACTCAGATCTCACCTCTGGCCTTCCTTTTCCTGGTAACTCAGTTCTCTCTTTGCACTGTAAACAAAAGCTCTTGTAAAATCCGTGGGGAAGCTTTCAGGTAGCTCGTGTGCCAAAAGCAGCACAACATTGCTAGGAAAGGGCAGAGCTTCTACAGGACTCATCTGTATCTCCTAAAACCCCACACAGCTAAAAAAGGACAGTCCAGTTTCCTCTGGAAATGGATCACTTCACATTGACATGCACTCTCCCCTTGATTTCCTCACTTGCACTCCCTGCAGAGAGTACAGCTGCCCTGGTGCAGGTGGCCACAGGCTCAGCAGGACTCAAAGCACCCTAATCCCTACACACACACTTTGTGGGGAAACTCCCAAGTGTGTTTTATCCTTTTCCCTTTCACTGTTCATCCTAACAGTGTGATTCTCCTGAAGGAACAAAGCAAATGCTCTGCAGCAGTAGCAAGAATCAGTTGAGGAAGCAAGGGTGACATCCCCCTCATCTTTTGGCCTCTGTGCACTGGGAGCATCAGCTGGCACAGCTCACAGACGCAGGGTGGGGGTCAGTGGCACTTTGAAAAGAAGGAAGGATGGAGGCTGAAGCTCGGGAGGAGTGTGGGCACTCCAGGCACTGCCTGCCTTACAGCTGTCTCCCTCTCCTGAAAGCCGCTGCAGGTTCTGTTCCCCAGCTCCTCTCTGAGTCTCACCCAGAATGCTTTATGGGTGGCCCTTCATGATGAAAGCCTTTCAGGGCAGAGCCTTGAAGCTTTGCTACACGGTCAGTCTCTGCCCAATCCTGACCTTCCTCTGCCCTTCATCTGTTTCGAGCACCTGCTCAGGAGCAAAGTGATACTTTCTTTGTTTTTCATCATTTACCCTGTCTTCAGCACACCTCTGTATTCAAACATCATCTGCCACCATCTACCCACGGCACAACCAAAACCATTCCAGCTCCCAGATCCCCTCCCAGGTCGATGATATTCCCTCCCATCTTGATATATGTGCATAATTTATCTTGCTTAAAGCAGAATTATTCTACCTGCAGCACGCAGAGGAAAAGGGGAATGGGTTAGCTTTTACCTTGCTCCTTTCTTTTCTTGCTGCTGTTTCCACTGTTGTAGAAAATTACACTGAATTCTTTAAAGGAGGCCTAAGCCCATTCAGCAGATATGGAGAGTCCATTGCCTTCAGGAACACCAGTTAAATACATCAGGAAGGTCATGCTGACAGACTGCAGGGCTGGTGTCCAGCTGTTGGAGACCTGAACAAACTGCTGAGAGGGCAGAAACTTTTCCAACAAGTGCCATCAGTATTCCTTCTCATGTGTGGGATCCATTCATCCTGTTAAATGCCACCTTCCTCTGTTAAATGCCACTTTGCTCTTCTGCAATAGCAGTTCCAAAACTCCCTGCTTTAAAATTGCAGCAAGTCCAGAACTCACATCCACTAAGCCATCCAAGGCCATCATTCTTTGCTTGCAAGGAAATCACTTATTTGGATGTAGCTTGGCCAGTTAAGTTCTCAGAGGTACTTTTATTGCCTCCAAGGTTATGTCCTGAAATGCACAGCCTGGATCTGTTGATGAGCTATTAGAAATGCTGCCTGGAAATGAAAGTTCTAAGCTCGAGTTCTCTGCTCTCAGGTAATCTGCTGCCTGTTGCATCCTTCCAGGGAAATGCATGTGTTGCAGCTCTTTGAGCTTCTCCATTGTGTGTCTTTTTCTATTGTCAATATCTCTTATTTAGGTGTTATTTCTATGAATTCTGTTGTTGGTTTCTCTGGAAATGGTACCACTTGGTCTCCTGTCCTTCATCCTTCTGTTTGTGCAATGAGTAAGTTCTGGACATCACTGTGTAATTTATTTGGGATCACTTCTCTAATGCAAGGATGCCACTCAGAATTCTGTATTACAACATACAAGGTGTATGCAGTTAATAGCATACAGTTTTGATTTTTTTAAATGAAAAATAATTTTATTGAAAAAAAATCAAAAAATTCTGTAATGTTAAAGAAAAAGGAAAATAACTTTTTTTCTTTTTTTTTTTTTTTTGCCAGAAACATTTTCAAAAGCTGATTATTCTGTGAAATAAAGTGTTGAATTTCTGATCAACTCTAGTAATCCTGCTCAATTGGAACTTCAGAAACTACAGAAACTTCAGTTCTTCCTGGAGGAAGTCCCACAGAACCTAAAATGACCTTTCTGTAGAGTTTAAAACTCCTCCATCACATTCTTTTCATGTGATCTTGATTATTTTTATTATTTTTTTTTTTTACTCTGAGCAGCACAGGGAAAAGAGTACAATGAATAAAGATGCTTTGAGGTCTGTGCCAGAAATATATGAAGGAAGTGGAATGTGTTTCTTTGACATATAACAGAAATTAGATGCTTTAAAAAAAAAATTCTTTTGAAAAAGCGTGTTTCCCTGCAGCAGATGCACAACGTTTGTTTGTTTACTTAGAAAATTTTGTTGTGTATGTGTCAATACTCACAGTGTACTCCAGCAGCTGAAGTAATTTTGTTTCTGCCTTCAGACATTGCTGGGTTTTCTTCAATAGCCTACAGTATAGATTTTAAAAAAAAAGGTAATTAGCAGCTGTGCAAAAAGGGCAAGTCATGTATGAAGCAGCAAAGGGTCCTTGCAGTGATGAAAGCAAAGGCTGGGCTGCACTAGCAGGACAGTTACAGCCAGCAGACACAGGGGAATGATTGCTGCCCTCAGCACTTGTGAGACCACATCTGGGATTCTGTGCCACGTTTTGGGCCACTCAAGAGAGACAATTTGGTGGAAGAACATAAAATTTCTTTCTGTTGGACTACTAAGTCATAGAAATTGCTTGGACTATCCCACAAATTCCTATTTTTACCCTGAAATTGAATTACATTTCATTCAGAAGGTGCAGTGCAGGGTAGAAATTAGGTTCGTATGACTAGGAGCCAAAAAAAATTCCCTACCACGTTCGTACAGGAAGCATGTTCTTCCTTTGACATCCTGAGTAACTCAGGCACTTCAGTGACATGTTTCGCCTCAAGGTATTTGTGCATCCCCTGCTCCTCAGTTCACGCTTCTCAGCACTTACTGTCCCCAGCAACCCGCTCATTGGGTTTTAGCCAGTTGCTTCGCTGATTTTGCTTTACACTTAGCCAGTAATAACAAGTCTCATGACAACAGACCCAAAGATTTATCAGATTTCCTTGAAAACAACTTCAGCCTCCTCACAGCTGGTCTCCTACCCGATCCTCGAAAGAATCCCTCCGGATGGAAGCTGAGGGTGCAGATTAGGACGCTGGAACGGAGGGGTCAGGGGTGCTGCCTGCTGCTGTTTCGGGAGCCGCTGGGCAGGCAGGAGTCGCCTCCGAGGCCAGGTAAGCAGGGGCAGTTCCCACCTCCTTACCCGTGAAGGAGCCAGGGGACGGCGCGGGTGCTCTCGCCGGGCTGACCCTGAGCCCTCTGTCCCATCTCCTCCCCGGGCCCAGGACGCGCCGCTGCTCTTGGCTTCTCCTTCAAGCACGAAGGGCTTTGACGTGTGCCCGGCCGGCGCTGCCCGCAGCGCAAAGTGCAGGGGGCGGTGCCGGGGCTGCCCCGCCGCGGCCCCGCTGCCCCTCACGGGCGCT
>VWZN01017941.1:1181111-1239545 GCA_013396955.1 Regulus satrapa | reverse complement strand
CCTGGCCGGGCCCCGGCCACAGGAGCGCCCCGGCTGCCCCCCGGCCCCTTCCGCCAAGGCCGAGGCGCGGGTGCTGGTCATCAACACGGGCGGCACCATCGGCATGGTGCAGGACGTCAAGGGTGAGAGGGGCCGGCGGCGGGGGTGTGGGGGTGGCTGCGGGGAGCGGCGCCGGGGCTGCCTCGGCGGGGCGCGACCCGGGGACCCGGCGCGGTTTGCGGTGCGGCATCGCTGCTTCGAGAGGCTCCCTCTAATCCCCGGCTCCCGTCAGCTGGTTCGCCCGGGAGCTCGGCTGATGGGCATCCTTGTGAGCGTCCCAGCGAACAGCAGCGGCTTTTGGCAGAGCACAACGTGTTTCCTGCAGCGCGAGTCCTCTCTGCCCTGCCTCGCTCGCTGAAAATGAAACCAACGTCACCGTGTTAGTCATGCGGGCTGTTTTTAGCGCTAAATGGGCCACTGTCAGCGGGCACCCAGAGAGCGTGTGCCTGGCATCGCTGCTGGGAGCTGGTGGCCGTGACGAGGTTTTTCCAGCGGTGCCCTGGCAGCCGCAGCGGATGCGGGTGCGGCCGCTGCCAGGTGTCAGGATGAGATCGGGTGCAGTGGCAGACCCGCCTGCCTCGGGTCAAGTTTCTGCTGCTCTCCCAACCGCTCTTGGCCTCCTTCATGAGATCACTGAAGAGTTTCTGCCTTACCGTACCAAGGGAGGGGGAGACTGCCTAAAACACGAGATATGCCAAACTCTCTCCCAGCAGCTGGAAGGTGTTTCCATCCAAAACTAAACACCGAGCTGTGTCAGTACAATGCCTGCATTTTATCTGAAGTATTCTTAGATGCCTAGAGGTATATGCTGTGGGTTTTTAGGTCCCTAAATGTCAGCAGATAGGTGTCCAAACTCACCTGACACTTCCACAGCTCCCCAGGTTGGAGTGGCACCTAAGCACGAAGTGATCATCACTCAGTAGGCATAGATCCCAGGGGATACCAGAAACATCAACCCATTAGTGTGTCTGGGGAACAAACGGATTTCAGTCAGGTCTGACTCGCTGTAGGGCTGTGTGCATGCCAGTGTTGGATTAAAGGAAAACAAGGTAACGTGAGAGTGAGAGGGAAACAGCCCAGTTTTGATAAGTATCTGTTTAGTTTCTTTCCTCCTTTACTTGGAAGACAGTGGAGCATCCCAGGCTTCCGCAGCTTGTCTCTGTCTTGATTCAAAAGCATGGGTACTTCTGATCTCTACTAGAGAGTTTTGTGCCCTTCCTGAAATACACTCTGTGCTTCTTATTTGTAGGATTAAAACACTTGGGGCTTCGCCTTGGAGCTTCCTAGATAGGCTTATTTTCAAACACATGTCCTTTCTTCTCAGGAGACAGTGATTGGCTGATCTTTATTATTGTAGTAAAGATGCTTTAAGGTGTTTTTTTGTTTTATATGGCTGTCATCTTTGTTTTTAATCCGTCAAAGTTATAAAAAAAAAGTACAACATCTTTCAGTGCTATGTGCTGACTTGCCTTTCTCAGTTTGTATTGTTTATGCTAAAACAATTTCCTACTTCTATTGCTTCAGCTTTCTAAACGCCTTTATAAAGCTAATAAATTATAATCACGTGTCTCATTCTTTTATGAATGAACTTTATAACCTCTTCTCATCTTGTATGTTGTTTTTTTTTTCCCTTTTGCTTAACAAGTGTCAATCATTAAAGTATGTGCAAACAGTCTAACAGTTATGATCCAATGGTGTTGACTTGCTGCATCCTGGGGGGTTGGTTTGACCTGCTTTTCATACCCACATCTAGCTGCAGAGCAGCCAGAGTACCTCTTTCAGAATATTTGGCAGTCTTTAGTGTTCAGGCAGAAGCTAGTGAAAGGGCATGGGAAAGGCAGCATGCTTCAAGGGAAGATACAATAGATGCTCATTTCTTTTATTTATCAGTGGGTGGAAAGTGCCTGTTTACAGCCCTTCCTGGAATTGCAAGTGTTTTACTTCAAGTGTGGTGTAGCTCATCTGGCAATTCCAGCAGGTCTTGGAAATTCTTGTTGGAATTTCTGCTCACCTATGTTACCTGTGCAGGAGTAATTTTCAGAGGATGAACAGTCTGTTTCATGTGACTTGGATCTTTTATGTGACTTGGATGATAACCAGGCTCAGGTGCAGCCTCTGTTAAGTATTTATGTTTTTGCCATCAAGCCACTTCAGTGCATTTTCAAAGTTTCTTACTCCTACTTATTTCCTCCTACATTAGTTTCTTTTGGCTTATCAGTAACTCATTTCAGAATGAGAACCTTGCTGCACTCCAGAGTGAGCTTACTGTGATAGTGATCTTTCCATCAAGTTTGTGCTGGTGCCTTCAGGAAGATCTTTTCCTTGGGCATGTGGGCCAGGTCTCTTTCCTAACTTTCACCTGTAATAAGGAAAAAAAAAACCCAACAAATCCAAGTAGAACTAAGATAAGTATCCTTAGAAAGATTATCTATCTTGGAATAGTCTACTTAGGGGGCTTAGTTATTTATCTGTCCTTTTTAGACATACTAGATTGCCAAAGGACTGGCTGCTGTACCCCAAACCTTTTTCTGTTTGAAATCTGTGTACCTCTCTTCTGAAAGCTCCACATAGCTGCTGCAGTTAATATTTTTGCTCCCTGTTATGTGCAGCAGCACAGGCTGTGGGATATCTTGGTTGGCAGGTAGATATTACTGTGTTATCTACAGCACCAGAGTGAAAAGCAGAGTCCTGGCCTGTGGGTGAGACAGAACAGTGGTTGCAGTCCTTAGCCACCGGTGCCAGTTTGCCATCCTGCCTTTGTCCACCTGCCCTGTGAGGCCAGGGCTGGCCAGCTGACAGGGGACAGGACAGAACTTGATGAGAGCTATTTGGACGAGTCCCACAGCCTGCCTCTTCTCTGCAGGGGTGAAGTTCCTTCAAATACCAGGTCAACAAGCTTGGCTCACAAAAGCTGTTGTCCAGGCAGAATAAAGTGGGAGTGTTCTTAAAACCATTGCACTTGAGTTCCCCTGCGTTTGCTTCTTGAAGCTGTAAAGTAGAAATCACTGCTGGACGTGGCTGCGTGTGAGAGGCTGTCTAGGTTCTAAGTGGGTCATCTCAGATATCTGCAGAATGCCTTAAAAGAAAGGTTTACATTCTGTGCAAGTAATTATGGAAAAATCCTGACAGATTTGTGATTAAGAGATGAGGAGGAACTGCTGTTTATAGAGAAGGGATTAAAGAATAATAACGTACATCAGCTCTCCAGTTCCTGTGGCAAATACAAAAAATAAACAGTCTAATCCATTGTCAATATTCAGAGCATATTGAGATGAACACTGGACAAACAGAAGAATAATCAGAAAACACCCAGGAAACATTTGAAACTGGGCTGCATTTCTGAGCCAAAATGACTCAATGCCCAAGCACAACAGAAGTGGCCATTTGTGACTAAGCTAGGAACATCCTTAATAGGAAAAGCAGGGATTATAGCTGAATGAATGAAACATCCAAGGCTTGAAAGTGTTTTAAGTATATTTTGTAAGACAAAGTATTCTGGCAGTAATCCAAAGAAATCTACTCAAATTCTGTTGCTGTCCTGTGAGGAAGTTGGCTATGAAGAGGCTTCCTTCTTAATTTAAGGCAAGCCAGGAGGGAGATCAGGGAGTTCTTAAGGATTTTTTCTTCAGCTTGGAAAGTAAATGGGAAAAGCTAGAAAAACTATTGAAAAATATTCTCTGTGTTTTGAGTATTTGAAATAAACCTTGCTGTTTGAAGATGAACCAAAAATAATTAAAGATGCTAACTTGGAAGAGAATCATGTTTAAATAAACAGAAGTAGGAAATAGGAGAATTCCCCGGCCTCAAAATAGAAATAACTAGAACTATCAGAAGTAGAATAATGAGGTTTGTTTGCCACGTAAACAGGTAATATGAAACATTGAGATTAAACTGAACCCGACAGTAAAATTTTAAAGTCTAGAAGGCAGTGCCTCTGTTGGAAGTTCCTTATAAGAAAACTGTCTCAAGAAGTCATACGTCAGTAAAACAGGATGGCTTCTGATTCTGGGTGCCAGGACTTCTGCTGTCATTCCTGAAACAGGGTGCTGGGAGATGAGTTGCAGCTTTAGGGTCACAGGTCAGCTCAGTTCTGTGGTGCTGAGGACTGTAACGTCACATTGGGTGCCTTTCTGACCCACAGAGAACAGCTTGCAGATTCCCTTGGAAATACTGCAGGTCCACCAAACACTAAACATGTTCTTGGGCTAGTTTAAACAGCAGCTGTTTTAAGGTCCCTGCCACAGACAGACCCCATCACAAGCCAGGAGAGGGAGAGCAGAGTTTGAGATACATCCACACGCTTTCAACTTTTTCTATTCAGAGTTTTATGCACCTTTTTTTCCTTTTCTCAGTTCAGATGTTTAGTCCTAAACCTGCTAGTGGAAAGTACCTAGTATATATCACAACTTGATAGTATGGAACAATGCTGGGTGCTGTTCAAGTCTTCTTGAGCAGTAATGTGAAAGAGAATGGTAGCTTTCTGCTACAGTTGCAAAAATTGGCTTCCTGACCCTGTTTCTGATAACTATTTGCACACAAGCAACAATGAAAAATAGGTAAAAGCATCAATGTTTGATGTGGAAGAGATTTGAAACCTTATTTGTCTTAAATAAAGGACTTATCTATTTTAAGTCAAGGAAAGAATAACCGAATAAGTATTTATTAGTTATGTTCATTTTTCATGGTTTTAAACTGGCTGCTTAATTCGGAAGGATAGGCAAACTGCTGTGTAACTTGTCTTCTTCCTTCCTTACTGCGCCACTTGCTTCCTTCCATCCCTGCTCCTTTCTTTACTTCCTTTATTCTTTGTTTTTAAGGGCTTGCTCCCGAGGCCAATAAATTAGTGAACAGCTTGAGAACGATGCCAATGCTGCACGATGAGGCGTATGCCCGGGAAACAAAACTGAACAACTCCCATGAATTCCCAGAGAACACACTGGTGCTCCCGTAAGTACAGAAGGGTTAGGAAGTATCTTGTTATTTTTCAGGTAATTACATCTCTAGACATTTGACGTGAAGAGTCTATAATGAGATTAGCAAAATTGCTTATGTTTAAAAGAAAGTTTAAAAGAAAAAAGTCCACCATGTTTGATGTGATGGAAAAGATGTGTTTGGATATATTTGCAATGAAGTGCCTTAGAACTGCCTGAGAAATAATTTTTAAATTAGGTAACAAGTAACCATTCTGGGCAGTCTATTCCTGGATTTTTAATTAAAAAAAATATATTAAGTTGTTGTTGTTGTGCAAACATACAAGTATTCTACATAAACTAAGAAAACTGTATCTATAACTCCATGAGAATTATATTCAGCATATGTTTGAAAAAGTAGCATGTAATTAATGCAGCTGTGAATAGGCCTCATGCTTTAATTCTGCAGGCCTTCTGTTTTTAAAAGCCCTAAAAGCTGATTTTTTTTTTACCAAATTTATGCAACATTATGATAATAAGTGATGGGCTTATAATTAATCTGCATTGCTTCTTAACTGTTGGGCAATGATTAATAAGCTTATAGGTTTTATTTAGAGGGCAGTATGCTAATGTGAAATATTCCCTAGCGGTGATGAATGACTGTACCCCTGTAAACGTGCTAACTTTGCACAAAGGATGATTCTACACCGTTGTTCAAAAATAAATGGGACCATAGCTGGTTTTCTATAAGAGTAAAAATGTATATTCAGTACTCTGTAAGGCAAAAAACATGATATTTAAAGAAAAGAAAAGGTTTATGAAATTTTTTCTACTTTGTATCAAGGTCTCTATAAATCTTTTAAAAGTAACCTCTTAAAAGGCAGACAGTGGGAAAAAGAGTAAAGGAAAAAAACTAATGGGCACCTGGTGCAGTAGCATTTATATAAATATACAGTTTGTGTTAAATATGATGCTTACACTAAGAAAAATGGAGCTCTGTTATGACACGGTGCTTGAATAACTTTTCAATACTTAAGGGATTAGAAACATAAAAAAGCTACACTAATATACCAAATACTATGAGTCCTAAATATACTTCTCCTGGCACAGCTTTATCTGAAAACCAGAAAAACTTAAAACAATCATTCACATCAAAAAAACTGGAGGTTTAAAAACTAATCTTGTCTTGTTTTTCTGGCATTGCTGTTTGCTGTTTCTGGAGGTTAGTTGTGGCAATTTGCCATCTTGTCTTTTATGCTAGCCAAGTGATATTTTAACTAGGTGGTTGAGAAATATTGTGAGTTCCTGAGGGGAGAAAGTTTTGTGAACTTTGTGTATTGGTGTGTAACGTCAATATGAGAAGAATGACGTGATCTCTTTTTAGAGAGAGACATCAGAAACTGAAGACAGGCCTGGTTTCTGGTATCAAGATGTCATGTTTTATTTAAAAACAGCACATTCTCAGGAGGGCTTTCTTGTCAAAGATTTTCATCTGGCTTCCAGAGTTGCTCTTAGCATGTATAAATGCGATATTCAGCAAGGCAGTTTTTCATGTGAAGTCTGACTTCTTAGGTACAGGATGTCAGTTTAAACACATTGTTTAAATGCTTTCTCTGCTGTATGCAACACTCTTAGAGGTTTCATAGGAGGAATGAGTCTGCAGATTATATTGGAAGTCTCAGGTGGCTCAAAAAAGGGAAATACTGCACCCAACTTCAAAAGGGATAGAAAGGAGATCATGGGACCCACTGACCTGTCAGCCTCCCCTCTGTGCATGGCAGAGTTATGAAACAGATCTTTGTAGAAGCTCTGCTAAGGCACATGGAGAACAGGAGGGTGATTTCAGCTAGCACAGCTTTACCAAGACTTCCGTAAAACTTTTGACGTGGTCCCTTACAACATCCTTCTCTCTAAATTGAGAGAGATGGATTTGATGTGTGGACTGTTCAGCAGATGAGGGATTCATTGGATGGTTACAGCCAGAAGGTGGTGGTCAGTGGCTCAGAGTCATGATAGACATCTGGTGACAAGTGGTATTTCTCAGGGGTCTATATTGGACCTAGTGTTTTTTAATATCTCCATTGAAGACATGGATGGAGGGATCAAGGACGGCCTCAGCAAACTTGTAGATGACACCAAGCTGCATGGTGCTGCTGGCACACCTTGACATACTCTGGATGCCATCCAGAGGGACCTGGACAAGCTCAAGAATTGGGTCTATGTGAATCTCACAAGGATAACAGGACCAAGTGCTGTTGCTGCACCTGGGTCAGGACAACCCTGGTATCCATCCAGGCTGAGGATGAACAGATGGAGAGCAGCCCTGCCCAGAAGGACTTGGGGGTGCTGGTGAATGAGAGGCTGGGCATGACCCAGCTATGTGCACTCACAGCCCAGAAACCACCCATGTCTGCCTCCCAGGTTGTATTTATTATTAAATTAAATTTAGGTATTTATGTTTTAAATCTCACCAAGCCATGAACTTCTAAACTTGGAATTTAAGTTGCAGATTTAAGACATTTTTCACCTAGATTTGGGGAATGGGGAGGAAAAGTGTGAAAACGAATGATTTAAAGAAAAAAATCAGAAGTGATGAGATTATATTAATGCTAAGGGTTTTTTCCCAATTCTCTTTCTTCGTAGCCTCTCTAAGCAAAACAAGAGAATCTTTTACACAATCCTTGAGCTCTCGCCACTGCTTGATTCTTCCAACATGACACCAGATGACTGGGCCAAAATTGCAAAGAAACTTGAGGTACAGTGATGTGGGATAAGAATTCATTTTTCACTTAAACCAAACCAGCAGTGTATCTAGTACACTTTGGAAGATAAAACAATTCAGTAGTACTATACATATATATTTGTTTCTTTAAATGTAAAGTACCTTAATTAGTGACTTGCAAAGTAAGAAGTACTGTGCTTGCAAAGTTTTCAGAATTTTTATTTCATTTGGAAATGTTGTAAACTCCTTAAAGTTACATAATTCTTCCAAGGATGAGCCATGCCATAATTCCGTACTACAAAATAAGTAGAAAACTCACAGCTGTGATTGAATAAAGCATGTAATATGTAAGTTGATGTGTCCTAAAACATTGAATTGAATTCGCTGTCTAAAAATGTTGAATAAAATCCTTATGTGTGGGTAACTTAGCTGAAGGTTGCTTAGTTATACATCATTTGAGTGTTCAAATAGCTTAATAGTTGCCTATTGACATAGAAAATAATTTAATGTCTTTCTTACTCTTGGCACACATGGACTGGACTAGCTTTGGCTTTGCAACCAGTAGAAAAAATTGCTACCATGGGTAGGTTTCCCACTGTGGAAAATATTTAAAGCCCTAGATATTTCTGCATATATAGATAAACTCATTTCATCCTTCTCTAGAATTAAAAAAATCAGCATTTCTGTGCTCCTGTCCCTTGTCTGAACTTAGCTGTGTGCTTTAAAAAAAGCAAAACTGCAAAACACTTCAAATGCTTCACACCAGGAATTCATACATAGCTGACAGAAATAAATAACTGTGGGTCTGTGAAGATACTGCTCTTCCACTCTCTGATAGTGGGCTTTATAGTGTAAATTCCCTTCTTCCACCATGCTGTAGCAATGCAAGTGAACAGTTCAATAATGCAGGGAGTGCTGCTGAAGGCTCAGGTAAGTTTTTCCCCTTCAGCCTCTCTCATCCTGAAACCACTAAACTTGGGAGGTTGCTTATCCCATGAAATATGTCTTGCCAAGGCAAAGAAGAGATGGAGTGTACATGAAAAGTCTTCAGGATGGAACAGGGGTGCAGCTGGGAAAAGTCCAGGGCCAAGAGAAGGCAGCAATCCCATGCTGAATAGGAGAGAATTTACCTTTTTTCCTTATTGCGTATTAGTTTTTATTTTTTTTAAAAAGTGGGTTTTTTTCTTGTACACAGGTTCTCTGTGTGTCCAGTTTGTGTAATCCAAATGAAGAGTTCTGAGAGGGCAAAACAAAGAAACCCTTTTCAACTCTCTAGTTTGTGTACAGGCACTGCCACTTTCACAGAATTCACAGAATCACTGGGTTGGAAGAGATCTTCAAGATCATCAGGTCCAGCCCGTGCCCTAACACCTCAACTGAGGCATTGCACCAAGTGCCACATCCAGTCTTTTTTTAAACACATCCAGGGATGGTGGCTCCACCACCTCACTGGGCAGACCATTCCAGTACTTTATCACTCTTTCAGTGAAAAACCTTTTCCTAATATCCAACCTAATTTTCACTTGACACAGCTTGAGACTGTATCCTCTGGTTCTGTCAGTTGCTGCCTGGAGAAAGAGACCAACCCCACCTGCCTACAGCCACCCCTCAGGGAGTTGTAGAGAGTGATAAGGTCACTCCTGAGTCTCTTCCATGCTAAACAGCCCCGGCTCCCTCAGTCATTCCTCACAGAGCTTGTGCTCCAAGCCCCTCACCAGCCTCGTTGTCCTCCTCTGGACATGCTGGAGTGTCTGAATGTCCTTCCCAAACTGAGGGGCCGGAACTGGACACAACACTTGAGGTGTGGCCTCACCAGTGCTATGTACAGGGGAAGGATGACTTCCCTGCTCCTGCTGGCCACACCATTCCTGATACAGGCCAGTGTGCCCTTGGCCTTCTTGGCCACCAGGGCACTCTGCTGGCTCATGTTCAGCTGGCTGTTGACCAGTACCCTCAGGTCCCTTTCTGCCTGGGCACTGTCCAGCCACACCGCCCCCGGCCTATAATGCTGCCGGGGGTTATTATAGCCAAAATGCAGGACTCAGCACTTGGACTTATTAAACTTCATCTTGTTGGACTCTGATCACTCATCCAACCATTCCAGGTCTCTGTGCAGAGCCCTCCTACCTTCCAAAAGATTGACACACTCTCCCAGCTTAGTATTGTCTGCAGATTTACTAATGACAGACTCAATGCCCTCATCCATGTCACCAATAAAATTACTGAACAGAACAGGCCCCAGCACAGACCCTTGGGGGACACCACTGGTGACTGCCCCCCAGCTGCATGCAGCACTGTTACCACTCCTCTCTGGGCCTGGCCATCCAGCCAGTTCTTCTTAAACCAGCACAGAGTGCTCCTGTCCAAGCCATGGGCTGCAGCTTTTCCAGGGAATGCTGTGGGAGACAGTGTCAAAGGCCTTGCTGAAGTCCAGGTACACAACATCCACAGCCTTTCCTGCATCCACCAGGCGGGTCACTTGGTCATGAAAGGAGACCAGGTTGGTCAAACACAACCTACCCCTCCTAAACCCATGCTGGCTGGATCTGATACCCTGGCCATCCTGTAAGTGCTGTGCAATGACATTCAGTATAAACTCTCAGGTCAGGCTGATTGGTCTGTAATTGCCAGCATCCTCCTTCCCACTCCTTTTGTGAATGGGTGTCACACTGGCCAGCTTCCCGTCATCTGGAACGTCCCCAGTGAGCCAGAACTGTTGGTAAATGATGGAGAGTGACTTCTCAAGCTCATCCGTCATCATCCTCATCACCCTGGGGTGGATCTCATCTGATCCCATAGATTTATGAATATCCAAGCATCTCAGCAGTTCTCTGACTGCTTCCTCCTGGATAACAGGAGGACCATTCTGCTTCCTGACACCAGCTACCAACCCAAGAGGACAGTTGTCCTGAAGGCAATTGTCTTCCTACTGAAAACTGAGGCAAAGAAGGCGTTATGAACTTCTGCCTTCTCCTCATCTGCAGTTACTAAATTCCTTCCCTCATCAAATAAAGAACCGAAGCTGGTCTTACCCTTCCTTTTACCATTAATATATTTGTAAAAACATTTTTTGTTATCCTTTACAGAAGTCATCATTTTAAGTTCAAACTGACTTGGGCCTCCCAAATTTTTTTCTACATGTTCTAGCAGCCCTCTTAAATACTTCCTGAGAGACCTGACCTTCCTTCCAAAAATTATATATCCTCTTTTTATTCCTGAGTTCCTCCAAAACCTCCATGCCCATCCAGGCTGGACTTTTACCTTGTCAACTCGTCTTTCAGCACACAGGGACAGTGCTCCTGTGCCCTCAAGATCTCTGTTTCGAAGCATGCCCACCTTTCCTGAATTCTTTTGTTCTTAAGGGCTACTTCCCAAGGAACTCTTTGAATAAGTCTCCTAAATAGGCCAAAATCTGCCCTCCAGAAGTCTTCATCTTGGACACTTGCTTGCTACAGCTGTAACATGCTGATGATTGTCCAGACTAAAACATTCCAAGTTGTTTCTGTCTCCTTAATTGGCAATTTGATCGTTTCCATTATGAAGCTTTAACTGAACTATGTTCTTTTGTATCTAATAAGGCTGAAAGTACCTGTGAGTGTGCTGATTTAGAGAGGACGGGTGGCTATTTCTATGATTTTGGCCCTACTTGAAACCTCCTTACCTTGTTGCTGCCTTGGTGAATGGTTGCAGCATGGTGTTTGCATCACATTGTAGCTTGGCCTGCAGAAAGATCTAGCAACCCTGGCAGTTGTTGTGTTGGCTCAGTTGCTAGAGGGAAGCAGAAATCCCCTGAAACTTTCAGTAGGTAGCAACAGGTAGACAGATATAAGTGAAGAAATAGCAAAAGGACAAGTAGGAACCTACAAATGTGTTTGGAAGTGACCTTCTTATCAGGAGGTGCCAAGTGTGTGTCAGTAGTGTAACATGAGGAGTCTAATTAAGAAGTCTTGTTTAAACCTCTTATTTTCCTCCCCATGTTAGCACTTCAGGTATCTGCTTAGAGTTCTGTGTAATCCTTTCCGTGTTACCGAGTTACATCAGAGACATCAGTGTCTCTCCCTGCAGTGTTTGCTATGTCCATCATTCTTAAAGTGGCTGAATCAATTCCTTTTTCTTCCAAAAGCTGGCAAATTACTATTCTCACAGGACGAGCAGTGTGATTCATGACTTTGCATTAAAAAAAAAACCCAAAAACAAACAAACCAAAACAAAACCACTACCTCTTTTGTGGAATTGTATGTAGATTAAAATTTTTGTGAAATTCATTTTGATATTGCATGTGCCTGATAGTGTAAGTGCCTTCTCAAAAACCAGCAGGTGAATATCCATTAATGAACAAGAAGCCTTTCCCCCAGGTTCTGCTATGGAAAGGATGGCTTTCCATCAGAAGAGGGCACTCTGACACTGGTATTTTGCCTGTCTGCCGTGGATTAAATGGACTGTTTTTTCCCCCCATATAATGATAGCCCTGGTTTGCCTAATCTGTTCCTGTAAATGGTGTAATCCCTAAAGTAAAAGCGGCAACAAGAAATCTGACTATACGACTAATTTGCATTTGTTAACATTCCTGTTTAAAGCCATTGCTAAGCTTTCCTTAATTAGGAGTCTTCTGGTTTAAAAACGCTGCATTAATATGTATACACAGAAGAATCTCTTTGACTGTTCCATAATCAGAATTACTGGCTCTAGTGTTTAGTGTCCGATTAACCCTTAATTGTATTTAAACTGGAAACAGGGTAAATTTAGGAGGAATTGTGTGTGCAGTACCCTATAAGACATTGTGCTGTTGCCCACATCAGTGAAAGTAATGTCCTGTGTACCTCACCTGCTGGTGGCAGGGCATTGCTTTAACAGTATGAAAACTGTTTCTTCACCTCCAGGAGCACTACGAGAAGTACGATGGTTTTGTGATCCTGCACGGTACTGATACTATGGCGTATACAGCTTCAGCCCTGTCCTTCATGTGTGAGAACCTGGGCAAAACTGTTGTTCTGACAGGATCTCAGGTAATGGAATTAATTTGAAGTTGGAGCAGGAATCCTCATTTTGGTTTTTTTGTGCAGAATTTGGCTGTATCCTGATTATCGCCGTACAGCTTAGCAGTGCAGGCCAGGCCCCTGGCCGGGGTGAATGGTCACAGTGCTGACAGATATGAGTGAGAAATGATGGGCTCACCCGCTGAGGATCTGCCCCATAATTTTATCATTAATGACTTCACAACTCAGTACCAAATCAGACCAGGAGTTCATTATTGCTGGGACCAGATGCTTCAGAGAAAGACATAAGCGCCTGTCATTGGCCATTGTGTATTAATCGGTTTATATGAGAAGCATTTTTCCAGCCTCAGGTGGCCACTGGTTGTCAGCTGTCTTCTTTTCTTTAAAAGCCCTGAAGCTTAGTATTTTTTGCTTCATCAGTTGCTATCTCAACTTACGTTACTCATGTTGCATTCTTTATAATTTAAAAAAAATAAACTTAAAGCATTAGATATATTTTTTATCATTTCTGTTTCACAAAACACCTAAATCTGTTTCCTTTCCTCTAAAGACTACATTTATTAATTTTCATTCTCTTAGCTGGAGATCAGCTCTTTGCATATTGTCTGAGGGGGAGGGGTTGTCTTACTAGAATAGCTTGCTTGAGTGTAAAATACTGCTCTAATCACAAAGGAAAGATGAAACATGACATTGTAAAATTCCCCTCCCCAATCTCATAACTTCCCTTTCACATGTGGTCTATTTGAAGTCGAAATACTAAAGTCTAGGAAGGAGTAGGCTCCCACTTGCTGTCTTGACATGGAGCAGCTTAGTCGTGATACATCAGTCAAGGTTTTGCATTCTTTTTGGTTTTATTGCTCAAAGATCTATCTGACATATGATCCAGCAAGGGAGCATATGATTTTCTTTTTTAATAATTGCTGAAAGAAGCACTCTCTTTTAATAAAGAGGCAGTCTGAAAAAGCATGGAAATCATCACTCAGCAGACTAAATTTCTGTTCTTAATCTTGCCCTCTTCTGTCAGTAATAACCTGCTGGCTCAGTTTTACTATGCTATGAGGAAAGATGGTGCAAGAGAGCTGTTGTGAAGCCCATAGTGACAGTTCTGTATGTTCTGGGGGTGTTGCTTTTTCTCTCTATCATCACTTCTCCTATGCTCAGTCACTTTTAACAATGCCTACTTGCTAGTTTTTATATTTTTCTTGAAGCAGTGTTAATATTCTTAATCACATTAGAAAAATCTCTGTATTAGTTTCTAAGCACTTAAATTACAAAATTCTGTTAATCAGAGAGAGAGAAGTCTTGCCATCTGCTGCAGTCTAAAATAGTTTGGGTGAAGAAGGAAAACTTTTCTTGTCATAAATCATGATTATATAAATTATTCATGTATTTGTATTGCACAAGTTGGACTCCTTTTTGTCTGCTGTGTAGGCTTTACATAAGGGCCAGGGTGTAATTTCAGTCTCTGCTCTTCAGGTGCCCATTTATGAGCTGCAGAATGACGGCCGAGACAACCTTCTGGGGGCACTGCTGATGGCTGGACAGTTCGTGATTCCTGAGGTCTGTTTGCCTGGGAAGACCATCTAAGAAGCTGCATTTCTTCCTCTAGCCAGGACACAAATACTCACTAAATGTCCGGTAGGCAGTAAGGAATTGCACTTTAGCAGGAAGGCGAATGGATTCCAACTGAGGTGACAGTGCTTGCATGGCAAAGCCTGTGCTGTTCGCACATTGGTCAGATTCCATTTGCCCGTACCCAATCTAGAATGAGTCTCAAGTCTGAAATGTAGGCTGCAGCAGACTTGACACTAGAGGTTCTCATGCAAGTATGTGGGATCTGAAGCACTTGAAAGTCTGTTTTTTAACTGAATGTAACTTTGAACTTCTCCAGTCGCTGTAGAACTGGTAGGAGTGTCTTCTAGCTCTGTTCCTGAACACTGAAGTGTCGAGAGTGATGCACCTAATGAACATGGAGCTACCTCCACAGTCTCAGAACCCTGCTGTTTGTGCTGTGCAGCCCAAAACTCCAAGAGAAAATGGGTCAGGTTACACCTCATTTTACTTTTGCCATGCTCCCAAAGCCAGTTCTTGTAAGACAACAGCAACAGCTGACTGGCCAAGATCTTAATAACTGATAACAGATTTGAGGTATCTCTTTTCCTTCAAGTTGACAAACTTTAATAGACTTGAGAAGGAGCATAATTATTTATGCCTGGTAACTCTTAAAAGTTATCCTCATTTTCACCAGGCCTTTTTTCATGTTTTGGACTCTGTTATACATAACTGATGAATTTATTTAAAAAGTTCACATGTTTTTTCCTCCATCTCTGAAGTAGACTCAGGCAAATTTGCTGTCTCCTAGAGTAAGCCTCGTGAGAGGATTATGAAACTAGTTAGCTCTTAACTTGTTTTGTTCTTAAATTCTTAAACCAATGTGTGACAGATGTGCCAACACTTTTTGAAAGGGTTAGACTTGTAAACATCTACTAGCCTCTGAGTTGCTTTAAAGATTTAGAAAACACTTTATAAAGGACGGACTACAGTATTTATCTACTGCATCTTTTAATTACTGGCTTATTCATGGACCTGTTTCTTTACTTGTCTTGCAGGTGTGCCTGTATTTTTATAATAAACTGTACAGGGGAAATAGGGTGACTAAGGTGGATGCTGGGAGTTTCAATGCCTTTTCCTCACCTAACCTGCCTCCACTTGCAAATGCTGAGGTTGATATTACAAGTAAGCAACATCATCTCTTAAGCCGTGTAATTTATGCTGCATGCAATAGAACTGTAGCTAAAAAGAACCTGTGCTTATGTAGTTGAAATGTCATTTTTAAAGTCAAATATCTTTGAAAGTCCTGTAGCTTGACTTCACTACATCTGCTCTGAATCTATTTAAATATTAGTAAGGCTGAGACTTTGTGACTCAACTGCATTTATCTATTGAATATAGATGTGAGCTAGGCTGACTTTGACTAAAGAGCCAGACTAACCAGAGGGAATGTTGCCCCTGTGTCAGGAAACAGCTTGCTCCAAAGATAAAATGAGGGCGTTAGGACTGAAAGAACAAAGAGTTTCATCTCATCAGTGACCATGCTGGACTCTGAAATCAGGGGAAAAAGTCATTGCAGGGTACTTGCAGCTTCAACAGATTCTCTGTTGCATGTCATTGTGTAAGATGTTTTACTGGATATTTAGGACCTGCCTGAACTGCAAACACACTGACAACAGCTGACCTAAAGTATGTGAAGCTTCTTTTCCCCAAGCTTACTCAGGCTGCCTGTAATTTTTCTGTGACTGTTTCTTGAGGAGGGGAAAAACTACCTGAAGGTTTCAGTACCCATTTGCAAAGTCATTAATTAGTAGTTCTTGCATAAAATGGCACCCTTTCTTTGGAGAGGGGATAAGAGAGAATTTAGAATCTAGTTAAATGAGGAGCTGCCAGAAAACATACTAAAGGACAGTTTTAAAAAAACACATGAGCTGCTTTTGTATAGATTAGGTATTAAAAAGGAACAAGACTTGGTGACAGTATCCATTATTAGTAAAAAATTTAAACAGTTCCTGAATTCTTCAGCTAAGTGGCATTAGTGGCTGTAGGAGATCTAGCCCTGTGCCATGCAATGTGTCATTCTGAATGGGTTCTACTGCTAGAGGAAGGCACTTTGCAATCTGGAAAAATAAACTTCTGCCTTGCACCTAATGAGTGGGAGTCGCTTAACAGTTTCAGGATCAAAGTGCTGTGTTTGTAGCAGCCAGATACAAACTAAGGAAGCCTGTGAAATACTGTCTGTAAGACATCTCTCAGGTAGAGAGCCTGCCACTGTTGTGCTGTGTCAAATAGGATGTCTCTGAAATCAGTGGAAATACTGTCGGTTGATTGTTGCAGTAAATTGGGGAGAATCTTCTTTCTTGGTTTTTTATGAAGTGCATCAAACAGGGTATGAATAAATTCTGTTTACCGACTGATCAATAATGAAATCAAGCTGTAAATTGCATGCTATTCCTCTCTTGGATTTGAATGAACTGTTTTGTGATTCCTTGTCTAGAGTAGAAAAATGAGAACGTTATTAAGCACTTCCCTTGGCCCATATTGGGACACGTTATCTTTTCAGTAAATGCCTCATTGGTATCAGTGGGGATTTCTGATTTAAAAACTGATGGTGTGATAGGCTCTATTTTTATTTGCTTCAGCTGATTACCCAGTTAGGGTAGCATCATTTATCCAAGATGACGGTGTCACTATTGAAGGATTGTTTCATTTTGAAAGAACATAGTTTATAGTAAGAGCAATCTACTGCTGCTGCTTTATTTTGTCCAAAGTAATTGTTTGAAATATCTCTGTCTCCCGTGAGTTTGCTTGTACAGTCCTTGTATGAAGCTTTCATGGAGACAAGGAACCACTTGGGCTTTTAAAAAAAACAAACAAAAAAATCTAGTATCTTTAAACTTTTTTCTTCCAAATGACTTTATATAATATATCTTAATCTTCCTGTGGACGGGGCTGACTCTGGCTGATTCAGCATTACAGAGAGCACCCCGAGGATGCCAGGAGGAGTAGGCCAGAAACTCTTCCTCAGGCTCCCTGGTTCTAACAAAGCTGAAAATTCCAGGGAAGCAGAAGGGGAGAGGTGGCCGGATGGAGGAAGTGGGGTGCATAAAGGGACCATGGGTGCACAGGAATGAGANGGATGGAGGAAGTGGGGTGCATAAAGGGATCATGGGTGCACAGGAATGAGATGTGCTGTTCATGGCTCAGCAGAGCATATAAAGGCACTGGTCTACTTCAGAGCTAGAGGGGAGAGGGAGAAGCTTAGTCTTCTTCCCTCCCTTACCCTTCCAGCTCTCTTCTTCATGTATGATATCCCCTTTTTATCCTGTTCCCTTTTGAGATTAAGCTCCCAGTGGATTTCTAATCCCATAACTGGCCATGTTCTTAGCCATATCCTTGGCTGTGTTAGCAGTACCTAACACAGTTGTGTTACTCAGCTCTAGATGAGCAAGTGTATGAACTTCCTTAGGCCTTTCAACTTAGCACAAGAAAATCCTGTAAGAAATTTTACAATTATAGCCCATGCCTGAGATGACTAAAAACCCCAGTGCTGATGGGAAATACTTTTGCAGCAGAATCAGAAATCTCTGTATGAAATGGACAGTATAGAAAAAATAAGAAATATTTCTAAAATCTCAAAGCTTATCAGATAAAATATATTACCTGATTTCTCCCATATTTTGAAAACGGGGAAGACAAGTAAGGCTAGTTCTCATGAAACCTGCAAAGATTCTCAGTATATTTTGTAACTGATTGCTTTATTCATGATTGTTCTAATGAAGCACACATGAAACTTGCTTTGTTACTGTGGCTGGAATTTCTTCACCACGCATGCATGTAACTCCTGGGAGTGGTGCACATGCACAGGACCATACGGTGAGAGACAACCTGTGCAGGGGACAGGGCCCGTGTGACTGTGTGTGCAGATGTGGCACAGCAGCAGACAGTTAGAAGGCTCTTTGGGGCTCGTCTGCCCACAAATCTCATTAGAGAGAAGCTATTAGTCACTGGCCAAGTGTGCATCTTGCTTGGTTATTTATGTAGAAAGCCCAGGTCATTTATGTACGAAGGCATATACCAGCTCTCTTCACCGGAGTGCTTTTGGTCCCCGCTCCCTTCTGAGCAGGTATCTTGGTTGTTGCAGTGACACCAGTCAGTTTAAATGTTTGTTCCCAAAGATTTATGTTGATTGTTTTATAACAAGCTGCCAAGAAAGGGGGTCTGTGCTCATTTGCTTCCGGCAAGAGTTGGCAGCCGTAGGTTGGCCCGTGCTCCCCACCCGTGGCTGCTGCTGTGAGTCGCAATGAGCACTGGGGCAGTTTATATAATGGTAGGGCTGGCCCGTAGCCCTGCAGAGAAGGATGAGAGGAGAGCACTGCTGTTTGCAGCTCTGCAATCAAGAAAAGCTGTATTTCTTGTTTGATTTCATAACTCGGAATTCAGTCACCACTCCTAAGGGAGGTGTCGCTCGGAGTTGCTGCTCCTGTTATAAGTTGAAACCTGCACTGTGGCATAGGCTCTCTTTAACAACAGGGGCACTTGCTGCTTTCTGATCTGTGTAGAGTTACTTTTAATTTAAGTCAGGTTGATAATTTTTTTCACTAACCCAGTCACCCTATTTTGTGTATGTGTGTGAATAAAGCTGCATAAGATAAGGATGTAATTTTTTTGGCAGTAATTTTATAGGCTATAGTGTTTGGTATGAAGGGGGAGATTGGAAATATCAGAATATTGTTTATGTGATAATTTGGTTTGGAAGAGTAAACAGAAGCCGTAATATCTTGAATTCAGTCTCTGAATAGAGCAATCTATCCCAAGCCATTATGAGTATAGTATGTAAATAGCCATTACTTCTTTATTTTATGTACACTGTTTTAGAAACGCTCTTTCTGCTGTGCTGCAGCAGTAGCTAGCTTGTGTTTATGCCTCACTTTTGCATCCACATTTACATGATGCATTGTGCTGTGTGAGTTAAACTCTTCACAAGCACAGGCCACCCAAGTCTGAGCAGGTGACTGTTTTCTGTGCTGTGCCAAAACTGAGTATCCCTAATTATTCACTTTTTTCCATAAGATAAAAAAGAGTTGTGAATACCAAGACATGCAGCTTTTTATACTTCACTTGCTTGTATATGACTTTCTTACTTAAAAACTGTTAGTTATTCTTATCTTCTTGGGTTTTTTAACTTAACAGAAAAATATTGCTGTGTGGTATGGCACAACAAGACAGCTGGTTTATTCAGTACAATGAAGATGCATGCACTTATCTATGTGACATAAATACTGTTCCTTTTTGGGGATGTAAACTTTGAGATGGAGCATGCAAAGGGTGTGTTCTTATTTCTTTTTTCACCTGCTTGGTGTCCCGTCTCACTTACAGCAGTTCTGAGTAAATCTGAAATGAAGTCAGTTTTTTATGTATATTTGTCTTTGGCTCTTGCATCACATTTGCCTTTTGTTCTCCCTTTTAGACTTGTTTGGCAAATGGAAAACTGACATCTGTGGAGTCTGCAGCACCAAACACGTTATGTAGGCTGACGAGGTTCATGACCAAGCGAATGTTAACTCAGAGGCAGGGCAATCTTTATCTTCTTTTTAATATAATTTGGAATTACATCACTATACTATGTCTGCATGCATTAAATTTATCTTGGAGATGTTATTTGGTAGAGCGTACTCCAAGAGTACAGGTATAGGCCTGGTGTAGGTCTGACTTCTGAACCTGTCCTCTGATCTCTTTCCTTGGTCTTCTGCTTTTGGCAGTGTCTTAGTGCTCCATGCCAAGGCAGGTTTACTCAGTTCATTCTTCAAGTTGGTTACAGGCATCAGGGATGCTCACAGTTGCCAAACGTAGTAGAATGTATTTGTGAAGTTTTGGCAGGGACTCCTACCTTATGGAGGATGAAAGAAAAGCAAGCTGTGATACAATTTTATTGCCATCCCTTCTTATAGAGGAGGCTGCTTTTAAAGAATTAACCTATTTTTAGAAGGCTTAGAGGAACAGATTTATTGCTAAACAGTGCTGCTTCGTAAAGCACAGTGCTCATGTTGAATGTGGTTAGCCAGGCCCATGAACCTCAGGCAGAGCAAATGCACAGGCTCTGCACTTCCCTGGGTTCCTCCTGCAGGTCTCTCTAAAGGGCTTTGGAAAACTGGAGGCCTTTGAGAGCTACTTGGATAACTATTAAGTCCAGCCAGGTGGTTTCAGAATCATACTGGACAGCTTATCAGAAAGAAAGAAGCTGCAGAAATGGTCTAAATTTCTATTCTCCCACTCCCAGAGCAGTAGGAATCCATGTGCTGAAGTGTGACTGAAGGGACGAAAAAATGCCAAGCCCACCTCTTGTGACCTGGTTAATGGTGTGTGGCAGTTTTTAGAAAGAACAGAGGCTCTAGTTGCTGACAGGGAAGGAAAGTTCATAGAGTCTTTTAGGAGAATGCTATTTTCTGTCTGATGTAATGGATTGTGTAGTTTTTAGTATCTTAGGTAATGTGGCAATACAGCTTCAATGGAGGCTTTAAAATATAGTCTTGATTTTTTTTTTTTTTTTATCAAGTGTCTGTCTGCTGATTGCAAGAAATTGCAACAGTAATTGGTGTGAGTAACTCTCCACATGGCTGAGAGCAAGTCGGTATTATGCACGCAGATCTTTTATCTGTCTTGCTGCTTGGGAGTTTCTCCAAAATCTCAAAAGCTTCATTCATGAAGGGGAAGCAGGCAGCTTTACAGCATGATCTATTTTCATGGAGGCACAGCGCTCTGAGCTGTTTGGCTGCTGTTTGTCAAATCTCTTCCACTGCCTTGTAGGAGTCGTCAGTGTTACCAATGCTGCACTCCTACACTGAAGTAGTAAAATTTTGAGATCAATAATGCATGACTTGGCTTCTAATAATGCAACACAAACAAACAATTAGTTAAACAGCTGGCTTCTGGCTCTAAATGTGTAATCTGAGTTAATTGAATCCTTGCAATTTTATTTAATCGTTAATAACTACCTAATAAGCTCTGGAGGTGATTAGCAGCAACAGTAACTGCATTTGTCATCTCTTACATCTGAGAAGATCAAGGTCTGTTTTCCAAAGATAAATCCAGGCTTGTATCAGGCCAACTGTATAACAGTGAAGTTCAGGTCAGTGTATGACAAGTAAATATCTCACCTATGCCAGACCAGCTGCTAATTCTTCTGTCTTAAATGGGCCTTCATTTCCTCTTTAACAAGTGCATTGTCTTTCATGAATCCCCTGACTAAGAACAATTTTTAAAACAGAGTTGTAAGCATGAAGCATTACAAATATACTTAATACAATGTCTTAATTAATATTAAATTTAAAAGGCCATTTCTCTTAATAGTAAACTGGGAAACAGTTTGGAGAGCCAATACCAAAAAGAAATTTCGAGTTCACACCAACATGAACAGGAACGTTGGACTTCTGCGGATCTTCCCAGGAATCACCGCTGCTGCTGTAAGTGTCACCACTTCATTTTGGAAGTGGGTGAAGTGATGCTCAAACACTTGGAGGAAAGCTGCATTGTTTGGAGCAGTGGTTGGGGTTTGGAGGCAAGGGAGAGGATCTGTCTTCTTCTGATAAGCATTTTTTTGAAATTTCAAGGCATTCCAAGACTGTTTTCGTATGCCATAAATGATAAAACCTTTTCAAATATCTTTTATATAAACTGCAAGGACCCTGGAACTTACAATTAATTGCTTATCAGGACTCATAAATAGATCAAGTGTGGTTTTCTAGACAGGTGCAAGCTACAGTGACTAGGGAAATATTATCCTGGTGCATATTGAGGCATATTAATAGATATCTTGTCAAAGAATAGACAGTATGGTGGGTGGAGTATGGTTATTTCTACAACTCATGTTTCTTTTTCAAGGTTCATTTTCTCTCACACTGATGGTTCACATGACCCTCAGCATTCATACAGAGCTGAAAATGAAAAGTGGGATTTTGCTGCTGAAAATGAGAAGTGGGATTTTTTTTTCCTGTAGAAATTATTTTGCAGACTGTGATTTTAAGTAAATTAGTCTTTAAGGTTTTGTCTAATATTAGTTCCATTAAATTGACAGGTCTTTTGTGGCTCTTGCCTTCTAAATTGAATCCAGTAGTTTAAGCAGCACTCCCCAATTATATCACTATTCTTTTTAGGTGAATATGAACAGATGGAAAGACAGAGGGGTGGTATATTTGCAATAAAACTCCAACTGCATAGTTAGCCTCATGGGGGTTTACAGTGTATTGCATTTAGCATATGTGATCAGCAAGGAAATGTCTAGGTTGTTGAAAATACATCTTTCTAGGAAGAGAACTTTTCTAGGCATTCTCTTACAGCATTCTTTTACAGTGAGGCACAATATCTACTTCAATATCAACTGGCCCAGAATATATAAGTGTCTCTGAGTTAAATCATTTTGGTTTCGGGTTAAAAAATTTCATGCTTCATTAGAATGTTCTTTCCTGAAAGGTGGAACACTTTGTCTCTTAGGCAGACATTGGTAAACAAAATTCTTTGCTAAAGATAAAAAAGAAAAACAAAAAAAAATGGGCAGGGCTGTGGAGTTCTAATCTCAGTTAATAATTCAAGATTTATTTCATAAGTGTAACTGTACCTTTTTGTTGCACCAAACAATGGTGCAACAGTACAGCCTGTTAATGGCACTTGAACAATATCATCCTTTTTTCACATCAGCTAATGACTGTACAAAACAGTTTATTCTAAAATCTAACCCTCCAGAAATTTTAAAGGAAGCCAGAGAGGGGAGAATATAAATTTTTTAAAGCTTATTCTACAATCTCCGTTACTGCAAAAGGGAAGCCCAGAAGGGTGTAAGAAGACTGTAAGGCACAAGAGCCTGTAAGACTATAGCAGGCATAGACCACTTTTAAAAATGCTGTGCCATACGTGACAATTTCAAGGATGACCTAAAAGTACCTTTTTTCTTTGTCCCCTGTCTTGTTTTTGACCAGGTAAAAGCATTTCTTCAGCCTCCAATTGAGGGCATAGTACTTGAAACTTATGGAAGTGGCAACGCCCCAGACAAGAGAGAAGACTTGCTGGAGGAACTGAGGAAAGCAGCTGAACGCAAAGTGGTGATTCTGAACTGCACCCAGTGCTTACGTGGGGCTGTTAAAACAGTCTATGCAACAGGGCAGGTGAGAGCTGTGCAACCACTTCATTCCCCACTGCTTTGTGAAAGAAACATCCCGCTGAGACAACTTGCTTTCAATTTTCAGTTGTCCCAGAATATAAAACCAGGTTTATTAACTGTAAAGTTGTTGCTCATAGAAGAACTACATCTGAAAAATCTGAAGCTGGAAGCATTTAAACACATATCTACAAACAAGATCCTGTTACTCCTGGTCTGAATGGCCCAAATTAGTGATTGCTCACTCCTGTCATGTGCAGCACTCCGGGATACTTTGCATTAGATCCATAGTATCTCTCTCAGAGGGATTCCATTGAGCTAAAAGCTAGCTTAGGGGTCAGCTGATCAAATAAAGTAGTATTTGATAGGATAACAGTTGCTTAGCTACAATGTAAGAGCATGAAGAAAGCCTGTAGATGCAAGCAATATTCCAAATCCCAGTTCTTTATTTGACTGGAAGTACAACTGAATTCAGGGCAAGATTGGAGAACAGTATCTAAGGAATTGTCTGTGTTGAGGAATGGAAATCAGTTTAACCCACGAGGCTTGGCTTAAAGCAAGTTTTGTGCACGTACTGTTAATATTCAGGGTGTTTTGTAGTGTGTTTCTCAGTTGTGTACCAAAACATGAATCACTGGGACTAGTAAGAGCACAAAGCTGTATAAGAATATGTGCTGCATGTATTAGTGTGAGGGGAGCTGGTTTAACTGGCCTCTAGAAAGGGACCAGACATTAAATAGCCAAGAAGCACTACCAGAGGGTGACTCATCCCTCTGCCTTGGACACCTGGTTTTGTTGGGAGCAACCACCTGTCTGGCAGAGCCAGCCTCTTCTTTGACTGCATGGCAAACCTAAATACCCCGGCCTGGTGCTGAAACCAGCCTCTTTTAGCTTTGCTTTTGACACAGCTTTAGATAATATTTGCACAACGTCTGTTTTGAGGAGAAAGAGAAGGAGATTTAAAAATTTTCTTTAAATCTCCTTAGATCCAAACTTGGTATTTTCTAATATGGGCAATTATTTGGATGTTGGTAAAATTTCTGCATAACTTTATGGAGATGTTTTGAGAATTAGTGACTTTTACAAAGATCCCATGCTTTGTAGCAAATACTGTGGGAATATGCAGATTATACAGAACAGCTCACTCGGAAGGGAAAAAGACATCAAATTTATATTTGAAAAACAATGTGAAAATGAACCCCAGGTTTTATGTGATCTTCTGCTGGAAATGAACTGCTAAAGTGTATGGAAAGAAGAAGAAAACCCCTTTCCTATGCTCTGGTTAAAAGATTCTCCAAGTATACACCTAAAATAATTTTTTGCACTCTGATCCAGACTGTTGAAATGCTGAATTGAAAGATTCTGCTCAGGTCTTACTGAAACACTTTAAGGCTGTGTGGAAAATGTGTTTCCTTCTGGCTTCCATCTTTTATATGGAGCTTGTACTATGTTCCTTCAGCATCAGTTGTTGGAGGCTGCCCTGTTTTCTTGCTATCTTTTGAGGAGAACACTGACCAAGGAAAGTCCTACAAAATTACTCCAGCTTTTTCTTTCACTGCCTTCTCCTTTTCATGAGGATTTGCTCAGTGGAGGAAGCATCATGAATGAATGCTGTGAAGTTGCTGTAATGGTAATTTAGATTTGATTTTTCTTTAAATGAAATATTTCAAAGGTCTTTACACATGGCTGGGCCAGTTTTTACTCATTTGAGCTAGTCAGGTCAGCTGAGTCCCTGGCTTGCCTTGAAGTGTTTGTTTTAATTAACTGAATGTCTGGCCTCTCATCCATCAACACAGTAGAAACCTAAAATTGAAGGGACTTTAGGTGTAGAAAGGAAGCTGGGAAACTCCTTCCTCCTCCTCTTTCAAAAACCTGCTGAAAAAGCCCTAACTGTTCTTTGGTTAGCTCTGCAGTACAGAAAGTATTTCTCACCTTCTCTGTATATGGTTTCCCACGGGACTTGAAAAAATGTTACTCCGAGTCTCCCGGAGGTGGTTAATGAACTGGTTAAGATTCTGTATCTTGCTGAAAATATTAGTTAAGCCACAACAAGTTTTGAAGCTGAAGCTTGTATACGAGGTATTTAATAGTAAAATGCTGTGCTAAGAACCTAGTTCAAGATGCTTTACTGTGAGGCATCACATTATGGCAAAGAAAGTGATCTGTGATTTGCCCAGGTACAATTTAATGACAAGAGATCTGAAATCTCCTTTGTTGACTTGCTGATCATAGCAAAGATCCTTCTTTTTGCTTTTGTTCAGACATTTTATTTTTTAACTACCAGAAAGATAAGTTAAAAAGGTCATCTTTTTCAGTTGTTCTTGTCAGAACTGTGTAAATTACATCTTTTAGTTGTATCTTCTAAATCATACACTGCTAGCGTAGCCTGCAAGGGTCTGAAAGCACTCCCGCTGTGAGCATGCTGTAGTGCTGGAATTCGTCCAAAGCAATGCCCCATAAAAGAATGGTAAATATGTCTGTGTGAGAACAGCCTACTTGGCAGTGTTCAAAATGCCACTGGGTTAAAACAGAATAACTGCATCTTTTCAATAAAGGGAATCTGACAACTCTGCAGCGAGCTGATACGGACCTGTAACCTTTCCCTTTTAGCATAGTAAGCGACCGTGGCAAGCATTTGGTGGAATTCTTCAGTGTTATTGCAGGAAAAGGAATTTAAAGTAAAACTCATCTTTATTCAGATTGCTCTAGTATTTGCTTGGTATTTGATAACTAAAAGTACAAAAAATTACAGTGGCAGTAGGAGGAGCAAGAGAGTGGAGGCTTGGCTGCACACTGCATTCTTTGTAGCTACTCATCTTCCAAACACCTTTTTGTATGTGCCGGTATTTCTGAATGCTATGCTAATTAGAATCATTATTCCTTTTTATTCAGACTCTCGCTGATGCTGGAGTAATTCCTGGAGGTGATATGACACCAGAGGCAGCCCTAACTAAACTGTCATACACGCTCAGCAAGAGAAACCTTAGCTGGGAGGAGAAGAGGCAGGTAAATATTTCAGTTTGACCTTGAAAGACTTTCACATCTACTGTGCTAACTTCTGCTTAGCTTCATGCCTTGAGCTTCTCTCTTGCATTTAAAAGCAGTCGATTGCAGAACCGTAATGTGAACAGCCCGTGGGGTTTTTTTCTTATGGAAAGTACTATTAAGCTAACAAATGTATGAAGATAGGGAGGGAAAAGAATTCTCTGCAAAAGTCAGGTGAAGACCATGACTGAGCCATAAAAATGCCATCTTTAAATGGTAGTAGTCTAGCTTGGACATTTCTGTACTGAAAACTCTATGTGGAAATTCTTATGGGAAACAGAATCCCAGCCCTACTGAAGTCAGCAAAGATCTTGTCACTGATCTTAGTGTGGTGAAGATTTCACCCCAGACTCATTCATACAAAGCTTATTCTGAAAATAAATATTGCCTACAGACTCTTCCTTTACAGCATTACTCATAACAGTATTAAATTTTATTTACCTAAGAGGAGATGCGCTTTATAATACATAAAAAGTAGAGGATTATTCTAGAACCAGTTCTAACTCTTCTTAAAAATCAGAGGTCCTTTAACAATGTTGTTCATTGTTGTTTAAGCAAGGCTTTTTTTCCCTGCAGGTTACATAGCTGTTTATCATGATTTTTTTATACAAGGAACATATAGTTATGAATTAGATAAGGGAGCAGCAGTCTGCAGGAATGCATTAATTTCTGTGCTTGTATGTAGGGAAATCTTAATCCTGACACTTTGGAAGATGACATCATGATGAGTCACTCTCCAGATTTAACACTGTAGGCACATGTGTATCTCATGATGGTGCTTTGTTTTTATTAAAACCATAACAAACCTGATCATTATTTCACGCTCCACATCTTCCAACCAGCAGCAGCTCTTGAGACAAACATATTTTGATGCCTGTGACGCTAAGTGTAGTGGCTGGAAGTACCACTTGCTGTGCTTAGACACAATTTCAGCCTCTGAGCTTGCAGTTGTTTGCTAAAGCTGAGAAATGGGAGGAGGAGCAGCTGTTTGTGTCTTTGGTGAGGATGCCCAGAGCATGCTCTGTGCAAGGACATGCCTGGCAGGCAACACAGTGCTGTGAGGAGCAGGGGTATTGGACGTGTTTGTGCATTTGCAGAATGCACAAACAGAAACCCCAGCTCTTCGCTGATACCCCTTTGGCATACTCACTGAGGCACTAAACTAAAAACACACTAATTTGGGTTTTTTAATGCAGACTTTAATCTTCTTGCACAGCAGATTATTTGACCTGGGACAGGAGAAACCTTCCCAGCTGGCATCTTGCCTGGGTGTGTGAGTTAAAACTTAATTTGAGATCCAGTTTGCAGAGGTGAGATAGCTGACTTGCTCAGGTGAGGATTTGAGGATAAGGTGTTTGAGGTACCATGTGACAAGGTAATTCTACATTTTCACATGCTGCCCTTTGGATTGTGCTACACAGTTTTTATGCGGTGGTGTGCTGGACCTCCTTTATATGGCTTGAAAAACAAAATAACTTTTGCAATTTCTTTGAGTTATGCAGGATTGGTTTCCTCATTTGACTCATTGTACAGAGCCACAAACAATTGTGCTGGCACAACTAAGGGAACAGCATGCTGCATTGCCTGGGCAGCAATGAGTTATAGAGACCAGGAGAAGAAGAAAGCCTGGAAATATGTTGTCTGTGGCAATATCTTCAGCTAAACATATCACCAAACAATAGTCTCCCAAGAGACAGAAGCTCTCCTGAAGCTGGCCTGGTTATTTTAGGATTCTTTTTCAACATGAAGAGCGAGGAATGTGCCCCCAGACACATACAAAAGTCTGAAGAGCTGGTAGGACTGAATAAGGCACACAGGGTTTTGCACTGGGTGCATTTAGCACAGGTGCCAATTGCTAAGGTTACCTGTGTAAAGCAATGATCTCAACCTGTCAGATTCTAAAAGTGTGCCAAAGCAGTTGGTATCCTCTGAGTTACATGTATATGGGACTCTTCCAGCAGACAGCTATGGCGTTGTCAGCTCTTGGAGGGTTTTTTTTAATAAAGGGCATGCCTAGACATAAGTAAACCTGGGGCATTCCTCCTGCCAACATCACATCTGTTTCTTGCAAACTTTCACAATCCTGCTTTTTAAAATTCTAATTGAAATAACTATATGCTTTATAGCTGCATCAGCAACCTTTTCTGAAAGAGTGCCAGTGTGTAAAATTGTCAGAATTGAGAAAACTACTTGCTTTTTCTTGATGACCAGCTTCTATCTGTATTCTCCAAGTTTCCCAGAATCTGTCGTTTAGAGTATTTTCATTTCTTTATTGCCCTATTCAAGTCCTTTCTACTCATGAATTGGCTGACCTTTTTACATTTTGATTTGGGTTTTTTTTCCGAGTTATATTGGAGGCACCCATCCTGCAAACTGTTATATGCTTGTTTGGATACTGAATGGCTGGTACTGCTGTAGATTTTCTGCATTTAAGGCTGGATCTATGTCCAAATTTTAACAAAATCAGGGCTATTGGAGCTGTTTGAAAACCCATGGAAATAACATGACTGTCTACAGGCAGCACTGGGCTTTGTTTTGAGGTCTATGTACACAGTCTGTGTAGGAGTCCTGAGGTTTGTGAATGCTGGCACGAGGCAGCATTTCAGAATATTCTGGTCTTAAGCCTCACTCTGCTCATTACTCATTATCTTTGTGTTTTTAAGTAGGCTGCAGCTTACCCCACTAGGGAACTTTTGTCTGCATATTCTACAATTTGGGGTGTTTTGTTATGTGCTTCTTTTGGTTTTCTTTGCTTTGGAAGAAAGTTTTGTTTGCCTGTCTCCCTCCCTCCTTTGTCTTTTTTAAACGTGCAGTCTGCATGGGACAGTAACTATTTCTTTAATCTTGTGTCTGCATTCAATTAGTTTCCATAATTCCTCCAAACAATCTTCTAACTTGATTCTAAGGTTTTTTTTATTACACTACCACCATATTTTTCCTCTGCTAACAAAGGGTTTGATTGCTTGCTTTTCAGATGCTGAGTGAGAATCTAAGAGGAGAAATGACTGTTGTACCCACAGGAGCCAAGATCTCTTTAAGAGATAGCAAGTTTATTCAAGTGATTGCCAAATCTCTAAGTATCAGCAGCAAGGAGGTATATACCTAAATATTTAAAATTAATATCATGTAAAGCTGTAAACTGAGTTAAATGAGCCTAGATTAAAAACAAACAGCAAAGCTGAAAGAAAATTGGAATATGGAGTTAGGGAGAAAGGACACAATGACAATTCTATAACTAAAATGTTTTTAATTAAAAACATACTAACTTTTTTCCCCCCTCTTTGTAGCCCCATTTTGGGATTATTTTCTTGGCTGGCTGGTTGCAATAACAAGCCCCAAACAGATGCTCTAATTCAGGGTATCAATGATATGAAGAAGTGCTTTATAATTTTGTGGTCAAATGTATTGATAGTTTGGAGCAATCCAAATAATAATGGGTAAAACAGCTTAATTGTACATGCAGTCATAGAAAGCTGATACTAAGGAGGCATTACACAAGTGTAATTTGTGGCGTTTAGTCCCTCCCAATTAGAAAATATAATGTAAATCTAAATTAGATAATATAATACTGGTTGCACAAATACTCCCTTTTCTCTTGACCTGGGTTCAGAGGGGATGGGATTTTTATTAACTAATGAACACTGAATGTATTCTTTAGTTCTTCTTTAGTAAGCATGGGAAACGGGAGAATATTCAGGGGGCCTAGGAGGCTTGTCAGTGTAGGTTTGAAAGTACAGGTTACACAAATATCTGTAATATAACAGATAAATTACTGTAATAACAGTAATAAAATTGATCCAGTCTTGAGGAGATGGTCTTTTCCAGCTCCCACCAGCACTGTTTCTCTTACTGTACTGGTGTGTAGCTATGGCAGTACAGAGATGGCAATTAGTGTGTGCACCTTAAATGGTTTATAAAGATATCAGGTACTTGTAGTGTTCCAAAGAGGATTATAAATCTTATGGATGTGAGACTGACAAAATATAAAATAAACATGAGACTTCTTTCCTTCCAAGAACTAAATGCTACCATTTCTAAATATCCAAATGACTAATTTGGAAACTTCACATGAAAGCAAGGGAAGTGTTTTTATGATTTGGGTGTCAATCACATCAGAGGTGAGGCTGATATTAAACATTTAATTTTATTTGTTCCTCAGGAGTTAGAAGCTGTACGAGATGCATTAATTCCACCTTTGGCTTGTGCTGCAGCTAAACTGGGTGACATAGATGCACTAAGAGCCATAGCAGAAATGGTAATGTAAAAGGAACAGTGTGTACAAAACATGAATTTTTAAATAGAACTGTAATTGGTGATAGGAAGCCATGCTCATGGAAAGTGACAACCTAAGTTTTGGAGTCAAGGTGCTATGATGGTTGCAAGTGGTTTCTAGACTTCTTGGTCTTTGCCTTTCAGAACTGGTATGTTCTTGTCCCTCTCTGGTTTTCAGCTGTTTACATTTTCTTTTGAACTGTGAAAATACAGGTAGATTAAAATGCAAGTTCTTATCTGCTAACTTTGGAACATTTTAAAATGATTTGTGCTGCTTTCTTTTCGCTCAACTTTCTTTATGCATATTCATAGTATCCACCTTTTGGATGTAAATCTGTCGGGAATAAAAAAAAAGAACTTGAGAATTATATTTAAGCAAAACACAGTGCAATGCTAATTCAGGATTTCTGGCTCTCCCCACAGCTCTGACTTGGGCTGTACCCAAAGAAGAAACAGGCATTTCCCTGTCACCTCTTTTCTTTTTTTTCCCCTCTTTGCCTTGGTTTACCCTACTATTGAGATTTTGGTAATGGGCCTCAATAAATGATAAATATATCTTGAAAGTAAGAATTAACTAAGACAAGACAATTAGCAGTCTACGAGCACAAAGTTGCTGTATGGTGTGCTGTAGTAAAGAACTTATCTCAGCAGGAAACATGCAGGAGGTGGAATAAATATCTTTATTGGCACTATAACAATGCTGCAAGATAAAGTTTGACAGGCTTAACGATTTGGTGACAGAATTAAAATGTGATGTGTACATCCCACTGTGTGACGTTTGCAACAGCTTAATGTGCAGCCATTATCTTTGTGGCATGTGAAGGATCTGTCCTTTTGTAGGGTGGAAACTTGAGCTGTGGAGACTACGACGGCCGAACCCCACTCCACATTGCAGCCTCTGAAGGGCATCTGCCCTTAGTTGAGTATTTGTTGATGTCTGGCGCGACTGTTTATGCCAGAGACAGATATGGATCTACCCCACTGATGAATGCGATCAAGTTCAGGTAACAATTTGTGTACTGCTCTATATAAAGTTTATAAGCCTTTTGTCATTTTGGATTTCAACTCCATCCGTCCTGAGTTCTGGTCATGTCTGCTCTCAGCAGTCATGTGTAAATGACAGCAGTTAAAATAACACATACCAGCTTAATTTCAAAGGATGTGACCAGCCTAAATGAAAAGATTTTTTAAAAATAATGTGGAATGAAAGCAAACAACTTGGTATGCATGCAGAATTTTAGCATAAGGTAATTATTGCTGTCCTCCTGCCAAGACTTTGTCCGTAATTTCAGGGCTCCACTCTTTATTCTGAAGCTTCCTTATAAAACAGAGCCAAACTGATCACTCCTTTTGATTGTCAGAAGTGAGAGTGCAGGACCATGGGCTGTCTATTCTCTTCCTGCCCTTCCCTTTCTCAACAAGACCAGACTGTTTCAGTTGGCACAAAATATACCGGTAGGTTGACATGTTTTAATCTTCCCCTTCCACCAGTGCTTTCCTGAGTCTCTTGCTGGATGACTGGTTTTTTGATTTTCCCTTCCACCCACTCATAATTATATGGGATGGTTGCATGGCTCTGCCTGCTTTGTGGATTTCCTCTTCCTGCTGTTATGAATGTCAGCAGTTCTTGAATGGTAGTCATGGACTTACACTTTACTGGTCTCTTCCATGTTGTATAGTCCTAAGGAATGGCTATATCACAGAATATAGAAGTTATCAGTAATCAGAATTTAATTTTCTAAGATTTAGTTTGTATAGCCTGGGGATTCATAGAGCCATTGGTCTTCCAGCATGTTAGAAGCTGCACACCATAATCTCTCCTTGTCTTTGATCCACTTTCAGCTCCTTATCTCATATTCAGTCTGTATCGCGGCAAGAGAAAAGCCTTTTTTTTTTTTCTGTAAAAGAGCTCAGAGTGATTGAATGTTCATGGTCTTCATGGGTGAATGTCCCCAAATATTCCTACAGCTTTCTAATACTGACAGGTTCACCTGGTCTGTCAAGCTGGAGTTAAGCTCCCTGGGAGGTCTGACAGTCCTGGATTACCATGGGCTGCAGGAATAACTTGAAGGCTTCTTCTGTTTCAAAGAGCAGATGTAGAAAACTCACCAGGCTCTGTGTCTGTGAGAGCTGGAGTCCGGCGCGGCCGCGCTGTGCTATTGCCATTCCTCCTGCATGGTCCAAACAGCTTTGGGGCTGTTGCTTTACCTCATGAATATATAAGCTCTGTGGCCTTAAAGCAAAAACAAGCCCAACAGCAAATCAAACAAATAACCTCGGAGTTGAATAGACGTGGCTCTGGTCCAATGTGAGAAAATGCTAAAGCATTAGATACTATTAGATGTTCCTGCAAATCAGGCACCTACTTCTTCACCGCACCCATCTACCGCCCGAGGAATTTCACATGAGCTTGTTGTTTGGATTCCTTAGAATTGCCACTCCTGTAAGAGACTCCTACTATGACTCTTAAGCTCTTTAAAACTGCACACCCATTTTGAAGCGGGGAATTGTAAAAGGAAACTGCGCCTCAACCATTTTCAGTTTCTCTTTTTGTTTCTACTGTTGGAATGAGAGGAAGAGTTGACTTAGAACTAATCTCATAAATGTGTTTTTTATGATCTGCTGTGTACTCCCACTGCATTTCACATTGGTAAGCCCATAAAGGAGAATGCTAAAGAGCAGACAGCTGTATATGTGTGTAATTAGATACCCACTAAAAAGATTTCTGCTACAGAAGTATTTAAATTCTATTTATTAAACACTTGCAAGCTGAAAGTAAAGAGAATATCCTGATAGAAAGTGGCAGAGAGGGAAGGTGTGGGGGGGAACTGATGATAATGAGTAGTCAGTGCTTTAAACTGTTTAATATTTTAACTTTCTCAATTTTACTGAACATTGCATCAGCTTAATCCCATTTTCTGAGAATTAATATTTGTTTAATTGGCATTTAACTGCAATACAGTATCCACTCATCTTAAAAATAGCTTTCTTTCAGTCTTTTATGGAACATTTTTCAGTGGCTTGCCTTTTAACCAGCATGCAAACCTGTATAATGATGACTGATTTCTCTCTTCCACTTATTAATTTGTAAAGATGATTAGGAATTATGTCTCTTCTTAAAAGCTTCTTAACATAGCTTAACTGTTAGCTGATAGACCAGCAACTTGATTTATGTCCATGATAGTCTCTTAAATTTTTTGAATTTAAGTGACTCTTTCTCTGCTTCTTTCTAAATAAGAAATAAACTACTGCATTTCCGCTTTTTCATTTGTAACTCTGCAATTTGCCTGTAGTCTCACTCACTTTATGCATGAAGCTAAACAGACCACTGTTAATTTAGGCCAGTAGCTTGACATATCAAAATAAGTAGCATTCCTTTAATTTCTTACAGCACCCTCAAGGGATAATTAATTTTCAAAACAATAGAATAATATTTTTTTAATAACAGAAACTCTCTACGCAGGAAAATGTCTTGAATAAAAATTTTGTATATTTTAAGTAGCAAAAGCGCTTCCATTTACTTGTAGAGCAGTGGTAAAAGGTTGAAAATGGGCAGTTGCTCATACAGTGCTGTGAGAACATCAGATTAGAGGTAGTAAAATTACCTCCCACGTAAATATAAATTTAAATACATGATATTTTGCAAGGTTAAATTTACATTACTTCAGGAAATCTAAGGCAGGGAGAAAATCTAAACACCACTGACTCCAAGAAGCACACCGAAGCCTGTCCTTACAGTGTTTGAGCACAAAATTCCCACTGATACCATGCAGAAAACTGAACAAGTGAAACAAAGCTGATCCTGCCATAACCATTCTGGTTGCTAGGGGAGCAAGCATGAAAAAGAATGAAGCCAGTCAAGTTTGGATATACATTACACCTGCATTTCTTTAACGAGAGTTGGTGGAAGGTGAGCACCCTAAGGCCCCAATCCTGCAAACTCTTACATGTGTGTTAATTTCACATGTATGATTCATCCCTTTTGAAGCCGATTCACTTTTAATAAGTGTCTGCCAGGTGAGGGCCTGGGAGGAGAGGTACTGTACAGAACCTGGATTCCTGTGAATCTGGAGCCCTCATGAGCTGGTAAGAGTGTGGATATCTTTACCTGGAACTCAAACTTTGCTCATAGTGCTGAACGATGAAGACTGCACCAAATCAGATATTCTGCTGTTAATATATTAAAATATTATTATACACTCAAGTTTTAATGTCCAGTGTTAACAACAGTGGAGCCCAGCAGGTAGGAGACACTAGAAAAACCTTTTTTCTATTTGTTTTTTCCTTCAGAGAGGGATGAATAACTGAAACTACTAAAAAGCTATCTCAAGTAACATATGCAGAACAATGTTCCTTACAGCCTGTGTCTGACCAAGAGCCATGGTTTGGTGATAGAGCACTGCAGGAAAAGGGAGGGTCAGGAACAGCTAGCAGCTGATAGTGCTTATCAGGTGGGGCTAAAATGAGCATGGAGCTGTGCATGGGGATGTTGCCATTCCTCTGCACCTTGGGATCTGACTGTCCAGCAGTTCTGCTCTTGTCACCTTAGAAGAGGAATTGCATTTGAACCGTTCCCAAGAAGTTCGTGGTTCATGACATCACCTGAACTTCAGCTCAGCTCAACTGTGACCCTCGTGAGGCTTTTGTAAAGCCGCAGGAGAGCAGCACTTAAAGAACAATTTCTAAAGACATAGCAGTATCAGAAAATTCACAGCCAGCCTCTTGAGATAGGAATAATGCCCTTGTGGTAGGTACAAGACAGCAGAAGTGGTGCTCTGGAGAGGGCTGAAGTTTGTTCAGAACGTAGACAGCGTTTGGGTGCAAGTAGGAACAAGCTGCAGTGCGCCTTGCCTCCCGCATAGTTTTCATGTGGAGTGGTGGGAATGTCAGAGGTGGTCTGTTTGCTTTCTTGGACCGATCCGCACTTCACAGCCACAATACCAAACCTGGCACTTTTAAACTTTGCAATTCTATTTGTCCCTACTCTTCCTCTCCCTTGCCCTGTCTTTAACAAGCAGTAGTGCACAGCACTTCTTCCTACTTTACTGAAAAATGTGACTTTGAATGACTCATCAGGACATTGTACTTCTGTTTAGAAATCCTTTATTTTAAGCATTTATTGTAAACGCTATCAATTATGATGCCTACAAATTTTATTTATTTCAAGCTGCTTTTTTCTTTCCTCGTTTAAATTTACTGTATTAAATGAGTGGGGTAAAAGATCCCAAATCTGCCTGTACCAAATATTTGCAGAGTCCCACTCAGAGCAGTAATGGCTGTGTGGTGGGAGCGGGATGTGAAGGGCTTCTGGAGAGGTTCTTCCTACCAGTAGGGAGTCATTTGCTACAGCAGGAAGAGAAAACCTGTCTTTTTGCTAGTGTTGAGATACAAACCTCATAGGTGGAGCACATTGAGGGAAGATACCACATAATATTACATGCTTTTCAACCGTTTATCTTTTAGTACTGTCCCATAGCAAAGCTTTTGTTTTAAAATATGCTCATTTCATGCTGAGATTTCCTGTATAAGGTGGGAAATGAGGAACACTCCAGGGCAGTCCTTGGAGAGTAAACAGACACTCCCCATGTTCTGTACCCAATGAGAGCCTGAGTGAACAGACATGTTCTACTTTAATCTAGTTCAGGTCAAATTTCATTTCAGCTAATTACTGTTTGGCTTAAGACTAAAAACTGAAAAATTCATACATGTATGAAATTCATGCTTCACCATTGATTGAAAAGAAGGAGACCATGCCATTATTTGCTGGCTCAAGGAGATGCTTGTGGATGACAAGCCATATCATAAGGGACCCACCTGAGAAAATATTTTAGATAACTGAACACACTTGAGGCATGTGCTGTCCCAGCAATGCTTTGCTACAAAGCAAAGGAAGATTTATTTTCTTTTTTGGCTGTCAGTTGGAATAAAGTACATTTTGAAAAAATCTGTCTGTCTCCTAGGGTCATAAATAACATAAATAACCTGTGTTGGGAAAAGCAAGATGATTCCTATAGCACATGTACAGTTATTTGATTAGTTTAGAAACTAAAGATGCTATATGAAACATATAAGCTTACATAGGTTTTATATGGATAACTGTAAAGTAACTCTGGATTGAAGATGGAGTTTTCTAAAAACAGGCAGAGAGATTAGATAAGTAGTTTAGTCCAATTAAAAAATTGAAAGGCCCATGTCTACTACCAAGTGATTAAGCAGAAAGTGTATGTGAGCTTATTTAAAAATTTTTAATTACTACAGATAATATTTTAGGTAATTGGTTGGAGAAACTCATGTATTTCCTATTAAATGATAAGACTACCTCTTTATTTTGAACGGTTATATTATAGCAACTTACTTAAAATAGGAACTATGAAAACTATTCCTGATCTACTGGGTCATCATGCTTTCTGGAGAAAAAAAACCCCTGTGTTTTGATTTGTAAACTAGATCAGTTGCTTAACAGAAGAACATTCTGTCATCTCCTTTTCAAACTTAGGTTAGTTATGAAAAATGTATTTTGCAGATTTTTTTACTTGTCATGTTATTTTCTACTCACAACAGTACCTTTAGAGAGCAGCCTTTCCACGGAGTTTCTTAGCCATCTGACTGAGGTGTAGGTGCTACAAATGGTAGGGCCATTTGTCCCTTTATCTCAAAGGAAAGGACAAGGAAGACAAAGTAAAGTCTCCAGGTAGAATTCAATAATAAAGGTATTGGGAGGAGGAAGTTAGGAAAAGATGTGATTTTGACAGAGGCTCATAAGAATACTTACCATCATTTTGAAGCCCTAAAAATCCAATTAGCTTCTCCACTAACATAAAGATTCACTGCTTAATTGCAAGACATAATGTTTTATTTAAGACTGATATATATGGGCATTGTATTCTATAAAATACAGGAATGATGCTGTGTAATAAATATTCTCCCTGTTTGCATGTATTTTACTTACTAATATTTCTACTGTTAAATCAAACTAGCACTGAGGTTAAGATACTAAGAATTCCTGAAAGAGAAGGCTATGAATCCCTTTCCTTTTTAGAGCTGAACTTAACACTTCCTTGAGTTTAGTGTGTGAATGAGTTTTTGAGAGGGAGGGAAGATCTGTTTACTGCATCTGTCACCTTGGAAAAGATTCATTGGTTCTGTGATTGTGAAAAGAGAATGGGAGAACTTTCACTGACTGTTTGTGTATATTGTTGGATTCAGGGGGAAAAAGTCCCCTCCAGGTCAAGTCTCTTTCTAATTTTTTTTCGATTCCTCCCATAAAGGCACATACCAGTGATTAACTTGTTACGAGAAACAGGAGCACACCTTTCAAGCCATGACTTGGAGGACATTGGAACAGTACTCTGCAGGTAAATGAGATATATGGGGTGGCCCTAAAAGGGGTGTAGAGTGGGACAGTTGTTCAGAGGACACTCGAAAATGGAGCACTTTCAAGAAACAAATGGATCCCTGGCACGTGAGGGGGCTCTTTCTGAGATAGATGAATAATAAGGCAACATGTGAAGTGATAAAATTAAGATCAACTCTGTTTCAAAGCACCAATAACTCAAGAGAGTTCCAAAGGAGACAGGATTGTGGGGATAAGTGAGCTGGAAGCAAATAAATACTCCATTTCCCCCCAAGGTCTCTTATTGAGGAATGGTGAAAAGAAGCTCTTCAAGGTGATTTTATAATATCTCTCTTTAAAAATAAAGCTGCACAAAATTTATCCTTTTTATTGTCTTAAAGTCCACTTTTCACTTATATTGGAATCTAATCTAACTAGTATGTAGTATTGTTCTTAAAAATAACTAAATTATACAGACAAATAGGTTTAACCTCAAGACTTGTGAACTGCTGCTCACCATCACATATTTAATTTTAAGAGGATATAATTCTCTTAGACCTTGCTTTCCATACAATTACATTCAAAATATAACAATGTGGGTATGTATTATAACAAGAAATATTTAGTTTTTTTCAGTGCTAGGTCTGAATTACAAATTCTTCTGAAAATTGTGAGAAGGTTCAATGTATTTCCAAAAATTATTTGTAGTTTATACTTCATTTCCTCTTTTCTCTTCTTTTGAAAAACAAACAAGAAAACCCTCTGTGCAATGGCCTCTATATCAGGACTTGGCAGGAAATCATGAGACTTGCAGGGACCAGTCAGTGCTGTATAATGACTACAAAATAAGGTCAAGGTAAAGCTTATGTGTCTTCTGTGTAGAGACTGGACTCTCCTTTGAGTAATTCTGGAATTAAGGGACACTGTCTGGAGTGTTTCCGTTGTCATCACATGCTCAGAGGAGACTGGGCAATTAGGCTTTTGCCATGGAGTTAAAACATTCACTTCCCAGGGCACTGCAAGTGATGGGATAGAACTAAACCCTTGGTTTGTGCCGTTTGCCTCTGCCAAAAGATTTAGCAAATGACATTTCTCTGCAAATAAATTGGGCCCTTGCTTAGTCCTGGTGGCTTGTGCAGAACCAGTCTGGCTAGTTGACTTGACAATAATATGTCTATAACAAAAAAAACCCCAAAAAAACAAGAAGAGGAAAAGGGTTCTTCACAAAATAGCAAAATGGGGTTCTCAAGCAGTTTGTTACAGCTTTTTAGGGATCATTGTGCACCTGGATCTGCATGGCCTGTACCAGGAGCAGAGGCAGGCAGTGGTCAGGCTTCAGGACAGTGCTGAAGTCCTGCAGGGCTGAAGCTCTTCATTTGCTCTGCTGTTTTAGAGGGCCTGGACTACTCATTTCTTACAAAGTGGACTTTTTCCACAGAGTGTTACTCAGCTACCTGCAAGTTACTAAATCTGAGGTGCCGGTGTTTTTCCTCTTGCCAAAATGCCTCCGATACTTCTACAGTTTCCTCAGATGACATTACTGATACTCTCATTTTTCCAGCATGCTCTGGCTCACTTCTCTGTCCTATCTCTTGTTTTAAGCCCCCTCTTTGCAGGCACTGGCATCTCCTTGGCAGTCAACATGGCCACATGGTCGAGGTGCTTATAGAACCAGCTGTTTATAACATCTCCCCTCTGTCTAATTTGAATTATTTTCCTACATTTATTCTATCTTGTAATGTGCCTTAAGCTGCGATTTCTACCAGTCTGAATTTGTCACAAAGGCAATATGTCAATTTCTTGGGGTTTAGAAGGGTAAAGCTGCTGGCTTTCTGATAAGCTCTGTGTTTCTGCACTTAGGTAACTTAACTTTTTCCCCCACACAGTTCTCTCTGAATTAAACTATAAGCATGTTTTCCCTCTTTGCTACCTACCAATCCTCAAACAGACTGTTATGAAAGATCATGAATAGTGATTTTTGTGTTCTGCTAGTCTCGTTAGCCTCCTTCTGTTCAGACTCGTGATTTTAGAATAGAATAGCTCACTTGGAAGATTATGGAGATAAAATAAAAATAAATTTATTCCTTTGGCATTGGTGATGTTTGAGAGGGAAAGGAGTACTAGCCAGGACTGAGGGTTGGATAGTATCAGTGGGAACTCCTGTGTAGGAAGTGGAGATGCACATAGTTATTAAATCTTTCATGGTTTCATTTGTTGGTGTCTTTTATAAAGTGAGAGGTGTTAGTCTGGTTTTAGAAGCACTTTGTTGATGTTTGGTATCTGGTTCATGGCTTTGTTTCGAAATGAGGTCTCAGTGTTAGTAATCTGTTAAAAATGTCAGAATATCTTCTCGTATTGCAGTAGTATTGTCATCTGCCTGAAAAACCAAACCATTATGAGATAAATTGGGGCACTCTGACTTATTCTGAAAGCTTCTGGACTTCTGGAGTTGCTAAACTATTGATGTGTGTTTGGTTTTTAAAGAAAAAAAGCTTGTATAGAATTGAGGTACTTCAAGTCTGTACTTCCCAAAATTAAACAGGGACATAAAGCCAAACCAGCTTTCTCATATTCTTAGATTTGATAAAATTATATTATATGGTATAATATATACAAGGATGCAGCCTTTCAAAATAAGGCTTTCAGAATAAGATGCCTCTTCAATTTAACATAAAGAGTGGGTAAGAATGGGGAAGGAAGGGTAACTGCTGCAGGAATAAGGACCAAGCTTCTACTGCTTGCTGTCTTTCAAAGACGTCTGTCTGAGCTGAGAGAGATGTGGAGATACAAGCTAAGAACAGACTCCCAAATGTGTTCAGGACAAAGCAATCCATGCCTTGTGCTGGACTTTTTTTTTTTTCTTCCCTTTGGATCTTCATCTTAAACAAAAAAAACCAAAAAAACAAACAAACAAACAAACAAAAAAAGGCAAAAATTTTTTCTCTTCTGTCAGGATGATAACACACCTGAAAAAACCATCTGTCCTGATTACATTATATAGACATAGAAAAAGGGGAATTGCTGATAAAGCACAGCTTTGTGTCCCAGGGAAAGATGAAATCCTAGTACATGAAGAGGCAGGAGGGAACCCCAACGTGTCATTTCACTCTACGTTTTATTTCCCAAATCTACAGCTGCATTGGCCCTTGTCCTTAGGAACCCTCTGAGAACTGACAAGCTTCATGCCTGGTATCCTGTAACAGAGCACCCCTGAAATTGCAGCTTGGTGTTGGTGTGATTTGAGGCACAGAGAGCACTGTCACTGTTCCTGACATCTTAGCTCTGTCATCGTCATGGCTACGGGAGCCTGCTGAAACTGGGAACTGGATACATAACAATTTTTCTGAGTGCAAGAGTACTGATAGGCAGGATGCCTGGGATTACAGGCTGCCAAAGAGATCAGTCAGAGTTTAGTAAACTGTGGTAGATAGTTCTTTATCAACTAAGCAAGTTTTAAACATCCTGGTAAGTGTATATTGCAGATATCTTTATTCCTTTTCATTATATAACAGTGATGGACTTGCTGCTTAGAGGTTGCACTTGTAGTTGGAATTGCTGGCATAAATATCTTTGAGACAAATAGAAGGCCAGGGTTCCTGCAGTGTAAATTGAGAAGTCCTCTGTATATATTTTAGTACATTTTAGTATATTTACTGTGTATAAAGGAAATCCAGATGTGTATGGCTTGACTATGGAAATCTGGATTTGGAGAAAATGTTTTGTGGTGTTCCTGATGATAATCAATCTAGTATCTTCTATTTAGACTAGTATCTAAATTTCCTCACCAGCTACATCACCTTTTGTTCTCTGGTCACAGTCCCCATATAATAAAGTTCTCACTTGATCAGCAAATGGCTGCTGCAAAACTGAAGATACTTCTGTGTATTTGGATTGCTCTAATATCATAGAAGGAGATCCCAGCTTTAACCTCTGCAGCAGGGGTTAAATTGCTCTTTCTGAAGAGGTGCTGTTAATAGGCAGTTAATTTTCAAGTAAGTGCAGCCGTACTTGTTTGTTGCTTACAGAGATGTGGCTGAGGTGCCCTGGCTATGTAGGTTGGTAATATTTCTGGAAGTCTTTGACCAAAGGTCTCTGCTTTGCACGTGGCTGAACGATGCGATTCTGTCTGGCAGTACAATGTGCTCTCCTGCCCAGTGTTGGGGATGCTCATAACTCTCTAGGTAGGCTTTTAGTTTCTCCCTTAGCCTGTGACCGACAGTGTTAACAGCAAGAGACGAGTCTTTGTAAATAAAGATAATTCATGTATTCCAGAAGTGGCTGCTAAGTGATTTCTCAGCTTTACTAACACTCACACTTTTTCTTTACTAATGCTCACCTCTTTCTGCAGTTTCCTTTCCACCTTCCCACTGAGCTTCCTGTTGGACTTCCTTTGCTTTCCTCTGTTTCCTTATTGCTTCTGAGGGGCCTTTTCTTTTGTGATGGCACAGTTTTCATTAATGACTTATTGATCCTTTCCTTCATGATGCCAGACTGAAGCACTGTTAAACCTTAGTTTAAACCCCACTACCACTTCCCTGTCCACCAAAGGCTGTCGGTCACCTGGGGATTGCATGGAGGAGCACAGACAGAGACCATTTGCTTTCCCTTTTTGTGCCCAGCCTCTGGGACTGCTGCAATTAGAGCCATCCACTTCCCTGAAAACATATTTCCAGGTACTTAAGTGATTTAATCAACAACAGAAGTGATTTCAACCTAGCAGAGAAGTGAATGTTGCAGCTTTCATGGTTTCTTCCATGACTGCCCCTTCATCTTGAGCCTTCTCCACTCTTCACCAGCTCTGCCTGGCTTGGTCATCACCCCCAGGAGCTCATCACCATCTCTCCCTCCCTGCTGCCAGCACAGTGCTTGTCACCCACAGCAAGCTCAGGTTAAGGCAGAAAACTCTGAACTTAATAATGTTGGGCAGGTTTCCCCTCTCTGAATGAGATTCAACCTCACTTGACTGGGCTCTGCTGAAACAATCTGCAAGCTCATGGCGAGCTCAGGTCTGAAGCCTCACAGATGCTGGTGTCCTGAAAAAACTGAAGCTCATCCCCCCAACCTTCCCATCAGTTCAGCCTGTCTTCAGGCTTGGTACACACTGGCATGATTTTGCGTATGTACAGGCTCTTAGCTCTTTTACCAAAATGAGAGTTAAAAGTAAAGTATTGTGGATGGGACTACCAGCATATGTGCAGAGAAAAAAGCTGGTGTGCATTCCTCTGAAAACTTGAACTAACTTACTTGTAAAAGACTCATTCTGATCCTTTCTGTTGCTTGTTACATGTGGCAGGCAGAGGTAATCTTCGAAAGCTTTTTTTTTCTTTTTTTTTCCCCATTTAAATCCAACAATTTGTTTTATGAAATTCAATTATAGCTGTGTTACTGTCCAAATAATATCACATAAATGTACTTAATGTCATAACTATTGATGGCAAACAGTTATGCAAACTTGTGAAGGGGGTTTCTTAGGGGTTTGAAATAAGTCCTGTGGATTACTGGCACATCTGCTGTGCTCTCACTCAGCTACATCTTGATTTAGCCATTGCCCTCCCCCCAACTCATTTCATGAGATAAATATTGTGTTGTGAAATATGAAACTGCTTGACTTTTTTTTCCCCTTTGGTCATAGTCACACCCACTATGTGAAACTAGCCTGTTGTAAGTACTTATAGCACAGCCCTAATAATTTAAGGAACTGATTCATCAAGCTGTGTTGCTTGCTCAGCTATTCAAAGCTGTTGTAACAGTGTTCCATACCTCTCTACCCTGGCAGCCATGTTGAGCCTGGCTCAGCCTTCACCTGCTGAGCTCATTGACAGGACCCAGGAGCTCACTGAAATTAACTGAAAGATTTAGGACCCATATTAATTATTCTTTTTCCAGTCTTACAGCTAAAGGCGATATGGATGGGCTGTATGCTTGGCACCTGGCTGGTGCAGACCTGGAGCAAACTGGTTATGATGGCAGGAATCCTCTACAAGTAGTAAGTGTCCATAAAGCTGTTGCTCCCTTGGTGTGCTAGCTGAGTAGTAACACGTACTCTTGGATAATATTAATTTGGGAAAAATATATGTTGGACTATAAAGTGGATTAGAATTTGTTACAAACTCAAATCTGGTGCTCTTGTGAAGTAATAATAAGCTGGAGAGAATTTTCTCATCTATGTAAGAGGAATTAAAATTTAAATTGGATTTTAATTATTTTGTGGTAACGTAGTCTTAATTCCCACAAGTGAATATTTGCATGTCCTGGTGCACAGGATGACAGGATTTGTTCCTGTTTCTACTTACAGGCAGAGGCTACAGGACAGAAGGAGGTTCTTGACTTCCTTAGACACAAGCAATAAGAAAGGTAAGATTTTGTTCTCAAGTGCTGGAATTCTGAAATGTATCATCAGCACAAGTATGAAGAGGGATATTGTATTTAAGCCCTAGTACACCCTGGGACATTTGGGTTCATCTTCTGTCCCTGTCTTGGTTTCTGATATGACTCTACTTAAATCCTTCTTTGTGGAGTAGTGCTAATGTTTATTATTCTTTCTGCCTGAACCTGGACATGTTTTTTTGTGAATTCCACAGTGTAGTTCTAAACTTGGTTGGGAATGTAAAAGCTACTAAAATACTGAGGGCAACAATGTGATGGCCCATCAGCCTGTTGCAGTAAAAGGCTCCTGTGTCTAGCCTGCATTGCAGAGGAAATGCCTTTTATCAGGCACGTTGGCCAGCCTGGCTCCCAGGCTGCTGTGTCCCAGCAGAGGAGCGTTCCCTTCCCCAGGACAGCTGCACAGCCACCACAGCCCTTCAGGAGGGCCCGCTGTGCCACCTGCAGCATCTCCACCTGCCCTCTCCTTCTGGAGCACCCTAAACCAGACAATCTCCTCGTGTAACATCGTCAACCTCATGGGAAACACGTGCCAGATTTGTCAGAGACCAGAGTTAGCTGTACTCCACACGGGGACTGCAGAAAGCTCTGTCACAGAGAGAGCTGTGCCCGGGGCTGCTCCTGCTGCGGGCACGGGACAGGGCAGTGCCACGGCCTCCCTCTTTGTCAGGCCACAGAGGCAGTGTCCTGGTTGTGCCCAACTGAATCCCTTCTGTGCTGCCACCATCCAAGGTGTGTTTCCCTGGCCTCTGTGTGTGTGTGTGCCTCGTGTTCAGAGCATCAGATCTGCCAGGTGTCTCTAAAGGGAACTCGTTGGGGCATTTGACCTTCTCCAGTGCTGTGCTGTAACTGGAAACATTTAAAACACTTTCATTTCTCAGAGCTCCTTTCTGATGCAATACATTGTTGATTTAGATTTCTTCAATATATTGACAAGTCTAATCAAAATTTTAAATACTGGGAGGAGATTACCTCCTTTATTTATTAAAATTAGCAAAAAAATTAGTTAAAGGTTTTGCTGCATCAATGGTTATCTGGCCACTTGTGCATCGCATTTGAGAGATGTTAGTGGGAACTGCAACTGGAATTTTTGATTTTCTCTATACTAGTTTAAATTAATGAAGGACACAATCAGGCAGATTTATTTGCTTTTCTTTAAAATTTTGGGGTTTTTGTTGGTTTTACCCGATATAGAAGGGTTAGATACAATTGCAGTCTTGAGCATTTAAATTGAAGTTTTCCAGTAGTCAGGATGGCGTTACTAAAATACCTTTAGAATATGAGTTATGCTGCAAAAGGATTTCCATTTTCATTAAAATAGGTCTGCGGAAATCACTTTCCTTTTGTAAGTGGAGAGTGAATGTGTTAAATCCTCAGCTCCTCCATGGATCTCCTCATAATTCCTTTGGACTGAGCCACCAGTAGTGTAGGCGGTCTGAAGGAAGTCTTCAGCACTGCGTGAGAACTGGCTTGGCAGGCTACAGGGTAATCTGTTCTCAGGAAGGCTTTGGACACTGCCTAGTTCTGAACATCCATTCTCTCTTTCTCCAGGGGCTGTACAAGATGGTCACTCCTCATCAAGAATACCAGCTTGAAGCATTAATGGTGTTACGCTGTTATGGGAGGAAAAGAGGAAAGGAACAATGGTAGTGCTGCTTGGGGCATACAGGAAAGCTACAGCTTAGAGAGATTCTTTACTTAGGATCACGCTGATTGTCTAAAAATCATTTGCTGCCTTTATTTTGTAATCACTTTTCTGGAAAGAAATTCTTTTAAGTAAGTGAGGTTGGAATGCCTGGCTGTTCATGTTACAAGTTCTGATTTTAAAGAGGCCTTTTGAGTGTTCTTACATTAAAGCACTGAGGACAGTATTGCAGGCAAAGCAAATGGAAATGCTGTGGTGGATTCATACCAAGGAAAAACAGTGGATTGTGCATTTCTGGGTTTCAGCTAATAAAATCTCTGAGGAACAATGTTGATTTCACTTTGTCTGTTTTTTTGCAATGACTTTTATCACTCCAGCTGCAATTACAGCAATTGTGAGTGTCAGTGCAAACAATTGAATCAGTCATGGGCATCTGCCTGCAGTTGTGTACTAATCTTCACCAATGTGTCACTATAAACCCTGACTTGAAATGAGTAGGAGGCAGATGCCATAAAGCATGTTTGTGGGACTGCCTGAGTGAATTGATTGTTTTGTTTCTAATAGCATCTTTCCCACATCCTGACCGGAATATAATCAAGATTGCTACATGCTGGACACATAATTCCTTTGACTGTAAATGTGATCTCAGTACTAACAGAGCCCAAGTTTAAAGTCCCAACACTTTCAGACTAAATAAAGAAGGCGATATGTATGTTTACAGCTGTATCTGCCCTAGAATATGCAAATGTAGGCAATACTTCAGGCAAATGCATATATTGGCGATGACAACTGTTAATTTCACCTACAACTTCTGCAGTAATCTGTGTGGATTTTCTTTCTGCTGCATCTGAAGAGAATCTTTGAAGTGCAGATTTTTTTTTTCTTTTTCCTCTTTATACTGCTCAACCTTCCCACAGCTATTCTTATCATGGCAAAAAGCTGCAAGGACTACTTGCTGAGCCTGCTAGTATTAAAAGATTCCCAAGATATACTGCATGTCAGATCACACCGAACAAGGGAACTGTGCATGCAGTCTGAGAAAAGGCTGTATACACTCCAGTAAAAAACAAAACCATTAAAATACTTGATTATTGTGAAGAGTACTGCACATCTTCACTATGGTCACAAAAATCACAACTAAGCTGTCTCATTATTAAATGATTAATATTAAATAGTGATGAACATGCTTTAGATTGAATAAAATGAATACGGAATTAAATAAATTAGGTCTAACATCAAAAATAAAGCATCAAATTTGTAATATTTTTGATGTCTTATCTGTAAATACACAAAGTTGATGTAAGTTGCAAAGTAATGTTTGTGAAAATTTTTACGGTCGGCATAAATTCATGCACAGACTCTTCTTCCCATGGTGTTCAGAAATATTATCTTGCCTCATCAATAGTCTAAGTGTTGATGCACTGTACCAGGCAATAATCCCTTGATAAACTTCTCCACAAGTGACTTTCTTGGCATTAAAATACTTTCTATTTTTTAATTATTCTCAGATGCCATCATTTGTTCACAACAGCATCCATTCTTTTTTTTCTGTACCAAAATGACCGCAGCATAGACAGAAGCATCAATATTTTCTTCATACTTTTCAGTTAAGGCTCATCTGATCTATAGAAAACTTTCTAAACAATAATGTCTTATATTTCTAAAATATCCATCTATAGTATTAAAAAATACCTTTTATTTTGAACAAGAAATGCTATTCTGGAGTCAGCTACTGAAATGATAGGAACCACAACAGTAAAAACTGAAGGAGAGAGAAGAAAACAGCCAATTATTTTGGTCCTGCATATAAACCATGTAAAGACACTAAGTACAACACTTTAGGATGTGATCCAGTAAAAGAAGGCTTTTAGTTAGAAGCTCATAAAACTGAAATTAAATCGCTTGGGTCATGTTTAAAGTAAGAATAAAGCAGTATTAGCTACTTTCTGACAAACCTTTACAGAAATATATATCCTATTAATATGAAATCTTGGCTAAGAGTGTTCCTGCAACTTTCTAGAAAATTTGTGATTTGCCTTATAAATAAACCAGTGTGTTTTAACAGCAGACATATGAATGCAAATTTTATGTTTATCTGAGAAACAACTCAATCTCTTTTTTATATATTTCAGAATTCCATTCAGGAACTGTTAACAGGCCACAAGTGTTAAGAGAAACTTAACTTAAATGCATAGAGTGCTGTGGCAAGAATCACCCAACCAAGGCCAGAAACTTCAGCTCTTGACTCAGTGTTGGAGATGAACTTCAGTAACACTTTGGAGATCCTGTGTTGTCTTGTTCATCTACTACACCCTTTGCTTCATGCTGGTGATTTAATAATCATAATTATATTCTCTGTGATAACTCCCAGTCTTATGATGAATCTATTTGTGTGTAGTAACCCTTAAGTTTTGCATAGTTATTGCTCAAAAGTAAAATCTAAATATTAGTAAGGAATAAAATAGTTCTTATTTGTTTCTGCCTATTTGTTTCAGTTACTGTAAGCAGCAGAATGTCTTTCATTAGTCAAAGTATGCTTGACATCCCAGAGGCAGCTTAGTTTTTTTAAACATCCTAATTTTTCTCCTTCACATCATTCCTGAAAAGATCCAATACACTCTTACTTTTATCCAGCAATCTTCTGCTCGGTAGAGGGTTGCAGATTAAGCAGCCATACAGGGCTCTGGGTATTGCAAACACACTCTTTCCACTGCCAGGACCCACTGTGGGTCCATTTCCTAACTCCTCACACAGCTTTAGATCCAGACAGCCACCATGTGCACGTGCCCTTCCATAGCTGCATCCAGTCTGGAGATCTAGCACTGTGAGGCCCATCTGCAGATCTGTGCTCGGTATTTTATCCACATTATGCATTGAAATGGCATGGTGGAAGCTGGATAAAGTTACTTTTGGCTTTTGGGTTGGGCTTTGTTTTGTGGAGATTTTTTGGGGGGTTTTCTGGTTTTGGTTTGCTTTTTTTGATGGTTTGGTTTTTGAGGGTTTTTGTTTGTTTATTTTTCTTTTGTGCAGAAAAGCTTGTGATATTATTTACTATCAGTTTTTAATTGTTATATAAAGTGGCCTTTTAGTTTCTGCTAGGCTCCCATTCTTTTCCAGCCTCTGTGCAATAATGCAAGTGGTCAGGCTGTAGTTTTCCTTGCCCTGCAGAATCCCCACTGGGTGAAATACCACAGCAGGAAAGTGCACAAGCTCCCAGCCTGCAGCGGTGTGTCAGACACTCCTGAGGACCATCCTGTTCCAGCAGTGACGATGGAACAGCATAAAGGCAAAATCACTAATGTGACACTTGCACAGTAACTGCTGCACAAACGTTGGAGTTTTTTCCGGTGCTGAATGTTTTAAGTTGCAGTGACGTTCTGGGAATGAATGCTGGTGCTGGAACCTCTGCTGCCTCTCCACGGAGGAGACGCTATGAATGCCTCCTCTAAAAGTCAAACATTACATCAATTCTACAGCTTTCTTCACTTGAAAGACAACACCCAGCTTCCACTTTGTTTCTTTTTCCTAATGATCCAGCTAATACTGCCAAGGGATAGGGACTACTTGGCCTATGTCAGCACTTCTCTTAACACTGCAGAAAGCAGAGATTTGCACAACTAACATGTCCAAGTTCCTGTCTGATTTGAGCTACAGCTTTTCTTTCCTGAATATAACCACTTTCTTTTCTAGTGATGGCTGAAAATATTAAGTTTCTGTTTGGAGATTCTCTTATAAAACTTTTGTCATGGAAGGACACTCTTAATTATTTGAAAAATCAGCATGTGCTTGCTCTCCTATTGAATGTTGACATAGTAAACTGTTGACATCTGACAAGGTTGACTGACCCCCAGACAGATTGGCTGTGTCTGATCAGTCCTTGCTGGATTAAATCATGTTCAGCAAGGCTTCAGTATCTGTTCCTTCTACTTAAATAGCTAAATATCTCCAGTTTTGCACATCTTAACCTAGAATTACTTACTATACTCTAGCATGTGTCAGTTGTCTCATAGAGAGATTCTGCTGTTCAGCAGTGAGTGATAATGAAATCTCTCATGTGGAACTAAACCCCTCCTTGAATCGGTTTATTTGCAGTCTTCTGAATAGTGTGATCAACTGGAATTCTTCCAAAACCACTGTGATCTAGTTGGAGGATTCCTCAATTTTTAAGGCTGTTCAAGGAGTGATATGAGTAGGGAGGGCAATGTGTATTTGGTTGCATAGAACCCAAAGTGAGCCCAGTTCCACTTCCACAAAACACTAAGGGAGCCAGAGTGATCAAATGCAGCCATAGAGGTAACCCTCTTCTCCAGGTACCTGCGCTCATCCCTCCACAGGATCTATTACAGCAGTTAAGAAACAAAATCCTTTTAGTTCCCAGCAACACAATTTGTTAGATCCCTGAGATAAACCTGAAGTAATTGCATAGTGGGTAAAAACAAGAAATTTATAAAGAACTGAACAAATGTGCGCAGCACATGTTATCAGAAGTACAGCTGATATGTTTGTGTCTCTTCCAAGCGGACTCTATCAGCAGCATAATCATCTTCCAGACTAGTAAGACTAGTCTTCCCATGATTCTTTAACAATGTTTTATGACACAGTGGTGCATGATTGCATGTTTCTAGCAGCACTTTAATTTCAGTGACTCTTTTGGAAAAGCTACTAATGTAGAAAGCTTATAAGATATGTAAAGTACTCTACTGCACCATACAAATGAATCTGTGGGACTCAAATGTTGCCATCTTAGATAGTCCATGAGTCAGAATAAAATCTCGTACTACCAGATTTATTATTTTGCAAAGTGTCTATCTGAAAATTACTTTAGAGAACTTCATTATACGTACATTTGTTTACCTGTGATCAGCTGAATGGGAAGAGGCAGAAGCCTGTGTCTCAAAAGTGTAGCTCAGACAAGAATCCTGAATAATGGCAGCAAAATGTCTAGTGCGAACCACACTAAACAGCACTACTTAACGTGCCTCCATCTGGGAAGAGCTGATTCAAATCTCAGGGTCAAAAGATTTGGTCCTTGATGTCCAAATCTGCCACTGACGTGCCAGGAGGTTGTAACAAGCGGGGCCCACGCTCCTCCCAGGCTGGCAGGGCAGAGGCTGTGCCCCTTTCCCCCTCAGCCTGCCCTGCCAGGGCTCTCCTGTTGGGACACGCTCAGCCGGTGCATATCTCGCGCACTCCCACTGGCATTTTGAGCTTCACACCAGCACCTCCCTCCCACTCCAGGATGCTGCACATCACAGGGAATCCATGGGAAGGTGCCAACCAACAACATCCTGCAGCTTTGCTCCGCAGCCTCCTCCGTACGCAGGCCCTGCCAGGCCTCGGCATTGCGCGACCTGATGCGGGGCACGTTGCACAAGGAGGCAGGAAAAGGCTGAGATATCATTCCCTGCCTCGCAGCAGCAGTACATACCACAGCGATAAACAACCACTCTCTCAAGACACAGTATTCCTTCACATCTCCTCAGCTTCCACATGGGATCAGAAGAACGGTGGCCAGGGGAGATATTGCCTGGCCAAAGCTGCCTGCTAAGTATCCTCTGCAGCACTTCTGAGTACAGATAAGCCTCATTATTACACGTTTACGTGGATAATTGATGTGTTTCTCCTCTAGTGCCACTGTTGTAGATCCCATTAGGCTCTTGCACTTGGTGTTCGACAGTCCCAAATCCTGGTTTTAAGGGCTTAAAAGTGAAATTAGCTGAGACTCCACGCAGTAAAAGGTGCTAAGAAAGGGCAAGAGAATTACAATTTTGTTTGTTTACACCAGCTGATTATTTCTACATGAAATGATTAATTATTAGCATAGAAGGGAAATGACAATCCTGGCGATTCAGTAGAAAGAAAAGGATTTCAGGGTGAGAAAAAAGGCATCTTAATTGTTTGCTGAGTGATATGAAGTTATCACAATTAGAACAGACAGTTGTCAATAATCCTGTCACATGCAAGAAGCTGCTGTGCTGGGGAGATGCTCTGATGCTGATAGTCCGTGCATGAATAATTACACTTGCACCTTCCAGGTGTTGGCCTCCTCCCTGGGTATGTTTTGCTGTGGATCTTTGTGACCAGGGCCCAGTAAAGTTAGGATTTCAATGCATCAAATTCTTTCTGTGGCACATCTGAATTTCTTATTCCCACTGAAGGGTCAGATTGGGATGACACGACTCCAGCACCCTTGAGGCATCCAGCAAAGATCTTTGCTGAATCCTGCAGAGCTGCAGGGCTTCAGGGCAAAGACAATTGGCCTGTTATCTCTACTGTCTGAAAAGAGTGTGATGTGAAATAAGTCAGTTTATTTACTTGGACCACTTTGACCAAGATCTCTGCCCACAACTATGTCACCATTCACCGCTGTTGTTTGGAAAGTTCAATATTCCAAGGACATAAAACCAGAAATATGAGATGTTGCTAAAAATTACCATGCTACGTCAGTGCAAAGTCACGCTCTGACTCTGTATGTTCAATAGCTTGAACCAGCAAAAGCCTAGGAAATCTTGATAGAGGGTCAAATAATTAGTAATTGCTTCCTTTCTCATGGTTTTATGGGACAGGACACGTAACCCTGCCAACTCTGAAAAAACAGCTGGTTGGTGAATACAAAAAATCAAGTTGCTACAAGGTTTGTGATGGCTATCACCATTAAGCACTGCAATAAATTATAAAGTTATTGAAGGAGGTTTATTGCATAGCAGCTAATCTTAAATATTAATTGCTTGGCTGAAACATTCAGAAAAAGTCAGTGATTTCAAAAAGTGAGTGAGTTTCAGGGTCTAGCCTGAAACTTCATGGTAGAGTAAAAGGTGGTTGGCATTTAATAAAAGTCAACTTTTATCGTCTATAGAGTCAGGCATCTGCGAAGTGAGGCATTCCAAATTGGTCATGTCAGAATGTATTCACTGGCTATTTAATTTTTATTTCCATTTCAAATTAAAAAAAAAATAAATAAATAAAAGGAGTGAGAGAGAAAGGAGAATTGATTGTGAGAAGACAAAAAAGTAAACATGAGACACACTTTCCTGAAATTTGAAATACTACAGGGAGAGTTGATTGCAGAAGAGGACTCGGTGGATTAATTTCTGATGCGCACATCTCTGTGTCCAGTTCTGGACTCTGCAGGACAAGAGAGACAAGGAGCTCCTGCAGAGGGTCCAGCAGAGGCCACATCAGAAGACTGGAGCATCTCCTTGATGCGGAGACTGAGGAAGCTGGGCCTGTTTAGTCTAGAGAAAACTCAGAGATCTCATTAATCCATACCAATGTCTCAAAGGTATCAGAGGGTGCTGCCAGACTCTCCTCAGTAGTGCCCAGCAACAGCAGCAAAGGCCACAAACACAAAAAGCTTCACCTCAACATGAGGAAGAACTTCTTTATGTTGAGGGTGGTAGAGCACTGGGACAGCTTCCCAGAGAGGTCTCCCTCTCTGGAGGCGTTCAAAACCCTCCTGGATATGTTCCTGTGTCCCCTGCTCCAGGTGACCCTGCCTTGGCAGGAGGTGGGACTGGATGATCTCGAGACGTGGCTTCCAACCCTGAGTATGGTGTGGTTATATAATCTCCAGCTGCCATCTCAACACACTGCTGGGACTCCTGAACTTAGAGTGCAAAGTCATGGCCAAGTATAATCTACATCAGGGCTGCAGAAGTGCCTCCTTGTTGTTTGCAATGTGCTTTTCCTAATGCTTTTTAGGGCCAGAGTTGAAGCTTCTCCTTACTATCGGGGTCTCGGTGCAGGGACGGATGGATCTCCCAGGACACATCTCCCTGACATCTCACACACCATCTCTGCAGCACAAGCATTGCTCTTCCCACATTTCTGTCTTTGCAGCTGCTGATGCAGGGGAAATTGCACCCACTGAACCAGCCTGCAAGTGTGCAAAGCCTTGAGGTCTTTTTATCCTACACTTGTTATTAGAAGAACTGACATGCTTAACAAATTTGAAATAGAAACCAGAAAATTTGTAATCTGCTGCTTGCTATTGTGCTACGGAAAATGGACAGAGCTTGACTTGAAAAATTCTCCCAAAAAGGGAAAAACTACATTAATTTGTATAATGTAATTGACACAGTTAGCTTCTGGAATCAATAAGATGTTAAGTTACAACAAGGAAAACAGTAAAAAGCAGTATTACACATTAAATTGGTTTGTAACCTCTGTAATGCTCAGGGACATTGAACTGTATGCTTATATAAAGCATTTGAGATACAAATCTCTCCCCTGCTAAATTGATAATTTTGGATTTAATCAAAATTTTGTGCACACAATAGTAACATTTCCAATAAAATGTGAATTCTTGGCTTTGTAAGAAGCTGTTAGCTGTATTTTAAATTCTAGCACTACTTTATTAATCTACCTACTGAATGGCAAACCCAAAATCTTTCTAGAAGTTCTTGGTTGGAAAAACATCCCACCTCATCCATTTAGGTGTAAACCACTTGATGTTATTTAGGCAATAATCTCAAAAGGCTTCCTATTTATCTGAAGAAGCATTAGGCTACTTCTCAGGGTGTTTATAACTGCAATTCCAGTTAGTATCAAGCTATTATTATGCTCACATGTGACACACAGTGGGCTGCTGTACTGACAAATGAGTTTAAACCAACTAATGTAAACATGAAGTTGCCCCATCACTGTTTGCTATGAACATATGGAATGCTGATTTTCCAGGGAGGTAAAAAACCCACTTGCAGATTTTTTTTTTTTTTTTCTATTTACCAGACCCCAGAATAATAAAAGTACTTTACAGGACATGTCAGATTCTGGGGCATTAATGAGCAAGAATAGGAAATCAGCAGAGAAATAATGAGGAATGTAAAAAGAGAAGCAGAGAAATGGTAAGTTCCATGTCCATGCTTAGTTTGAGTGCTGGATTTAAGTCCAAAATCGTCAGATAAATCATGTCATACATGGAATAGTACTTTGGGTTGTCCTATGCCCTTCCATAATGTTACCTATGCAATAAGGAACTAGCAGGAAGGTACCGGGAGCTTTTGCCAAAGAAGTGTGGGGATATTGATTGGTAATAATGATAGCACCTCCCAGTCACTTTTCATAACTCCATTTTTTCAAAGCAGAACCTCCCTGAAATATAATCCTCCTCTCATTACCAAGCATTCATGATCTTCCATATTCTACCATGCAAACAGCACAGCCTTTTATGTCCTCCCACAAGCTTACCCTTCATCTTCACTTCCTCCCAGACCAGCTCTTTGTCTCCTACAAGCACCCCTGGCGTTGTCTCCTTTTGTGCTGCCCTCTTTGTTTGACACTGTCAGGTCTCTGGCATTTGCTTTCCCCATCCAAGAAAACTCTGCCTGCTGTACAGGGGGCTCAAGCCACCACGTGCCACGTTACAGTGTGCTGCTCCTCCAGGTTTCAGGAGTGTTGGTGCAGTCAGAGAGCTCTCAGCATCCAGCATGGTGAGGCCATGCTGGGGGGTACCACAGTCTTTTTCATTTGGGCCCCGCTGATATAAACAATACTCAGTTAAACCATCAATAGAAACAATGGACTAATTACTAACACTCCTCATTTTTTCCTCCCTACATAATTTCAGAACTGTTTTTTTTAATGCTTCAACCACCTTTCATACTTTCACAGAGGAAGAACAATACATTGCTCATCCCCAGGTTAGTGCTGCCTGTCCATTTCCACTCTTAGGCACCTCTACTCTTCTACCTGTGAAAGTCTTTAGCCTTGTTCTCTGAGACTCTACCTAGAGAAGGGAGGACACAGCATTAACTTTCCTACTTTCATAATTGAGGGTATACGGGTGAGAAACAGAACCAGCTAAATACTTACATAATTAAATGAAAGCTATGTTTACCCATTCACTGTAAAACCACTGACACTTAATAAGAAGTCCAGAGCAGGAGATGGTTCATACTGCCTAAACACCATACAGATTCTGGTACCTCAGAGAACGCTGGCTGCCCCAGGCAGGTCCCCCCTTAGTGCTCAGAGTCCTTTAAGGGCCATCTGTGTGTCTGACCCAGGACCAGAACAGCGATGGGATCCTTGGGGATTATACATCTCACAGTGCAGCAGCAGGTTCTGACTGGTTTGGCTGGAAAGGACTCTTGAACCCAGTTAGTATGGACAGTCAGGTTATTATTTAGCTGGGTGGTATTGTGGAGCTGTGGGTGTGGGTGTGAGTTTGTGTTTGTCAGAGGCAGGTGAGAGTTGCCAGTGTAGTCAGTGAAGGATTATATATAAAAATACAGCCCATGCAGTCATGCTGCACATGCTGTACACATCACTGGCACAAATGGACGACCTAGAACATCTGTGTCATAGCACAAATGCCTCTTCTTACAGGGTGCAAATAGCAGCCTTGCTTCCACAGATTTCCACGGATGCCAGGGACAGAGGTGTTCTTTGAGTAAACTCACAAACAGTGCACCCTCTATCCAAGGCAAACAAATATCCTTTTGGGAGAATGACAAGGTCCAGAAACTCCCCATAGCTTGAGATGTCTGGAAGAAGGCACAAAATCAAGCTCTGGGTTTGAGTGTGAGAGGGCAGAGCAGAAGAACGAGAGCTGGCTTTACCAAAGGAGACTGAATTGCCTCCAGCCTAGATCCAGGGAGCTTCCTCAGGTTTGCATAGGCCTCTAGAGCAACCTGTTCTGGTTCCAGCACTCTGGCTCCTGGTGCAGCAAGCACCATGTTCACACGAGCCGTGCACAGCCACAAGGCCTTCTCCCTGCTCTGCTGCTCTGGGATGCCTCCTGCATGGGTATTTCCTCTGGGACTGCTTGACTCTCCTATATATTTTTAAAGGGACGAAGATCATAGGATCTAGAACACCAAAATGCATAAACAGCACTCAGTTCTTTAAACATTCAAAGCACTATATAAACATTAGTGAAGCCTCATAAGATGAGGTAGGTAAGCATTATCTCCCTCTCAAGGTGTGGTAAAGCGACTTGGCTGAGGCCGGAGGCTGAGTCACTGGCAGAGCAAGGTTTACCATCCACATCTTTTTGAAATGGTGTCTCCTGGGCTGGCTGGCGAGAGCAGCATGTGGTCAGGCAGTGCAGGCAGCCTGGCACCACCAGCAACCAGCATCCCCAGTGCCACCATGGGGAAGCCGACTGTGGGGTCACCATAATTCCCACCCTAAGGTTACGGGGTGTGAGGACCTTGCAGCTCACCTCAACAACACGGCTCAGAAACCTCCATGAATTAGATTTCGCTGCTAGTCTGTCGAAGTTCAGGGTGTCCTCCCTCCCTGTTGGCTGTCCAACACCACTGAACATCAGAATCTTATTCAAGTTTTTCAGTTCTGACGTCTCAGTCCTTCCTTTCTGAAACCAAGGTCGGGAACATTCAGAAGTAGAAGGCGATCTCTGGAAAGGTCCAATGATGGTGGCTCCTCAGGGGGCCTGAGGAAACAGCAGCACTGACATGGGGATACTGGGGGAAGACCGGGCAAGCCCACTCACCCATGCCCAGCAGATGTTTTCCCATTTCATTAAAAAAAAAAAAGCCCTGAAACTACACTCAAGACAGTCAACCTGACAATGAACACTTCCAGATTAGCAACGGGTACCTGCGCTACCCTTCAGGAGGTCCGGGCAGCACATGGCAAACGCTGCCAGCTCACCCGGGGCTGTGGGGAGCTTTTATAGACTGCGTTCCCATCTCAGAGAGCGCTGGCCGGTGGGGAAAGAGGAGAATCGCGGCTCGGAGTCCCGCGGGGGCAGGCAGGAGAGCCGCGCTCAGGCCTGCCGGGGAGCCGGCCGGGCGGGAAGAGGCCACGCTCGCCAAGCGCGACGCCACAAGCACGGATCCCGGGCCAGGCCGGGCATACACAGCGGCGGTGAAATCCCCCGGAGAACGTGACGTGCCGGTTTAAGGCCTTTTTTTGTTGTTGTTGTTTTGTTTTGTTTTGTTTTGTTATTTTGTTTTTCAGGGCTGCCAGCCAGGCGAGGGGGGCCGGCGAGGGTGCGAGGGCAGGCGGCCCGTCAGCGGCAGCGCCTGTCGGGAGGGCGCAGGGTGGAGTCTCTTACTCCCCCCCCGGAGCCCCCTCCAGCTTCGGCGAAACCTGTCGAGCAGTTTCCCCCGGTGGCAGGGCGGAGGGCAGGAGGGCGGCGGGAGGAGAGAGGGAGGGAGGAAACGCGCCGCCTCGGAACAGGTTTGTCCTTCTCTACCTGCTGACGTTCGGCCGCCCCAGATGATGGCTGGAAACAAAACCGCCCCGTCAGTGCGAAGGCAGCCTGGAAAAACTGGTCGTGTGAGGGGCGAGGGCAGCATTCCTGGCTGCCGCGCAGGGGACGGCTCATCACCGCGAGGTACCGCGCGGGTATAAAAGGGCCCCGCACGGCCCGGCGCGGCAGAGGGGCGGCCGCGGCACAGGGGTGGCGGGGAGC
>VWZN01017941.1:1170133-1180678 GCA_013396955.1 Regulus satrapa | reverse complement strand
AAAAAAAAAAAAGAAAAAAGTTATTGCGTGTCCTGTGGGAACGGAGGAGTTTAATAACTTAAAAGGAACAGGTAGGATAAATCCTGCTGCTGCTGTCATCTGGCTGTGCTAGAGGCAAGCTGATACTGCGTAACCGTCTGTTCTCTGCTTTATCCGCACCATACACTCAGATGCACAGATTTTAAAAAAAAATCAGATTGACTCTCTAGGCTGCATTCTCCGGAGGTTTCCCACCTTTCCACTGGTAATAATATGCAAGATATATTCAGTGATAGCACTTCTTTTGTCTTTGAGTGCCCTTTTACAAAGGGCAGTGTAGCCTTTGTTTTGTGCTGTTTTATACTGTATTTTCCCCATGTACACTTATTGCAGGCAGCTGAAGGACATCTGGATTCGCTGTCCTAACTTGGTTGCATTACTTCAGAGGATGTCTGCTTTTAGAACTGTGGCAATGATGGCCTGGCTTGAAGGTCTGTGGACTTAATCAAATGGACCTTAGTGAAAATCGTGGACCTTTCAAAATACAGCTGAAGAATTTAGATTTTTTTTTTTTTTTTAAGAGAAAGAAGTCTGAAAAACTGAAATTCTGCCAACAATTTTTTTTCTTATAGAAGTGTAGCTTTGCAAATGAGAGGTTCTTCCTACCTTGTGCTCATTCTTCTCACCCATATCCCAAGTATCAAATTGAAACTAAAAATGTAATTGGTTTATTTTTCTTAACTTGCATTTAAATAAAAAAAGGCAAAAGACTAATTCATAAAATTGAATTTTGCTGCTTTAAATTTGACCAAGAAAACTTAGTGGCCTGCCTATGTGTATGTTTTAAACCTTTAAACCTAACAATTTGTATACATGCATTCTCGCCATCGCTTCTGTGGAATTCCATTTGCTCCCAAAATGTGCCATCTGGCATGAACATGAGGTGCACGAGTAAATTTGCAGGGGAATCTGCCCTCAGTGAAGTCAAGAAGAGTTCTGATGTCTGCAGTTGAGCTGTGATCTTCAGGAGAAGAGCTTCCAAGAATAGCTGGAAATACTTGAAGAGTAGACAAGTCAGAGACGTAAAAATGCTTCTTGGGTACAGCCTAGGAAAAGCATGATTTTTACCTGCTGCTGTAACTCAGAACAAGTTAGGCAAGGTTAATTACAGCATAATAGGGTTTAATTTATCTGGGAATGAGGGTATGGTGGCTGCTAGCAGTGTTTCTCAAACTGCAAGGCTGGCCTCCTTAGGCAAGCTTACACAAGCCCAAGGCAAATGGAAAAACACACTTTGTCTGGGACTTGGCAAATGTAGAACCCCCACATCTATTAATGATGAATCCTCATTTGCCAAGGCAAAAAATTGAAATGCTCTCCCAAGGAAAAGATTAATGACCTGTCCCACTTAAGGATCTGGTGATTCAATACCATTTTGTCTGGGTTCTAATATATGGTGCTCATTATCACAGTGTCTGAGCACCTCCCAAATAGTTAAAAAGTAATACTGGTGTTCTACACACACAGTTCTCATTAATTTCAGTGGGTGTTGTTGATGTTTAAACAGAGCAGAGCCCTGAAGAGTTGAAAATAGACTGCAAAGCACACTGTGAGTTGGATCCACAGCTGGCTTGAGTCAGCACAGCCCTCTTAACTTCCGTGGAGTTGCACTGATTGACACTAGGTGGGATTTGACCCAATGGTTTTTTCTCTCCTGCCTATCTGCAATTGATAAGTCTGATCCTCTTGGCTGGCTCTATCCGAGTTGTCCACTGGCTTCAGCAGCAATACTAGCTATACAAAGTAGAATTTCCTGTTCTGAGGGAATCATCTTTGCTCTTCTTGGTACAGCTCAACATGATTGAATTTATTTTTTTTTCACTGTGTCCGAGTGCAGTGTGCCCTGAAAAAGTTTGGAAGAAGCTTGTTTGATAGGGGTAAGGGAAGAGTTTTGTTTTATTAAGGATATTGTTAATCATGCAAACCGGTGGGGGAGGTTGTGCTTAGACAAAGACAAGATCTTAATGTTTTGTACTGGGTTGTCCATGTCAAGACAAACCTCTCCTGATTGCTTACAGAAAATCATGTTTCGCTATAGTCCATTGCTGAAATTGGGAAGTGTCACAACATTACTGGAACATCTCTTTTACATGTGTTTTATTCTGCAACATTTTTAAGGTATGGTATCAGGTTGACTTCTAACTATTGTTTTTCCTCTCTCAGACTGGGTGAACTCCTGATGACAGGCTTGTAGTTTTCATAAGCTGGCAGTAAGCCATGTGGATGAACAAACAAACAAACAAAAATCCCCAACAAATTCGCAATGAAAACCTCTGGGCAAACAGCCCTTCCTTGTGATATTGTCTAAGCTAAGCAGAAGCCTGAGGGGATGAAGGGAGGAGACTTTTCTGCCAAACTTAGTAAAATGTTGCCCCACAGTTGCAGAGCATGCTTTTAGCTCTTACTATTAAAGTCCCAGACAATATTTCAGTTGCTTATCACTGGAATCTTGGCCTTTGGATAATAACATTTAATTTTTTTACTCCCTTTTAAAATGAATAGCAAAGGTATTATGACCAGACTGGAAGGATAGGTGGATTAAACCTTCTGGTTTTGGACTAACCTCTGGACTAAAGAGGTCTTTCTTACTGTCTGCTCTGCCCAAGAAGAGGAAGTAGAAGCACATTCCTCCCTCCCCACCCTTTTCTGTAGGCTGCTTAATGCTTTGGCAGCATCCAGGAGTTTCAGTGCACACACAAATACATTGGGTGGGATGCTGATTGGTCAGAGGTTCAGGTAGCAACACCGAGTAAAGTATGCATTCAAATCAAATGCACCTTTGAATTAAGGAAGAGCAACCTGGAACACACCTTGGTAATCTACAGAATAACGCCCCTCTGCAGAGGAGCAATCTAGATACTGGTGCTATTGAGCAATGCTGTAATCAGGGCATCCTAGGCACCAAACTCGATTGGCATCATGCTCATATTCTTGAACAAGAAGAGTTGCGTCTCAGAACAAGGTAGCTGCATCTCTAGAACTCTTTGAAAATAACAGTAAAAGTTGTTTTGTTATAAACTAATACCAAATAAATGGTATACATAGATATCAGTAGTAAGCATTAAGGGGGGGGGCAGATTATGCTTAACTTCTGGGATTGTATTTGCAGTGTTGCTGACACAATAATTTTCATGCTGAGAGACCACATAGTGTACATAAGTATCAAAAATTCTTAGGCCTGATATGACAATCTGCTTTATTGACCTGGAGGACAAAACGGCTCACTCACTGCTGAAAGCATCCAATCCTCTAGGCATGAATTAATGACCATTCTTTCTGCCTGTATAAATTGGTGTATGATCTTCTGTTTCTATGTAGCTCTATCAGCTTACCCCAACTCAGGTGCAGGTCTTGAAACTGTTTCTCCCTGTGAGTAATTTTCTGCTCAAAACTGCTGATGCAAAATGCAGATAATTTTTGAAAAATGTATTTTCCAAATATAGTTAATTGCCCATATCAACAGTAATAGCATTCCCATAAGATAAATGGGGTGACAAAGTCTGTGCTTGGTAACAATGAAGGCATGATTTCTTTGCTAACTGGTTTGGTTTTGGTTCTCTAACTAAGAAAACTGTCACCCTGTGATTCAGAATTTGCATAATGCTCATTTTAAGGGTATTCATGGTATCCAGCAGTTTATGAGAATAAAATTATTCAGTTGCTACAGTGCTTGTAGGAGTCCAAAGTGAGAGGGGTGGTGCTGGGTTAAGAGTTGGACTTCAGGTCTTCAAAGTCTTTCCCAACCTAAACAATTCTGTGATCTCTGTGCTGGTGATGGTCTCAGTTACAGAGACCACTGATTTACATTTCCCTTTAGCTTACGTAGCTTCATGTCATCTTTTTTATGTTTTTTGATAGATCCATATGTAATATGGATATAATAGATAATGGGTTTTGAGGGTTTTTAAACAGTATTTGGGAATACAAATAAAGGAAATGGTTTTGAAAGCACTAATTTCTGCCAAGCATATTGGCATGGTGTAGTATCTACTGTTTGAGCTTGTTTTCTTCCTGTACTTTTTTTTTTTTGAGACATATTTGAGTCCCATGAGGTGGAGGTGTAGCTGTATTTGTAGCTGGAGTAGCGTTCTGCCAATTTACCTTTTATTGGACACTTGGATAATACTCACCTAAAAAAAAAAAAGCAAATAAAATTTCAAGTTGCCTAAACTAATTATATTATTATTGCAGACAAATGGGTATTCTTGGGTGTGATTCAATTCATCATCTTAAACTGGGTGGCTGAACCAAGGGAGACTCATTCTGCCCTGAAAGTACCTCTTAGTTTGCCAGAAAGTGGGGCAGCATCACTGAGTCAGTTACGAGACTTACACACTGTGGACCATGGCAACTTAAACCCCCTGAGAGTCCCTCCTCGGCCTTAGTCCACTACAAACCCTGTAGCTGCTCTGCTCCATCAGTTTTGTCCATCCAGGTCCTCTGCTGCCTAAGTTTATGTGAATCACCTTTTTTCTTGCTTCCTGGAGTGCAGCAGGAAGCAGTTTTTAGAACAACGGGCACTAAAATTAGAAATAATTCAGTGACACTTTTATAGTAGCTGCATGCAGGAGTACTTGTTCCATAGTACTTTAACCTTCACAGTATCATAAAACAGCTGTAGAGCTGCCTTTGGTGTCAAGATGAAATAAATTTATAATAATGTTTAGTTACCACATTTTGAGAGTCTTACACAGAGCTATTCCTGCCAGTAGCTTTTTCCTGACTCCACAAGATATCTGGAGTGGGAGAGCTGGCATAAAAACAAAGCCCCAAATATTTTTTAGGAGGTGGGGTTTTGTTTGATAATTTTTTTTTTTTAGGAGCATTGTGCATAGTTGATCTGGGTTAGTACCCAAAACGCTATATGTTGGCCCTTTTTTCACTTCAGGCGTTTTAAATCTCTTTAAGCAAATGTCATCTTTTCTAGGTTTTTGCAGCACAGCCAATCTTATGAACCTGTTCAGTGTTGATGGTTCATTAATTGCTCTGATATTCCCAACTACCTCCTTAGCTTATTTTGTTAGATATTTTTTCCCCAAAGGCTGCAGCTTCAGGATTTGTGTGATTTAAAGACAATGAGAATCTTTATTTAAGACAGCTCCTAGCTCCCATTGTGGCAGAAGAGTCTGAAATAGTAATCTGACGACACAGAGATGCTCAGAAACTTGTAAACAAATGGAATTAAAGCCACTTTTACTCTCGTGATTTTTGTTGAAGGGTGGGGATGAATGATTCATTATGTCCTCTTTTTTTTCTTTCATTTTCCTAATACTTGGGATCAGCAATATTGCATTGTAATAAGCCTCTAAAGATGTTCTCTATTAATATTATGACATCCAAACAGCCAAATCTTTTCTCTTTCACATGGGCTTAGAGCCAGAAAAACACCAGTTCTTTGTGTACACTGATGGAACAGAATAAACAGACAGAAGATGCTAAAACTGCTACAGTGAGCTGTGCATTTGTGATTTCAGGTAAAACCAGGGATTCCCAATCCCAAATTCTGTCTTGTCCAGTCTGTGTTTTGCTGATCTGTTAGCAGGTCAGAAGGTTTGTGAAGCTCAATTGACACATGGAAAAATTACTTTGGGTGAACTATTGAGAAGGGCAGTTGAAATTCTGGCAGCAAGAGATATGAAAAGAGGTTCCTTTGATGACTCTGTTGCCTGGGGACAGAATTCTTGAGCACCTGGCTCCAGGCAAAGGCAGATCTGTAGCAGGAATAAGTGGCTCTGTGCACTATAGCCTTTCTCTTTCCAATGTCTAGAGCTTCCCTTTGGATTTTTCTTCCCTGAAGATCAGCTTCCTCAAGAGTACAACGACTTTTACGGACCTTGTTCCTTTTAATCTCCCTGATAGATGGATAAGATCTAAATCTAAATCAGGTGATTTAGAATTAGGAGGTTGGACAGGATTTTTATTTCAGTTGGATCCTTCCCCCCCTCCCTGCAGCCTGTATGGAAACTCGCCTCATCGGGCCACACTCTTCTGTGCCACATTCACACAGGTTGGCATGGACTCAGCAGAGCTGTGCAGGTTTCTTTGGGACCACTTCTGGCTTCGTACCTGTGCAGCACCGTGCCCAGTACTAATGGTCAAAGTGGTGGCTCAAATCCCAGGCTCCCCCTAACCAGATTCAGGTGCACAATCGTAAAAGGCTCATGTCAAATTGAAGAATAGTGTTTTATTGTTTTCATAGACTCAAAGTTTGTAAGGCCAGAAGAGGATTATTCACATGGCACCAATTTTAGATGACATGTGTGAGAGGCTTACCTTCCCAGACATCTCCGGAGGGCTGTAGGAAGGCTCCTGGACAGAATTTCCTTGGCTGTGGAGAGAGTGTAGAAGACCCATTTACATCAGATGCATGTCAGCAGGCAGTGTGAACGCCTTCCATTGGGATAATCCAGTTCCTTCTCTTTCATAACACTGCTAATAGGATGTCCTTGGATTATTTATGGTTTGGAGTGGAACACAACAAGGACATGTGGTCCAATTGAAAAAATAAGGCAATTTCTAGACTCTCTAAAATAAACAGGAGATTCAACACATATAATAATGTTGTTCACGTCTTCCCTCTCTATTTTTCTTTCCCTAATAAATACAAACATATTTTTCCTGGCTCTTCTTATGCATTCCATTTGGTAATGAGGGTTTAAAGAAAAAATCAGAGTGACCACACTACTTTGAAGACAAGTACTGGATTTTTTTGTTTGTGCAAACTGTGTTTTAAGGACCTAATATTCCAGGGGAGGCCAGCCTCCTGAAAAGGCATGCCTTTCCAGACCCAAAGACTAAAATTAGCTCCAAAATTCATATTTAGATTTAATTTTAAGTGGTCTAGAAAGCCAACATGGAAGATACTGCATCTTTTACTCTGTCAGCATCCAGGAACACAGGCATTGCCAGTATTCATGGGCTGTCCAATACTCATCACATCTGGGCTGGTGTCAGTGTGAACCCCTACAACAGTGACTTTAGATGCTATTTAGTGACGCTGTAGTGATCAGTGAACAGTGTTTTATCACACAGCCTATGGACATGGCTCCACAAAGTTGTTTATTATTATTACTTATTATTTGTTGATCAAAATTAATCCAGAATATGTTTGTGTAAAACTTTTTTCTTTTCTTTTTTTTTTTTTTTTTTTTTTTTTTTTAAACAGAAAGAGAGAACCTGGCTTCAGGTGTTTTTCTACTGAACACCTATCAGTAGTCTTCCATGTACCACAAGTTCCAGAAAAGATTATAGTCAGCTTTTTATATAATATCTCTTGAGAAACTTTCTGAATATAATGATAATAGTAATAAGTTGCTGCCCATCTCTCTTTAAGAGCTGACTTTTCAGCGTGGCTGAGCATTGTGCAAGTGATACCCTTTGCTGGTAGCCGCTGCTCTGTCTGGGGACAGAAGTTCACTCAGAGACAAGAGGAGACACCTGTGGGCCCTGTGTCCCTGTACTTTGCCAGCAGTACAGCTGTTTTAGCTGTACCAGCAGTCATATAATAGAGGTAGTTAAGGAAAAAAAAAATGGACTATGGGCTAATGGACATAATTGTAATGGCAAACCATCCACTCCCGTGCCTCTCCTTCTCATATGTGGGTTCTTTTTTACAAAAAGAAGTAACAAAGGGCCATTTGGTGGTAACATGTGCTGCGTCACCCTATTTGTCTGAGCTGGAGAGAAGGTGGAACCATTGAAGTCCCAGTGCCATAGGCTCTAATCTTGATGCCTTAGGTCTTTCATTTGAGTGCTTTCAATCATGACTTTTGGGTCATGATTCCATAAAATGGAAACTATCTTTGCCAAGGTAAATCAGCAGTATAACCGAAGACTTTACTGTTGTCATCATCTCGATAGATGTGAATTACTTTGAAGTGGTTGGGAGTCTGGGGAGAGTAGGTGCAACCTTGTATAAACTGGGGTTGTTCCTGACTGTGTGCTGGAAATTGAGCAAGATCAATTTAGGAGCTGAAAATAATAGGTTATTGTGGGGCCAGGAGAGCTGCTGTGTTGCCAGAGGAGCTGGGATGTCTTGCTCTTCATGGGGCAGATAAATGGTGGCCTGGCAGTGGGTGGATGGATATGTCACTGCAGGGTTGGTGTGGGGAGGTGCTGGCCTAGGAAAGCAGCCAGGCAATGTGTTACTGTGCTCTACTCAGCTCGTGCTTCTGTCTGCTTGATAAAAGAGGTGAAAGGAAGGCAAGAAGGGGGTGGATGCCCTGGTATGGGATTTAGGATGAATCTGTTAGGAAAGGGTAGAAAAGAAAGTATCTTAGGTATTCATTTGTTTTGGGGTCTTTTCCAATGAAGGTTTATCTTTCTCTCCCTGTGAGGCAAGTTCCTCTGTGTGGGAATGATAACTTTTTGCCCTTCATCTTTGCTTGCTCTCTCTCTTTTCCCTCTTGTCTCCTTTCGTCTTCATGCCTCTTCTTCTGATTGCTTTCCCTAAATCCCATTCCACTCTAACCTCTTCCTCTGCTCCCACTTGCTAGGAGAACTACCAGAGGAGAAAGTAACCTTTGCTGCTCAAATATCTTACTAGATTTTCCAGGTTAAACCCAGTTATGGTTTAGTTTACAGAATCAGTGAACCAGGGAGATTGCCTCTCCCAGTTATTGTTTTAGTCTTCTGGAGATGTGTCTGAATTCTGTCCTTCCCCACTGGAAACAAACTTTTCCTTTGTTTGAATGATCAATTTGCATCTGTTATGTGATGGACTGTTTTGTCTCGATGTGTTTAGCAGAGCTGGCTGAAACCTTCTCAGTTATGCAGGAAAAAGAACCAAAAATTGACACATTGTCCTATAAATAAGGGTATTGGCCAGGTGTCTTCTGCAATAGGAGAGAAAAACACTGGAGGATCGATTCTGGCTTGGTGGAAATGTGCTTGTATGTGGGCAGAAAAGATCCTTCCTTTTTCTATAGCAGGGTCCTTACTTTCTGGCCTGGCTTTCTAGAGTTTGGCAGAGGGAATAGAGCACTGGAGCTTGTGGCCATTTGGCCGTGTCTGGTTGCCTGCTGCTCTGGACAGCTGCTTGCTTTGCCAGTGGCTGTCGCTGGTCCTGCTCTTCATTTCCCCCGTGTATGTTGACTCCTGGCCCACAATGGCCCAGAGATACAGCAGTAAGCCCCTAGGAGCCTCGTGTGCCAGTAGAGTGTTCGTAGCTTGAAAATGGCTGGGTCACAATGGGTACAGAGGGAGTGCTTTCCCAGTTTAGGGAGCCATTTGTAGTTTGAACTGTCATATTTTGCAAGAACCTGTCATCACTTTTTGTGTCATAGGCTCTCCAGCAATGTTTTCCATGTGCAAGACTGATTCTCTCACACCCCCTTTCTGCCTTGTTTCACAGAAAACGGCATCGATTCTCCTTTTCTTTCTCAGTCTGTCAGCGCCCTGACAGTGATTCAGGTCTTCACCCTTTCTATTCTAGGACAGAGAAAAGACAATATACACTCAAAAATTCAGTGCCAAAGAAGAATAACTAAAAAAAGAAGGTTTTTCTGAAGAAGACCAATTAATTAATTAATTAATTAATCTTGATTAAATTTGATTGAATCTAGTTTAATTTAATTTGATTTTAGAACTTTATTTGTAAAGCACCTTCATGCAGGATGGAGTGGGGTGAGATGGGGAGAGAAAGAACTATTGATGGTCTACTGTTTATTTACTGTGACATTGTGGATTGAGAACTGGCTGAATGGCAAGTCTCAGAGGATTGTGATCAGTGGCACAGAATGTGCTGCTGTGTCCAGTTCTGAGTTCCTCAGGAGGGGGGAAACAGGGAGCTCCTGGAGTGAATCCAGTGGAGGGCAATGACAATGTTTAGAGGACTGGGGCATATCTCTTATGAGGAAAGGTTAAAGGGAGCCGGGCCTGTTTAGCTTCAAGAAGAAATAACTGAGAGGGGACCTCACCACTGTATGTCAATATCTGAAGGGAGGATATCAAGAAGATGCAGCCAGGCTCTTCTTGGTACTGCTGAGACATAGGATGAGGTGCAGTGAGCAGAAACTGGAACACAGGAACTGCCACCTGAACTTGAGGAATAACTTCTTTACTATGCAGGTGACTGAGCATTGGAACAGACTTCTGAGAAAAGCTGTTGGAATCCCCCTTGCTGGAAATATTCAAAAGCTCTCTGGACACAGTCCTGAGTAACCTGCTCCAAGGAACCCTGTTTTATCAAGGAGTTTGGATCAGACGGCCTCCAGTGGCCGCTTCCAGCCCAAACCGTCCTGTGATTCTGCGAAATGTGCTTTTTGTGGGGACCTTCTCAGCGCTCAGAGAGCACGGCCGCATTCCAGGACGGCATTCCCGGAGTCCCTCGTCCCGGAGCCCCCGAGCACCCGCGGCCCGCTCGGCGCGTCCCGTTCCTGGCGGGGCAGCGCCACCTGCCGGGAGCGCCCGGCAGCGGCCGGGGACACCGCGGGGGAGGAGGAGGGAGGGGATGGATGGATATGGATGGATGGATGGATGGATGGATGGATGGATGGATGGATGGAT
>VWZN01017941.1:1087639-1159215 GCA_013396955.1 Regulus satrapa | reverse complement strand
GGGGGGGATGATCGCGGCAGCCCGGCCCGCACGGGGTCACGGCTACATCCCCAGAGGATTTGGGAGGGGAGCGTGACGGCGAAGCCGGAGGTTTCCAACTCCCAGGAGGGTTCTTCAAAAGTTCAAGGATTTCCCGTCCCGGAGTTTTATCCAAAAGAGAAACTGTGCGGCTGGACGCTCACCCGCTCTTACAGCCACCGGCTGCCAGAAACAGTTAAAAACAAAATAGGGAGTTTGGGAAGAGGAGCCAAAGAGCCGAGGAGCGGCCGTGCAGGTGCCGTCCGGGACGCGCCCTCGGGGCCGCCCGGGTGCCGGGGGAGCTCCCCGTAGGAGCCGGGGCCGCCCAGCCCTGCTGACACCGCCCCGGGGATGCCCCGGGCTCGGTGTTGCGACTGGGATTTGCCTTCATTCTTCCTAAGAGAAGCTGCCGATGGCAGGCGTTCAGCTCCTCCTTCCGAGAAGCCCATAAAGCGCAGCTGAGAATCAAACGCTTGTGTCTGTGGCGCTGGAGGAAACTTTGGACGGGATGATTTTTGAGTGGGCTGTGCTTTTGCCCTCAGGGTGCTTGAACGTGCCTGCCTGGCTGATGGGCTCGCTCTTGTCCTTAATGTCCCTCGGGCAAGCGCTGGCTGTGTAATTTTCCTTCAGTTTGTGCTGCACGGTGGCACTTAATACCTGGTGGGGAATGGAGAAAGTGCATGAGGATGCCAAGAGGTTCCCTCTAACACAGGTGCAGCTTTATTTGCATAAATTGTAATTGTCTGCGCAATTTCTTCCTTTCCGTGTTTGTTTTCTGTCTGTCAAAGACGTTTATTATCCTTGTCCCTTTTCCTTTGTCAGAGCAGGTAGAGCAAAGCTTTTGAAAGGTGAAAAAGAATCTTGATGCAAGTCTTGCCTAAACATCTGAAGAGATCCTGAGAATTAGCTGATGGGGCAAAATGCAACAGAAGACCCTGAGATTCTGTTTCAGGACACACAAAATGTGTGTTGGGGTTTTGATAACATTTGGAAGTAATGTATTGTTTTCTAAACAATGCTTATCTGGATGTTTGCAAGAATGGGGGGGGAGGGTCTGAAGAGGAAGCCAAACCCTACTGACCTTCGTTTTCATTCAAAGAGTTCCTGTATAATCTACAGAATTCCCATTGAATCTAAATATAGTTTTGTTTGGAAGTGTATTGTGGAGCAGTGTCCGAATGCGCAGTGAGGTTTGCATTTTCAGGCCAGATCCTAAGCCTTTTGAAATTGACAGGAGTCTCTCTTTTGGCTCGCTGGGTTTGGAGTAGGTTCTCATTTCTGTGGTGTAAAAGGTCACATATCTTATCTCATTGGATTCAGGACTGCTGGACCTTTTGTTTTCTGGAGTGCTGCAAATGGTGGAAAGAAGTTTAATTTCCCTTATGAAGTACCTGAGATAGGCTGCTTCAGTGACGAGCACAGAAAGCCCCGTTCCTGTTGTTGGGGTGGGCCTCTGCCATAAAGAATTGGGTCCTATCTGTGAGCGGATCTCTGCCATGGGAAAAAAACCTCCCAGTGTAGGAGAGTCGGGGGCCTCAGCCAGGTGTTCAGGTGAGGAGACCTGTGAGCAAAGGCCTGTTTGTGTGGTCTCCTTCCTGCAGGTCTCGTGGGACTCCCTTGATAAGCACTCGATGATGGGTAAATTAATCCCCCTTTTCTGCAGGGTTTCAAAGCATGCCTAGGAATGTAAAAAAAATAGGAGTCATCACAGTGTCAGAACCTCGGCAGACCTGAGCACAGAGTAACAGATGCCCGGAGTTTACTCACTGTGCAGCGTGCAGTAAGGCTTGATGGTTGAAATTTCTTGAAAACTGCATTCTCTGACGCTCGTGAGATCTGTAGCCTAATTGCAGGCTCAGGTTCCTGGTGTGGCGAGCAGCTCCTCAGGAAGGAAGATGCAATAAACAGTTGTACTTACTGCCTTGTGAGCGTGAAGTAGGTTAGCAGGAGATAACAGTCAGGGGTTCGGCTACTCAGCTGCTGTCAATTGGCCTTGCAGTGGGAATCTGATGCAATATGCTGGCAGGGTGAGCGCTGTGTAGTGTTTGTGCCAAAAAGCCAGCTTGCTCGACTCTCTCCCCCCCCTTTCTTGTTTAATTATATAACAAGACATCTGAAAAAGCAGCTCCTCTCTGTAAGAGTTTCATGCCCGTACAATGCAAGTCCAAAGTTTCCTACAAGCTCTTCTAACGCACTGTCAAACTAAGCAACTACTGGATGAGTAAAAGCTACTGCTTGGAGCGTGCTGCTCTCAAAGGATTTACCTCCTTTGCCATAATAATTAAGAGATCTTTCAGCACAGATTCAGAAAGGTTTCCACACCTGGTCGAAAACCCTTTGGAAAGGTGGGTGGGTGCCTCAGAGATGAAAGAAGGGCTAGTTTCCTGCTGTTGATATCTTTCCTGATGAAAGAGTGGAGGTGTATTCTCATGCGTGGGGCAGCTGACAAGGGATTGAATTCACATTAGAATAGAAAACCAAGGTACTGTTTGCAGTCTGCAGGGATAACAAATCTAATTACCTGAGAGGGCTATGATTCATACAGTTTGTGTTGCTATCCTTTCAATTAGACTTATTTAAAATATATAAATAATTTAAAGTTTCAGTGCTCAGATGATGCGCATTGATTACAGAATACTGTTAGTTGTTTGTGTCTCTTCAAAGTCCTCCAAATCTCTGTGGACAGCTGATAAAAAGATACACCTCTTTGCTTATTTAGAAACTCTTTAAACAGGCTCCCAAGCACAAGATTTACTACATCCTACACTCTCAATTCCCTTCATTTTACTGCTGCTGCTGCCTTTACAGTTTTCCACCACAGTGAGGCCCGTGTGTGAACCAAAATGTGATTTTCATTAAGTGTGGATGGAACCAAGCAAAGTTTAATCTGAAATGATCCCAGATTAACATTTTGGTATTGCAGTGTTGACATCAGTTACTGGTTCATGTATTGAACTAATGTAGGAGGGAGAAACAAGGTGTCTTGGTTTATACCTAATTGAAAGTTTTGCAGGCTGTGTCCCTGGAGAGTTGGTAATGGGCTCCAGGATCTCCTACTGCCAGGAGCTCTGGCTGGAGTGGGGAGCAGATTGCTGTGCCTGGAAGTTGTTGCTGTTGGCAGCTGTGGGACAATCCATGGGAAATGAGTTGGTGGTCTGTGTTTCACTCCCAGTTGGCAAATAGCCTTGTCACAAACCACAATTACCACTAATTGGCATCATTGTTGGCAGTTTCAGGGAGACACTGAGGACTGAATGCGATGTAGATTAAATTAGTAATAATATTACTTAGCACCTAAATTCTTCATTGGGCTTCACAAATGCTAATTAATCAATTTGTGCGACTGCCCGTGTTAGTAAAACCCAAACATGCTGTCATTTCTGAAGAGGTGTGTGTCAGAGTGAGGTGTGTGTCTCCACAAGGAAGTGGAGAGGCAGGGACTGTTCAGTATGAGAGATGTGCTCCTGTAGCTGCATTTCTGGAGGTAAATTGTGCTGCCTCTGGCACAGGCAATAGCCTTAAGGATATACAGCTACTGTAAAATGGTTTTAGCTAATCCTATATGAGCAGAGGAAAAGACCTCTCTCCTGGTGTTAGGAATACACACACAGATGCAACTGCATCCACAGAAGGGATTTATACTGGTATAAATATTTTGGTTGTAGAAAAGTAATACTTGTGCCTGTATTATACTGTATTAGAAGAATTTTTTTTTTTAATCAATGAAAGGAGGCCAAGACCAGCAGAAGTTCACTTTGAAACTGATTAGCTTTGATGATCATGTTTCTCCCAGCCCAGGGATTCGGACGCTGCATTTCCCTTGTCCTCATCCACCCTCACCCTCATTCACCCCCAGTCTGAGCAGTTTATACTGTACCTACTACCAGTGCAGGCAGGTGCTAGAGGCAGCATTAAACAGGGCAGAAACATTCATTTTCTGTTATAGCTGGAGTTCAAGAAGTTTCTTGTCTGTTGCTTGCTGTCTTAGTTTTTAACAGCATTTTCCTTCCCCGTTCTGTGGTTTTGTTTTAAATTTTTACTCCCGTTGCATTATCTGCACTGTGTTACATGAGGCACACCACTGAACGGCTTCCAAGGGCCTGAAGGACAAGGAAGAGAGTGTGGCTCTGCTGCTGGTGAGGTTGGCAGTTTTTTTCTTCCTCAGAAGTCCTGTATTTCCAGATGCTCAGGTCAACTGCAGTTGGGTGCAAAGGATCACGCTGCCAGCCCTGGTCTGCAGGGAGCTCAGTGACCAGGACAGGTTGTGGCTTTGTTGCTGATGAACTATGAATCATTTGAGGGAGCTAAGCAAGTCCTAGCCTGCTGTATCCTTGTCAGGGCTTGGTGTTACACCAGCCAGAGCTGCAGGAATCTCTGGTGCTCTGGGAGAGAAAGGGAAGATGGCACTGGCTTCAGACATGCTGTTTACATGGATGTGTCTTCCCGTGCCAGGCAGTGCTGGTGGACTGAACTCCCATCACTCCTCCCTCAAAGCCGTGGTCTCCTGGTGGCACACCCGTGTGTGCTGCTGATTGCATCACCTGAAGGGGAGATGGCGAACAGAGTTTTGGGATGGGCAGGCTCTTTGCTCTGGGTTTCTCCTGAATGCTGAATAACCCCCATGTTTCCAGCAGCAGCAGAGCTAGGGAAGGAGGACTTGGTAGGAGGGATGTTCACTGCATTTGTTCTGTCCATCCTTCTGCATGAGTCCCAACTGTTCCCTCCAGATGACTCCATAAGAGGCAGCATCTTCTCTGCAGCTGCACACACTGTTTGGTTGACCATAAGCTAGTACTTGGACATTTGGTTTCTGCCAAGCAACTAGCAAAACATGGATACTGCCCAATTTCTCTCATAGTTTGTGGAAGTTGCAGGGACTTGTTCTGAGCCTTCTACCTCAATTTCAGCTTATTTGACAGGTTCAAAACCTTTAAGGAGGGTTGCCAGTAAGAAGGATGGAAAAAAGGACCACGCAGTAGTTCTTACTGTTTTGGAAAACCAGGCTGGGAGGACATGCTGGTTGAGGACTGTAGTCTTGATGTGTGAGAGTCAGGCATGCTTTGTGATTCCCACCTTGGCCACTCTGATGGCCTGGTATCAGCAGGAATAGAGGCCAGGAGAGCTCATGTGATCCCTGGCTGCCAGTACTTGCATCCTCGCTGTGCACTGTTGGGTGCTCCAGGAGCCTGTGCTGCATGTGGAGGACTCTGGGAGAGGGCTCTGTGTCCTCAGTGTTTGCCTTGCAGGGTCCTGCTTCCCTGAAAGAACAAGGATTCAGGGTGTATGGGGGCTTCTTGCAACACTTAAGGTGCATGTGCAATCAGTCTAAGCTTTTAGGAGCAGTCCCTGGCTTCCCTGAGTTTTCCTGCCCGTGCCCATTGTTGTCAGTTGGTGTGTCAGCCCTTACTGCTGGGATAGCCCTTACTGCCTGGAACTTGGGAGCCACTATGGTGACACTGCTGAGTTTTGGCTAAGTTCGGGGTCCTCTGTTGCTTAGGGGTTCTCCCTGTTTTCATGGGAGGTGTTTCTGCAACGGGGTTGATGTAGATAAGGGGAATTGAGTGGGAGAGCTGTCTTTTATGGATTGCTCTCTAGAGGAATCCAATTTTCACGGCTCTTTGCAAGCACTAAATGCACCTTAAAATGTTCTATATTTAACATTTCAAAAATGCGTAAGTGGAAAAGTAACGTCTTAGTTAATAAATATGAAACTACGGGGCATTTTTTTAAGATGCACATTTAATATTTAATTTTGTGAGAGAGGCTCTTGCAGAGACTTGGCTGTGGAGTGCTCCAGGCAATGAGCTCAGATGTGGATTTTAGGTACGTGTGCAGTCTAATAACAGGGTTAGTGACAGCACTGTGTCAAATGTGTTGACAGGAGCAGTTCCCTTCTTTGACTCGGTGCAGTTGTTCCCCGTGTGACAGGACAGGCTGCGGAAACTAATTGTAATGAGTTTGCTTTAGACACTTAGGATTTTCAAGCATGCCCTTTTAAAATACAGGTGAGAGGGATTATCTTGCAGTTTGGATGCTGGAGGCAAGAGACCGTCTCACTGGGGGATCTGAAGTGGGGGAGTGGGGATTGCACAATTAGCTGAAGGTACTGTGGTCTCCTGGGTAGCTGAGGGTAATTAGTGTTTCTCTGGCTCTTTCTCTGGCTAATTCCTTCAGCACCCTGCCCTATTAGGGGAAAGGGAGGAAACACATAAACCATTTCAAAATCCCAGGGGGTGGAAAAGAGCATCTGCTCCTAACATCTGAGGTTACTTTGAACCTGTTGAAATATGTAGTAGCTGCTTTATTGTTTTTGCCAAGAGTTTCCACCTACAGTGATCCCAACCTCTGACTTGTTAACAATGAGGTTGTTGAAGGCAGTAGTCATCCTCCTCCTCTTCCCCAGCTCACAGCAGCTGATAGTGGCTGCTGTTGTGGACCTGGCATTGCAGGTATAGGAGTGGGGATGACTGAAACTACCAAGGTTTTATTTTTATTTTTTTTTCCCTCAAGACCCACCATGGGTCCTCAAGGATTACCCACCATGTTCACAGTTGCTGCATGTGTCTCCTGCTGCTTGGGTACCCCAAAATAGCTGCACTCTGTGGGCCTGAGCAAAGCCTTGCCACAGCAAGGCCACAGCAAAGATGCTGATGTAGGGAAGAGCCCATTAGTCCCTGGGTTTTCACCTGGCATATGAACATTTTGTCATGAAAAGTGAGCAGGGATTTTGTTTCACCCTGATTAGATGAGGAGAATCTCTCTGAAAGTATCTGCATATCTTATGAAATATTTTTCCATGCCAGTGCTGTTGCCTTTCTCAAAATTGGATCAGCTTCAGGAATTAGATCTATTTGGATATTGGTCACACTGAGTATGGCAGGAAGCTGTCCAGTTGGAAGTAGTGTATCTGCTCTTTATTATTTAGTGGAAATCAGTGGAATTTAACTTGTCTGGATTTGTCTCCTTGTCCTCTGACTGCAGACCTGCAGCACTAGAATAACTATTTTGTATTTATGTGTCCAGTACATCCCCAAGTGGAAGGCATCATTAGGAAGGTGGGAATCTTGTCTGTTGCTGGCTGTGCTTGTGATTGGGACCTGCCTGACTTCTTTTACAAGTGTCTACTTGTAAAGTGTCTAATTTTGTATAGTGTCTTATGGGAGAAAACTTGGGCCTTACTTCAAGGAGAATCATACCTCATCCTGCCTCTGTTAACAGGAATTGTCCTACTGCAGGGCTGCAAAATCTGAATCAATCCCTGGATCTGTCACTGACTTTGAGAATTTGCGCAAGCAGCTTAATATCCATGGGCTTAATTTCTCCTTTGTTTAGCAAGGAGAAAATGCTTCCATTTTTTTCTTCATTTTCAGTAAGAACTTTATTTTTTGTTTTGTGGTGGGGACTCTCTCTTGCTTGTGTGGCATTAAGCATCATCAACTGCTGTTAGTAGAGCTGACTGCTCCTGTAATGTGTGTAATAAGAGTATATGACACAGGGACACAGAAAATAGTGGCCTCTGTGACTTGGAACTGAACTTTCAAGTCAGGTGTTGGGGAGAGGCTTCTGGAACTTGGGGCACTGCAACAGCAGAAAGAGCTAAAAAAGATGGGGAGTCCAGGCAAACTTTAAAGATAGTAGCAGGTAGTCCTGAGAATCTGCTGGTTTACCAGGAGAGCAGTGGTGAGGCTGTGGAAGGAGACTGAAGGCCCTCTTTGTGTTTCCAGTTGAAGTGGAGCTTCAGAAAGCAGCAGGTATCAGATCAGCTCAGAGAGCAGGGGTTAGTGCTGTGCTGATGATACTTAAAAAGGTTTTGTCTGCATACTGCACGATGCCTCCTTGTGATGGAACTGGAAAGCTGCCTTGTGGAAATGTGATGTGGCCTTGTAAACTGGGGGCTCTCAGTGGCTTCAGTCCCTCCTACTGCTGTTAAAGTTTATGCCAAGGTGTATTAATTATCAGTTTTTCATTAAAAATGTTTTACTTCTAAATGAAAAGAAAGCTGAATTTGATAGAGGAACTTAAGAGTAAAGCTTCAAATTATTATTGCTATCATTTGGAATATGGTTGGAATATGTCACTTAGCAGGAGTAATATATTCTTCTTTAGGATAAGCTAAAGGGAATGTAAATCTTTAGCATATAGTTCTTTGGACTGAAATTGCTTTGAAGCTGCTTGAGCCTTTAAGACGTAGCGGGCAGATGTTCATTCTCATGTTGGAGAAAAAATGTTTAGTATAAATATATCCACCTATTTTAGGCAGCATAATGCCACTGTTGTGTGTTTTTTTAATCACCAAGAGTTTGACTGCTGTGTACATTACCCTAATGTACAATGAATCAGAGAAATCTCAGCTCTTGTTCACAAAAAGAGGCCTAGGTGAGCACAACCCTCCTTCTTTGAGTCAAGTCTTAAAATTTGTCTTTGATCAGCGTTCCTAGAGTTTGCAAGCTGCTCTGAGTTTCTTGGGCTGGGCTGCTATTAGGAAACACCAATATCTGTGCAGGATTGACTGGAACACTGGACAGCTGTGGGAAGATGATCAATTTTCCTTTTGCTCTTAGCAAATCTTCCCCTGATGTTGCTGAGGGATTTTACACTGCTGGGTGAATGGGGTGGGAGGCCTATACAAAACTGAAGTGTGATACTTCTGGCTAGGCTGGGCATTGACTTGGTTTTTAGCGTGAACGGTGAAAGAGAAGCATTAGTCCTGGTTCTCACAGCATTCAAAAGGTTAAGTTTAAATGTGTTTCCTGTTTTATTGAAACATACTGTTTGTTACAACACATTTGTGTTGCTGTCTGTGTGTATAAATTGGTCAGTGCTGATTATACTGTAAATGGGCAGCGTTTGGCTTTGTGTCTGAACACATTTGGGATGTTAAATGTACTCAGTTTGTATTGTATTCTGTTTTTATTACCTTATGTTGTTCTCACTGTATTGTATGTTGTAGCATGTATTTACCCCTTTTGGCATTGCTGCTTTTCTCCTAGATCTCAGACTACAGAAGTTTCCTTTCCTACAACTTGCATATGGTTTTATCAAGTACAGTTTTTTTTTTGGGGGGGGGGGGTTGCCCGGTGTTTTTGCATCTTATGTGGCTCCTGAAGAGTTCAGGGATGGTGTCTGTGCCCAGGCCTTCAGCAGAGTGGTGGTGGTGAGTGTTCTGGAGGAGGTGAGACTACTGAAGAGGTTGAGATCAGTGGCACTACGCCAAACTGGTGGCACATGTCCAATTCCCACCCCAGAACAGGACAGCAGGAGCTGTCCATAGAATGTGACAGTCTTTACAATTGTCAGAAACTTGAGGACTAACAAATGGCTTGTGGGATCAGGAAATCTGGCCATCCTTGTTTCAATCACTCCACTCCTTTTGGGTCACCCATGGTGTTCCTGTACTCCTGCACGACCCTGGGAAACCTGATTCCAAGGAAACACTCATTAGTGGTGAGAAGCTAATTTGCTCTACAAAATTTGGTCTTTGAAGGATGGCAGTGAGGGACAAATGTCTTTGCCACTGTCATTTCTGGACAATGCTTGGTGCTACTTCTCTGGTCAGTGAGCAGAAGATGGAAGGGCTAGTTTGTCCCAAATACCCTTTTCAGAAGATGTGCCTTAGTATGATCTACAGATACTTCAGAGCTTTTCTAAGCTGTCTTGGAAACTACGCTGTGGGCAAAACACCGGGCAGGATTTGGCCTATAACTCCTTTGCCTGTAGCTTGAAATTCAAAGCTAAACCCAGAATCTGCAGTTAAAATGTTCAGGTGTTAGTGTGACTTGTGTAACTGTAAACTGTGAACTATTTGTTTGTCTTTCTCTGAAGATTTTGTTGCAAAGGCAGGCAAATACATTTGACATTCCTCCAACAAGCTCTCACAAGGGTAATTTTGTGTGGATGATTGAGTGGCATGGAAACACCAGAAGATACCGTCCTTTTGTGGATTTTGTAAAGAGGAGATACAGTTGAAATAATTCATAATATGCACAGAATCTCGGTAGACTGCTGAGAGAGCTTCTTTCAGCAATTACCTGTAAGAATAAAGTAAAAAGCATTTATTATTAACTTTTTACACAGTAAGAAGTATTTCTTCTGATTCTTGTAGTTTTTTATTTGTAGGCTCCAAAGGAGTGTAGAATAAGACAAATGTGTTCAAGGAAGAAAAATATGAGCGTTAATACATTAAGTTTACATATTTTTCATTTGATGGATTTATGGTTTTTAATTACATCTTCATGTCTTGCATTGGGATCCCTAGGGGCCCTTTCTGAATTTCATACTTTTACACATGAGATGCTTTAACCTGCCACCTCGTGCAGTTGTACTGCTGCTTGACTGACCTCTGGTGATGTTACTTGTTATTCAAGTTTAAAATCTGAGACTTCCCCAAAGCCCTAAATTATTAGAGGAATATTTTTGTGTGGCTGAGAGAGTATCTCATGCTGACAATGTTGTGAAACACAGGCTGTTGAATGGGTTTCTCTGGTTTTTGTGTGGAAGGTGGAGTTTGTGCTCAGTGTTTGCTCAGTTGATCACGAGGAGCGACACCCTGGTTCAGTCTTCCTGGCTCCCTGAGGGCAGTTTGGCAGTGGGAAGTAGTCATGTCTTTGGTAACAGCCCTTTGGGGAGCCATAGCTGGGTTTAGGGAAGAGTATTTTCAGCAGTACATCATCCTGAATGCACATCTCCCTACTTCTGTCTCTGGTTACATGAGACACTGGAGTTTCGTTTCATAGCAGTTTGCATCGTGGTTCCTTTATTGACTGTGGAATCAATAACCTGTGTTAACAGGTGGAAAATGAAGCCTGTTTGCCTTGTGCAGTTTCAGTTGATTTACATGGGTGAATTGCAGAGGAAGCCAGGCTGCAGAACTGGCCAATGTCTGTATTCCAAATCCATCTCTCTGTGTTGGTGTCATTACCTCTGCTCTTCTCCAGCACATTCTCTTCATTTTTCTGTTCAGGGGGAGCATAATTACCTGTTTATATGTATGTGTGTGGAAATACTGCCAGGATCCATTTGTTATAACTATGATATAGCTTATTGAAGAGGCAAAATACCCTGGCTGACAATATTCAGGCTTTCCAAAAGAAACTTGTTTTTCCTACTGACAGGGAGCGTGAATATTCAGGCACAACTTAAGCTCCTGTTCTCAGATTTGTGTTGTGTGATCTTTTATTATTCTGGTCATGGCTGCACATAAGCACATGCTGCTGAAAAGCAAAATAGCTCTGCTTTTGCTGTAAGAATTTAGTTGGGTTTCAGCTTCTTATTGCCAAGTCTTTTGATGACATGAAAGATGTGTTATATACAAGGTTGGCTCTCCTGACTCACCCTGAGTTCTTCAGTGAGTGTTTTATTCCTGTGGGAGGGTTTGGCTCTTGGAGGATTGGGCGCAATGACAAGTGTGGAATAGATAGTTAAGGAACTGAAATGCAGAACATTTAACCCTGGGAAGTGACCACAAGTGAGAACACGAAGGCATTGTCCTCTGAGGTGATTTGTTTAAAGTCTCTACTTTTTTGTTTTCTTTTTACAGTTTTTATTTTAATTTCTCCTGCTAGAATCATAGAATATCCTGAGTTGGAAAGGACCTACAAGTCCAACTCCTGGACAGGACCACTCCAGGCATCACACCACACTGGTCCAGGCTCAATCTGATTTTTTCTTCTTGTCACTGGAGCAACAGTCCTGTTTGCTAGTGTTAGAAAATTGTCCATGGCATTCTGTCCTTCCAAGAGGCTGTGCTTGTGCTTTCTTTGGGGAAGCTGTCTCACTCAGCATAATGGAAAGAATTGGTCCACCTGCTGCTAAGGAAGTAAGCTGAAAAATGTCTGGTTACTCACCGAGAAAAAACATCGATTCGCTGAGTGAAAAACATACTTCTTTCTGTACCTGCACAGGATTCCTGAAGTCTGTGCAACAACAGAGTTAAGATAATCCTGATCTTACAGAGTGAGTTAACCCAGGAGTTTTATAGCTCAGCTGAGTACAATACAGGAGTGACATCAGTGAGAGATTAGAATAAGCTTTGTTATCTTCAAAGACTGTTTACATAGTGGTTGGAGAATCCCTGTGTTTGTAGGCAGAGGTAGGAAATGTCCTGGGGCAGGTGGGAGCTGACAGCACTGCACAGAGCCCAGAGTGTTTCTGTTTCTCTTCATGCATCCCTGCATTGCCTCCCAACCTGCTGGCTGCCCCTGCTCTTGTGCGCACCACCCATACGGAGGTCTTTAAGAGATTGCCAAGGTTATTTTGGATGCTAAACCCTGAAACCCAAGCAGTAGTCTTAATTTCTTTGAATCCTGGAACAGTATCACTTACATGTATACATGTATGAATTTTACTTAAAATATTGGTTAGAGGTATTTTAAAAATCTCATAGTTGAGTTCTGAGGATAGCTACCTACCTGTGGGTATTTCAGTTATTGCTTGTTATCACAGATAACAGTGATAACTTCCAGTCATGGAAGAAAATTTGGATTTGGGGTTTTGGAGGATTCTTGTGCAGCTCTTGGTCTTTTCTGCAGAATTCCTTTTGACAGCAGTTAAGTTACATCTGAATTCCAGAAAGAGGACAACCTGATTTGCAGATTTATGTATAAAAACTGCTATAAACTTAATTTGGAGCCCACTGGGATACGTGTCCCAGATGCAAGTGTTTCCCAAGTCCTTTTTTCTCATGAAAACATCCCTGTAAAAGTGGTCTTGAAAGTGAATTTTTGCCTTATTGGCATTTTTCAAAAAGACAAAACACAGATGCAGTGTTCCAGGCAGATATATTTTTGTTCCCAGCTGTTTTGAATGCTCATTTGATGTTAAGTCTTTGTTCAATCCAGTCCTGTGTCGTTAATGACTCTGGAGTAAGTAGGTATGCAGAGCTGGAGGAAATCCTGTTTTATGCGTTCCTATTCTAGGAGAGCCTCAGAACGAATAACAATAATGCAGCTCGGTGAGGTAATGGGTAAACATAGTAAGAAATAAAACATGCTTGTTCCTTACTGAAGCAGAAAAATAGCTTATGAAGCATAATGTTGTCTTTGATAAGTGTAGATAATCTGACCTGCTTCAGTCTGTGGATTAAGACATTAACAGGGGAAGGTGAAATGGCTTCCCGTAAAGAACCTGTCCCTCTGGTTGTAAAGGAGGTGTCAGCAAATGTTAACCACAATTACAAAGGAGTAGGAGCCCAGTCGTAACCCAGCAGAGTCACAGGGAAGGCTCGCCCTGCCCTCAGTGGTCAGTGAATTCCCACCAGGGGCTGAGGGTTGTGTTGTGCAGTTCAGCCTTGCCCCGACTCCCAGGTGGGCACTGCTTCCAGTCAAGGGGTGGGTGGTGCAAAGCAAAGGTCTGGTGGAGCCTTGGGTCTGTAGGTGTCCTCTCCATGGTCCTCCCAAAATGCTGGGGGAAGGAGAAAATGGGAGCATGCCCCAGCTTTTGCCTCTGCTAATCGGAGTTTAGGAGAAGTGTTTGCTTTCAAGAGGAACCAGGATTTTTGTAGGAATTTCTTCATCAAGTTCTTGAGGAGGTTAAGGCTGGATTTGGAGCTTTTGATCCAGGTCAGTGGATGGATAGCAGGTTAGAAAATAGGATGTAGTTTTGTGGACTGTTTCTTTTTTTTTTGTTTTTTTTTTTTTGAGAAGAAAATGTGAAATAGTTGTTTTTCCATCATCCAGCTTCCACACCAGCGTGTGTAAATACAGCGAAGTGTCTGAACTCTAGCCCACTCACACTGTGCTGCAGGCCTCCCTAGGGGCCCAGGGCAATTCAGCTAGCATTACATTTTTAGATAAGCTTACCCCATTTAGCACATGCATTTTGATCAGCCTGCGATTACAGACTAGTGACTTGCATGCATATGTACCCGAGCCCGGGTGCTGGTGTTCCTTAGACACGTGCTGGTTTTATGAGCATTAATCTGGTGCGTGCACTTCAGTTGTGTTTCTAGTCCCTCTCTCCCTTCATCTTTTTGGCTGCAAAACAGCAGAGATCCCTTTTCTTTGAGTGAGTAGGCAGAATCATACTTCTGACATTTTTTTAAGACTGCTTAGAAGATATATAAACTCATTTAAGTGCTTGTGATTGATCGGGTTTTGCTTTATTCGACTCCTTAAATGTCAGCCACTCGGAACAGTTCTAGGATTTTCCTCCTTTATTTGGGAAGTGTCAGTTGATGAGAAGGCAGCTGATGTGCTGAAAGCATCACTCCCTTAGGAATTTGGTGTGTGAAGTGTTTAACTGGGAAGAAAGCCCCATGACAATTACACTTTTGTTTTTGTTTTCTTTTGGTTGCCCCCCTTCCCCCCCAACCCCAATGAAAAGCTTCTGTTTTGCCCTGCTGGTTTAATGCTTAAAGAATGCTGCAACTCTGTTCAGCTGTGCCATGTCTTTGAGGTAGTGAGAGGTATCTGAGGAATGAGCAGGGATCCCATGGGAATAACCGGCTGGCACTGGGTTGACCTAATCTGACGGGTCTATACATAGTCCCAGTTCCTGCCCAGAGAGCATCTGATGCAGCAGCAGCTGCTGAGGGTGTGACCCCTTGGGTACATGGGGCCTCCCTACCTGCCTGAGGCTGGGGCTGCCTGCTCTCCTGGGCTCCTGGAGAAGGCAGCTCCTTCAGGAGAGCTTGGCCGAGATGGAAGGAGCTGTTGGAGCCCTGATGTAGTTGACAGTAAGTGATGGACCTGAGCCTGTCTTCTGTAGAGGAGCAGCTGGTCTGGCTCCCTTACGCACGCAGAGCTTCTTGGTGCAGCCCTTGGTGCTTCCCCTTCTCTGGGGAAGGGAGTGAAGGGGTGGAAATGAATTTGGCATTGCGAGCTTGTAAATGCCTGGTGGGAAATTCAAGGTGAGAGGTGGCTTCAAGGACCCCCTCTCCTAGACCCCACTAGCTGTGTTCGTGGCTCCAAGAGGGGCTACAGGAAGGATGGAACCATTCAATTGCTACTGCTTTCCAGAAACACTTGAATCAGTCCTATGAGTATGTATCACCCCTCATGTATCTTGCTTGTTTCAGGTTATGTTGTGATGGCAGTCCTGATCGTTATCTCATTTTAATTTTCAAGAGCATGATGTATGTGGATACACCTACTGCGCTCAGAGATTTCACTGTGAGATTAGAGACATGTTTAGGAAATTAGTAATGAGAGAAAAACACGTAATTAAAAATGATATCAGTTTGGAAGCTCATCCATCTTCAGCCAGCTTGCTGGAAGAGAAAGGAGTCTTACACAATACCTAGTGGTGGGAAAATGCATTTGGCTCTCCACATTTTAAACAGGAAGGAACTATTTAAATGACAGACTTACAATAGTAATTGGGGAATTTACTTGTGAACACTGGATAGCATATTGTAGCTGAATGATATTGCAGTAATTCTGTATAAAGTTGAGGCAGATCTTGTTACATTTGTTTACTTTTAATGATACCATCACACAATTTTTTAAAAACTTATTTGGAGTCTTTCTAAAACAATTGGGTAATTGTACTGAAAATAGCATTTGTATTTTGAGGTAGTCATATTTACATATGCCAAATGTTGTCTGTAAAATTATGAGGATGCATACTTAACGATTAATTTGTTTCCTGAGATATGCAATTTTATGTGAAATGTCTTAAATTCAAAATCTGCAACAGAATTTTAGCTCCTCATCCCTGATGACCATTATAAAGTTGCCATATGTCTTAAAATGTGCTCAGCACAACTGAAATTGTTCAGACTGTGAATTTCTCCTCGTTTTATGATGAAATCCTTAGTTTAGAATAATTTTATTCTTTAGTAGGAGAAACACCATTTGGTCATATATGGTTCATTATAAAATGTGGTAACTTTTAAGCATTTCAAACACTACATGTGCTTCATTTGAGGTTTTTATGCCATTTTTCCTGAACAATTAGCAGTACCTTGTTGTCATTTTTGTCATGAAATATCCATAAACTCAATTATCTTCTTGTTTGGTCCTACTTACAAACAAACACACAGAAAAAACCTAAGCAGATGTCAGAGCAATAACCAGGTGTACGTTGTAGTACTTTGCAGACTTTTAATTGCTGCAGGGATGTTCCCTAGTTAATGGCTGTGTTTATTAAGTGCTCCTATCTGTTGTGTCTTGTTCAGGAGAGTACCTTACATGTGGTATGCTCAGGCTGGTTTATCCAGTGACAGCCTTGGAGTAACCTTGCAGAGGGATGTGCTTTTTCAGTTATGTTGTTTGTAGTCTAGCTAGCAAAACTGCTGAATTGCTTGTGGTGTAGGGTCCTGTGTAATTCTGTGATCTTTGGGTGGGTGCTGATGTTTGCTGTTGGCTCTCTAGCAAGCTGATGAGTGGTGTTTTCTGGGAGGATGGACAATAGATGAGGATGGTGTGGCCAAAATGACTCGCCCAAGGTCAGCAGTTCTTGATGGTGCTTGGAGCAGGGAGCCTTTGGCTGGTGGCCGAGGGACCCTTTGTGTCTCAGAGTTGGAGGACAGCAACTGTGGTGGAGAGGGTGGGCAGCTCCTTGGCATTCCCTGTTGTGCTTGGAGAAATAGCCTTCCTGGAGGGGTGTGAGGGGAAGCAGAGTCTTTTTTTGCAGCTTCCTTGGGGTCTGTGCTGTCGTGCATGAATGGGGAGATACAGATATGGACCGAGGATATCTCCAGTTGCTCTGTGTTCACTGCCCAGAAGCAATGGGAACGCAGGAAAAGGATTGATGACCCTGTGCAGTGCTGCAGATTTGTACCCAAACCAGGCCAGAGTGCCAGGATTGGTTCTGAGATATATTATGTATTGATGAAACAATGAGAGAGATCATGTTTTCCCAGGAATTAAATAACTGCTTCCTGGATGAAAGGATCCAACATCTGGCTCTTGGGTTTCATGTATTTTATCATGTATATGTAACTGTTTGCTTCGTTCTTGCAGTAATGTTAACCTACTAATGTATGAAGCTGTTTCAGGTCAGTGAAAAACTGCATATAAACCTTTATTACACGTACTTGATTGTCTTTACCTCTTTATAAGATGTAATTAGCACCCAATAATCATATTGCAGTGCTGTTTCTGTGATTACCCTGGTAGTTAGTGTGCATTGCAATCCTGGTTTTATAGACTGGAGTGAATGTTAGCTTGATTGGAGTAAACAACACATTGGCCTGTGTTGTTGGCCAGGTAATCTTTTCACCTTTCTGCTGCCCACTTCCATTGCCTCCTGCAGTTCTGAGATGTGGCCTCTGATTCTAAAGCCATGACCTTCAAAATGTGGTGCTTCAGGTTAAAGTGGGGCCACTTTCAGTGATAGTGTCTGTGATGGGCGGCAAGAGGAGGATTGTGGCAGGCCTTCAAGGATGGTAGCTTGGTGAAGCACTAGTGCCTAGAAGTGTTTTGATCCTATTGTAATGAATAGCTGCTGGTTCCTGTTGTTGTTTCTGTTTTGATTGAGTGCCCAGCTGGTGTGTGGTGCAGATAGGATGTTGGGGCAGGGAAAGGAAGTAACTGTCAAAAGTGCATCTCCCTCAGGATAGCAAGAATGTGGAGGCATGGTAGAATTGGTGTTTAAATAGCACTTATTTTTCCTTGGTTTTCATAGTGCACTGACCGTATGCAATTTTCCACATGCTGGGTAATGGAAAATTGGCCCCAGAGGAAGTCACTTTGTAAGTCAAGTTTGGGATTATAAAATCAATCACTCTTGGGTCACTAATTGATGTGGAAGATAGGAATTTCCTATACAGTATGATAAGTTCATTGGTTTTCTGGCAGGGTGTGTGCAGTGCACTGTTTAGCCAACGATATTCTTTCCTGATTCTGTTGTTAACTCAGGAAAAGCATCGGGTCATTTACAGCTACACCCAAATTGTGGGTTTGTTTCTGAGTAGTAAGGGGAGGGTGGAGGGACTTTCTCATTTAGGATCTACATGTGTTTTATGAAGTTTGTTTTCATCTCTTTGTGGCGTAACAGCGAAGCTTGGCAGCCATGTGGGAATCATGAAGATTGATTGCTCTTGGTGTTGAGCATCTCATATCTCGGAGTTTATATCAACACTACCCTTCTTCCAGCAGCAGCAGCTGGCTCATTGGCAAGCTCTGTGGACAGTTGTTTTGACTGCTCTGGAGATGCCTCTGGCTGCTTTGGCCCTGCTGCTTTGTTATTCTAGCTGGTCCTGTTTTCATTTATTTAGTTTTTGGCTTACCTTTGATTCTGACCAATTGCTCCAGAGACTGTAGTCTTGAATAAATCTTGCCTAACACTCTCATGCAGGGACTTCTATGAGATGCTGATGTTAATTTATTTTGGTGTCTCAGGTGTCTCATCAGTCTGTTTGCTGATGGAGCTTGGAGCAGTGACATCCCAGCCTGTGCCTTCTGTGCAGGTTTTCCCTGTGAATCACAGCATCAGGCATGTGGAGTAAAACACACATCTTACAGCATATCCTGCATAATGGCTTTCTCTGAGATGGGAGCTGCAGGCATACATCAAATATTAACAGTGCACAGTCAGTGCCTGGAATGGTGCTGAGAGTCCTGGAATCAGCCACTTGGATTTTTCAAGTTGACCATTGGGAGCAGAGTTTCTGGCCCTGCTGATATAAACTGTCACAGGAGCAAAGAGTAGTGTGTGTCAGTTCTGGATTTATATCCTCAGTTGCTGTCCCTACCTGTTTGATTGTGTTTTTTTATTCATATACTGTGTACTTTAAAAACATCATTTTTTTCAGAAGTACTGGGGGTTGGGAAGACACATGGGCTTAAATAAAAATGAGTGTTCCTTAAAATATTAGAGCATCTATTTTCATTAAAGAAGTCTGTCAGGGCCACTACTTCTCATGGTTGAAATTAACAGGGCTGTGATGTGCAGAAGGGTGGGACAGGGTACTTATCTTCAGTGCCCTTTAAGTCTGATGATCTCTAGAAGTGCTTCAGTGCTGCCCACAAGCTGACAAGCTGTCAGATTTTATAAGGATGTTAGCAAGGCATGGTTACACAACTGGTTTTAACTGTGTATTTACATCTGTAATGATAATACTAAGGCAAACTTGGGTGACAGGTTTTTTTTTAATTTTTTTTTTTAATGATTCACTGCTAATTTAACACATAATGCCAGAAAACCTTGTCTTAAAAAGAATGTGTTAATTTTCACACCAAGATATAACTTAAGTCATCAGCCAACAACTACAAACATGCATTTCATGGGCATTTTATGAAATGGAGAGGCAGGTTGGTGAAAGAGTTCTGTGTTAATTTAAAATTAGGAACGGGGATTTTTCAATTTAGAGGGGTATATAATGACTTTGCATTCAGTATGAATGTTGCCATGGATTTCTTTAGGGCCCAGGTCTCATTCTGGGGCTATAATTTCTATTCTTAAAAGAACTCTTTCTTCCTCTGTACTTGGCCTTTTCCAGCAGGTGATGAGACAGCTTCTTTTCCAAGGTCCCAGAACACAAAATAAAATAAAAACATCCTTTTATGTAGTACCTTCAATTGAACGGAAACATAAATGTATCCTATGATGTTAGGCATTGTCTACAGTTGTGGAATTTCTATAGAAGTAACATTAGATACAGTAAATGTTTAAGAGCCTCGTTAAGTGTGACTGGTAGGACGAGCTAGTGCCTTTCATCTCTTAGTTGCTGGTTTTAATAGGATCTGGCTTGAAGGGTTTTGAAAGTTGTTGCCAGGTATTTGATTGCTTCTGTGTCTCGGGAGACAAGGCTTGTTTTGTGTGTGAGAGGATCCTGAAAGAGTTTGCAGAGGTATTTTTCCCAATCATCTGTGGGCACGTCTATGTGTGTGTGTTATAGGCAGACATAAGCTCGCTTTGCCCATGGGTTTAATATGTTTATATCCCATGCCTTAGCAGAGTTTATAAACCCTATTAACTTGGCTTTTGAGATGCTTTGAGCATGGGCAGAGTGGGTTTTTGTCTGCCTGTGGGCATAGCCCCATGGATTTATGTTTGTAGAGGACAGACCTTAGGCAAAGGGAGCTGTTCCTCTTTGATTACACCATTCCTTTGGATGGTGAGAGGTTGCACATCTTGCAGTTCTCACAGGACCACTGCAGGGCTTCCTAACAAGAGGGTTACAGGTGGATATTGATCACCAGGCTGTTGTTATTCCACTCAGTGTGATTTGTTGGGCTGATAAAGGCAATTCTTACCCGAGCCTTTCTTCCGAGTGCTGCTCTCAGTCTGATCATTCCCAGCCTGGATTGGTACTGGGGCTTTTCCTGACCCAGGTGCAGCACCAGCACTTGGTCTTGTTAAAGCTTGTGAGATTCCCATCGAATCGAGCTTGTCCAGCTCTCTCTGGATGGCATCCACCCTTCAGGTGTGTCAGCTGCAGCCCTCAGCTTGGTGTCATCTGCACGTCTGCTGAGGCTGCTCTGGACCAACCTTAATGAAGATGTTAAATAACACCGGTTCCTATACAGACCCTGAGGACACTTGTGCCTGATGTCCATTGAGATGGGAGTAGCTGGACTTGCACATTCTAATTTAGGCATCTCATTTAGATTCCTAAAGCTGGGCCCTGAAGTTGTAGGGAATAAAATGTACCAATTCTGTACTTTGTATCTGTAAAGCAAGATTGAGAGTGAGATATAAAATATAGCATAAATAATGATTAAGGAAAGTTTTGGGTGTAGTGATGATAGGCTGTGTTTGACAGAATAATTTTTCAAAAAGTATACACGGTTACAACTAGGACAAGAGGTATGAAATTAGTATAGGAATGATGCAAGTTGGAAAACTTGCTGTGAGCAAGATAGTTACTAATAGTAACTAATAGTCATTTAAGTAGAGCAGTATTTTGAAGTCTCCGGCACTTGGACCCAAGCAGCAAGTCTGTGCACAGATATGTTACCCGTCTTTCCAAAAATAGTATCAGAGGGCTGGGAAGCAATCTTCAGATCTTTAAAAAGTAGTCCAGCTTCCTCTACTGGAATGGGGTCATCTGTCTCTTGATCACCTCCCACAGATGTTTTTCATCTGCTCTTCAGAAATTCTCAAAAGAGCAAGATTTCTCAACACCATTATGTAGCAATTTCCAATGCTCACTCACCTTTTATAGTTTTTCTTGAGTTACCTTTGCTTAGAAGTAGAATGATTTCCTATTTTCCTTACCCGAGTGGATCTAGAAAGCAATTTGTCACCAGTCTCTTTGTAATAACTTCTTGTACTGGAGGACTCAGATTACTTTTCACTCTTCTAAACTAAATTAACCAAGCTCCTTTAACTTCCCAAAACATTCTTGTTTTTTAAACTGCTATTTTTCCTGTAGACATTCCTCAATTGGTGTGTCTCCAGCTGAGTTTTATCTGGCTGGGATCATACTACATCCTAATGAGATTCCATAAGAGGATCACTTGATTCTTTGGGCAATGTCCTCCATCAGCAGATAGCCCTTGGGATCTGCATATTTATCTTTTTTTTTTGAATGTAAGCTGGGGTGAACAGAATGAGATAAATTACTTCTATGCCCTGGCATCCTTTTTGAAACTGAAGGACAGCAATGGACTTTATTTCCATCCTAATCCAGAGTTGCTGAAGATACAGGACCAACAGGTTGCTGATGCAGATTTGTGAATTTACTTGCTGAAGTTGTTTATTAAAAAAAGCCATCCAAGAATTCACTTTTAAGAGCTGCTGGATGAACAGCTTGGAGAGGGAGGTGGTGTCTCTCATACATGCCACCTAGTAAGCAAAGGAGCTGAAGCAGACTCTTCAGGCAGAGTGTGTCCAGTTTGTGGTTGAGGAGTTACAGATGCTCTTCATCACTCCTTGAGTATTCGGACCTGTTAGTTATTTTTTTTCCCCTTTTTCTTTTTTCCTTGATTAAGTCCCAGCAAGGAGAGAAAGGTAAAACTCAGCTCCACTACAGTACTTTCTAAATTCAGATGTAAACCTAAAATTTTTCAGCCAACGAATTTTTTTTTTTTTCTGAAGCAGTCGAACTGGGGCAGTGGAACTTAATTAAGATGAAGAATAAGTGAAATGCACTTTTGTAATGATAAAACCTGCATGGTGTGCTTAACTGTGCACAGTATGCAGTAATTTATAGTTTGCAAAGGAGTGCACAATGGGCAGCCTTTTGGTTGTGAAGGCTAAATCGTTTCTGTATGGTCTTCAAGTATTCATTTACCAAATAATTGATAAAATGAGCATGTGAATGAGACACTAAGAGAGTGTGATCCAATGCCAAGTCCTGGTTTCCATAGTTGATTTTAAATCTGCATTATGCTAATGATGTTCATTTGGAAAATGTGTCCACTCCCTAACTTCTGCTGCTGAGTGTTCTGTTAATTGGATTCAGATGGTTGGACTGAAACAGTGGTCGGGTTTGTATACAGAAGAGTGTTCCAAGCACTTTTTTTTTTCCTATGCAGTCTTTCTAAGCTAGAGTTGCTTTCACTGTGGCTGGTGTCCAGCTGTTCTTGAACTCTTTCATCAAAGGTCTTTCTGATATAAATGGGCACGGTTCTGCTGGGACAAATGAAGTTATGATCACTTAAACAGGGTGAAGATCTCATCTGGGGCGTGACTCCTCTCTCAGTCCATTGGTCTGGCTGGGCTGGGTTGCTGGTCAGAGTTCATCACTGAGGGAGTCCATTTCACCACGCTCACAGTGCAATTTGTAATTCTGGAAACACAGGCTGTCAGCTGAATTCTAATAGCAGGAACAGCCTTTTGTTTCCCATGAAATGATATTAAGAGCTGGTGTTTCTGAGGCATTTTGACAAGGCACCGCGTTTCTGTGTAGAGGTGTTGGGCTCTGCTGAAATTCAGAGATCTGGGCAGCCTGACTGAGCTCAGACTGTATGGTGGAGTTGGTGCCATTCAGTGTGATGACCCCAGACAGCATCGTTTTCCCAAGAAGCTGTTCTAAGCCATGAGCACTTGGTTTGCTTTGAAGAGGAAAGAGAAATTTTGACTTTTTATGCAGTTGTGACTCTAATAGGCAGAGTTTTTATAATCTGATTTACTGTGCTCATAGACTAACCAAAATGTATTCCCTGGTTTCAAGGAAAAAACAGTTAGGTCTGGAAAGCTCTTTATCTTTAAACAAAAGTGTCTAATTTCTGTAAGAGGTTTTTGTCTGAATTTCTGAAAGTCAGCTTCATCCAAATGTCTGTTTCTGAAAGTAGAATCGAACAAAGGCTTTTCACTCACCAAGTATTGTGTGGTGATAGATATGCAACTATTTCTACACATACTTGCTGCTGTTCCAAATGATAATACTTTTCTGAATGTTCATAAAAGAAATAAGAGGGAAATTTAAAAAGACACAACGTGTGTGGAGGATGGTGTTTTCACACGGACAAAATCAGTAGTGAATTTACATTGTGAAGTTATAGTAAGCCTCAGACCCAAGAGGGAAAATTAAAACATTACTTAAAACCAACAATAAACATGCAAATTAAAAGTCATAAATTTTAAATGAAGTTATACACTATTAAAAATCAGCATTAAATTGCATACTACTTTGGATGTGTAGTTTATAGAACACACCAAATGTTAAAATTGGATGAAATTAAGAAAAACATTTTCCAAAGGCAAGTAAAATATCTGTTTAATTAGATTGTAAAGAAAGAAGATTAAAAGTAATATTTTGTAAAACAGTAATTACTGTTTTCCAGAAGTAGTCAGGTTCCTGTGTGTTGATCTAAATTTACCGGTGATAGCAGATCTCTTTGGGGTCTTTTGTTTTGTTTGTGTCTTTTAATTAATTTAAATGGCAACCACTACCTCTATTTTGTTTTCTTTGCACTGAGCACACTGCATGGCTGTTTGCTCCAGTACTCTGCCAGCTCATGAAAGCAAATCTGGGAGATCAGCTCATCCCCTCTGGTTGTGAGAGGTTAAAAGCCAACTCATTGCAGGGGACTATACAGCAAGATAACAGGAAAGGCAGCTGAAGCCATTGGGAGGTGGGTTGAGGTGCTGATGGGAGCCTGAGATGTAAATAAACCAGATTGCTCCCATTTCCTCTTTCCACTGTATTATGCATTCCAATAGCACTATTCATCTTTATGACAGACACCTATTGCTTTAACTTTACTGCAGGCCACTGAAGTACATTAAAGTGGGCAGGAAATGGAAATAAATAGAGTTCAGTGGAGCTGCCGAATAACTAAACACGGCGCAGTCATTTTTAGTGTGGGGTCATGCGGTTTGGAGCAGATTTATCGTGTTGCTTGGCTTTTGTTAAAAAGATGGGTGCTGTTTAGAAGAGATACCGTATAATTGTGTAATATTTTTTTATAAGTAAGAAAATGGGCTTAGATTTTTTTTGTTTTGTTTTTTCCGAACTCTTTGGTATGCCAGAGATGAAAAGAAATGAGGTTGAGTCTCAGTTGGGTAGAGTCAGGGGGATGTGTCTGTGTGCACTACCTCAGGTTGTGGTTAGAATCAGAATAATGGCACTGGAGATTTGAAGAAATCCTGCTAGGAGATAGAATGAGAGGAGGGCCGCAGTCCATTGGCTTAAATTAACCTTCCACCTAAAGGTAGTGAGACATTGCTGTAAGGAGGCCAAATGGAATTCGGCCTTAAAAATGTATCTACTTTTTTCCTAATGCCTTGCACATTTTGCTTACTTTGGAAATGTGGATTGCTCTCTTGCTTGTTCAGAAGAGTGCTTTCAAGGACACTAAAGTTATGCTGCAAGTTCCAGATACCCTTAACCCACCAGAGATGGGACTTAAGGTGAATTCTGTTTTTGTAAAAGCTTTGTGTGTTTGTTTTCCCTTGATTGTTTATATTCTGATAAGATGAAGTCAGTGACTGAATGAATTCACAACATTACTTACTTGAAGACTTAAAGCTCATATTTTCACTCCCTTGAGATTAGTCAGATAGCTGGAAACTTTTCTTTAAAAAATCATTACCAGTATTTTTGGTTTTTTTCTAGATTACATTGAACACTCTTTGGGTTTGCTGAATATAGTGTTTGCTTTTTTTTGTTTGTTTTTACAATTAGTGCTATATACTTGACAGCAGGCATCAGCCTTCCAGGTATTTGTCAATATAGAAGATATTAGGGGATATTTAACAATGTCATGTAAAGTAAAAACTAATTTGTAAGCAGTGTAGCAGAGATCTGGAAGGACAATTAAGACAGAAAAATCATTAACATTGATTCTTTTGCACTGGGATAGTACATTCCTTTTTCCAAAAGCATCCTTTTAAAATGTTGCTCACCTCAGTCTGTATTTAATTATATATTTCAGTGTGACATTAAATGTTTCTTCTCTCTCTTAAATTATATTTATATCAAGACTTTAATTTAATTCAATTCAGAATACTGCTCCAGATACGCTCGCACTGCAGAAGCCAGTGCCAGGCAAAATTGCGGGTAATTACTGAGGATGGTTGTTGGCAATTTGACTTTTCATCATTTGTTCGTCATCGTTTGTTCGCACTCTGTGCATAGTTCCTTGCTGAAAGGATTAGGTTACAGATGGGTGGGTATTACTTTAGGGACTTCTTAAATGAGAATCCAGATGCTTTTCTGCCTCCTCTTCTCTTGCTTGGTTTGGGAGTTAGAAGTCAGTAGCTGCAGGTAAGATTCAAAGCTTTGTTTCTCTTTTGAAATGGAAAAAAAGCTCTCTATTCTTTCGTGTTAGTTGAACAGAAAATCTAACTGCAAACTCTAAGTACTTGGGAAATTACAGATTGATCTATAATTTCAAAGTAATCTAATTTAAGTGCAGTTATCACTGACAAACTGCTTCAAGTTCTCAGAACAGTTTCAGGTCCAGGAAGGTAGTTTGGTGTTTCATGCTTTGAAAACCTAGCTATGACTTTGGTGTCTAAGCTGTAGCAGGGATTTTGGGAGATATTGGCCTTTAGCCACATCCCAGTTGCTTTGAGTTATGTCTGTTGTTTCAAGGGCAATGGTCTGGGGATGTAGTATTTTACAGTTGTGAAATGTGGGTTTTGTTTGTGTGCCCCACAAGCAGCATGTGGTGTTACCCCAATAGCTGTGACCCTGCTCTGTCCTCCCTTGCTTTCATGTGGAGGCAGCAGAGCTGAGCTGTTAAATCAGAGAATTACAGAGGCTGTTTCCTTCTCGCTGTTGCAAGTTGCTGGATGTGCTTTCAAATCTCTGCTCCTTTTCCCTACTCCTGATTTCAGAGGTGAAGCCTGAAGACAGCCTTCAGGCTAAATGCTCCAGGGCTGAAGGAAATGGGTGTTTCGATGTGTGTTCTAGCTGGAGCACAATCCTGGTGTTCCAAGTTTACCATCCTGCCCAGCTGAACTTGCAGACCATTTCTGTGAGCTCCTCTCATGTGGGCAGTTTGCATGTGTGTGTTTAATCTCCCAGCAGCAGCTGGCAAGCTGGCTTGTGTCTGTAAGAACTGCTTGCTGAAAACCAGTGGTAGATTCAAGCATTCAGAAAATTTGTCCTCATATAAGAAGATGTAATTATCTCATGCCCTGACCTTGCTGGGGGCTGCTGGGCTCCTTAGTTCCTAGTGGGACCATTTATTTTACAATTCTAACAGTCTGTGATGTTTGAATATCTAACATTTGCATGCAAAATTTAACAAGCTAAGTATGAAATAAGGGTTTTGGTTTCTGCAGTGGGAGGGAAAGCTGTGAATGTTACAGCATCACAGTATTCTGCTTATCCTGCTTGTTCAGGAGGAAAGAAGAGCATTTGGAAAGTAGGTGTGACAAAGACAGCATAGTTTATTTATGCTGTGGAGGAACAAAAGAGTCATGTTCTTTGTAGCACAGCAGACTAAAGAAGTTTTGGAGCACTGTTTGAAACAGAGGCTTGTGTTGTTTAATTGTTTAATGTTTAATTTTTGTGCCATTCCCCTCAGCGATTTGCACACCCCCTCTGTTTGGCTTGCCTGTCTGCTGGTGGAGCTGTAGCAAGGATGGCTTTGGCTGCTTCACCCTTCCCACGTGTATGTCACACATTTGGTCACTCAAGTTTTATTTCTCCCCTCTGTTAAACACGAGAGTGTAGCTTCCACCCCAGCCTTGTTAGGGTGCGAGCTGCCGAAACAGGGGCTCCCCAGGACCAGGCATTGGCACTGGGCAGGAAAACCTCTTTAATGGGGCTGGCTAAACTTTCAAGTTATGGTTAATGTTTTTAGCAGTAACTTGTGTTTCCTCTGGCCTTCACGCCCAACCATTAGCCAGGTGTTTTTGTCTCTCAGAGTGGGAAAAAAGTAATCTAACTCTCCAGCTGGGCCCTCACTGAGGCACTGGAGAAGGTTGGCCACAATGCGAACTGGGGGTCACAGAGGTGGATGTGTGGGTTAAGAGGCTCCTTAGTAAAGCTTGGCAAAATATAAGCATTGAAAATGAGGTTTTTTTTTAAACTACAAATAAATTATGAGGTTTAAATTTGGCATGCTATGTGCCTATAAGCTTTGCTCTGTGTAATTTTCTAAATATGTGTTTTTTAAAAATTTATTTTTGTTACCTCCCTTTAATATGACATCCACTTGATTGCTTTGTAACTGCAAGACGGGCCTGACTCTGATCTGCCTTATGCTGTAAACTGTGTTTATGGAGCTAGAATTGGGGTCATTAATTTTCTTTACATCAAAAGAAGTAATTTCTTTTAAATGAGAAGCCTGTTTCACCTAGTAATTCGCTTTAATTGCTCATTCGAAACTTTTGACATTTGATAGCAATTTAAGCATTGCCAGATGAGGCTCGTGCAGTTGGGACGTGCAGGTGCTCCCTTGTGTGCCCGGCCCGGGTGAAGGATGGAACGCAGGCCTTGCCTGGCACCCACGCTGGAAGGGGCTGTGTTTTTTATTTTGTGGTGCAGTAGATGCTGTCAGCCTCGGCAAGTGTTTTCTCAGAGGGCTCGCTCTCCCTTGGAGAAGTTTCTGAGGTGCTGTTTGTTTTTCTTGGGAGATAAACTTGCATGGCCTTTGTTTTGCCTGAGGCTAAGCAGTGCTTGCAGCACTGAGTCTCTGTGTTTTTTAAAGTCTAACCAACAGCATTTTCTGCTGAAGGGATAGAGGAAAAAAAAGTTTCTAAAATACTACTTTTTTATTTTCTGACTAATATCTCTTAGTTTAGGATTACCATCTTCTAGGAAGTTTGGTGGGAAAGCATTTTCTTCCTCGTGTGGGGTAAGCAAATGATGCAACTTCAAAGGCATATTTAGCAGGACCTATACCTCAATAAAGAGAAGAGACAAAAATGAAACACTGTCTTTGACTTCACTTTTTATGCTGGTTCACTAATGCGAATCAATTTATTGCTCAGTCAGTGTCAGGATTTGCTTTTCTTAGCCTGAGAAGTATTTTTAATTTTAAGTCAATAAGCAATACTTTAGATTATTATGGAAAGAGCAACTTTGGTAAATGGCTTTTGGCTGTCAAATAATGTGATGCTAGATACACTTAGAGTGGTTTCCATCAACACTGTACTGTGTCTTGCAAGAGGTTAAAACTATTGCAGGAGTAGTCCAACAGCTGAACACAAGATAAATCTGTGCTGCTGCTGCAGAAGTTAAGCAGTATTTCAGTACTTTCTGGATTCAGAGCAAAGCCAAAGTACCAGTGCCAAGACTTCTTTAAAGAGTTTTATTGATGTGCATTGTAATTAAAACCAGAATTAGTTTTCTAATAGAACATTAATTTCCTAGAGAGCAATTGCAGCTTGGCATAAAGTAATACATTTTTAAAAACAAGCGCCAATCTGGGGATATTCCCCAGCATATGTTGGATGGCTGATTTACCAGCTATGTGTGTCCTACTTGCTAACAAGAAAATTAAATATTTTCATTTAAAATAATTATACAAATAAACCTTTGGCCGTGCTGTGATTTCATTAAAACCTTAATTGTTTAGAAAGCTCCATTGAGAGTGTGTGAAGTTGGGTCAGTTTTACTGCCTGGTGTTAGTCTCGATAGCAGATTTACGACAGGGCTGGATTTAATCTCTTGACTAATCTTTACAGTAGCAGGCCTGGGATGAGAAGGCCGTTTGTGTGTTTCGGAAGATAGGTAACTCTATTTCTGAAGTGGAAACAGAGTGCTGGGTTTTAAAATGTCTTAGCAGCCTTAAGATGAACTAGCCAAAGGATGGTGGGGAATTGCTCTGTGGAAACAAAATAGGTGTTGCTTTTAAATCAGCATCTTAGTGTGCACATTGTCACACCTTCACACATGGCTGTAGGCTCAAATCTATTTCTCATTAAAGCAGCTGTAGCGGAAGGGAATATTGTGGCCATCTGGGTTGCAAAGATCAGAAATAACAGTCCTATGGGGAGTACTGTGTAAACTGGCTTTTATGCCACTTGATTAATCATTTCTAAGGGTAAGGGCAGCAAGACGTTTACCAGGTCATGCATTAATTTCTTAAAATACTTTCAAGTCTAATTTTCATGGGTTTCTGATGGTGGTGTGCCTTTGAATTGAGTTACGATATTTGTTGGTTCAGCATCTCAACTAACATTCTTCCTGAGTGTGGGGAACCATGGGCACCTTAGATGTCTCCAAAGGAGAGTTAATTAGAAGAATGAGCAGTTATCAAGAACATCGTAGCTCCACTGTTTAATTCTGATGATAATTTTCATGCTGAGTCTAATACAAATGAATTCACTTATGGTTTATTAATCCACTGTGGGCCTGTTAGGGTATTCAGCGGGAAAAGTGCTGAGACTTAGCAAAACAGATTTAAAGTACTTCCGTGAGTGGAGACCAAATCAGAGAACTTTATGTTTGATTTAAAGTACTTCTATGAGTGGAGACCAAATCAGAGAACTTTATTTTTTCCTCTCCTTTTTATATTTCTGCACCACTTTAATTAAGTATGTTTTTCCCCCTTCTTCACTTTTTTAGGACCCACGATTATCAGCTTTAATTTTTGACAAGCTTCAAGTGCCTGACTATTTACAGAAAAACAGGAATGAAGGGGAGAGCAGATGTGAAACTTGTGCCACTCACTTGAATCAGCTGAAGCAGGAAGCCATTCAGATGATGCACACCCTCAGCCAAACCAGCTACCCAGAGATGCCCGACCTCCCGCCCGGCACCGGGGCAGTGACCAGCATGGTACCCAGGATGGTCACCGTCTCTTCCCAGAGAGACCTGCCACTCATTGCTGGGCAGGTGGCAAGGCAGCCTGGAAAGTCACCCAATCTCTTCTCTGCAGCAGAGAGGAAGAAAGGACTCGGGTGGTCTCAAGGCGTGGGCAGTTTTCCCAACTCCAGCGTTCAAGTGACGGTGGCCCCCAGCGGTCTCAGTGGTGCCCTGAGCTCCGTCACCATCCAAGCTCAGCAGTACCTCGAGGGCATGTGGAGTATCTCCAGGGTGAACAGCTTCCTGCCTCAGGCTTGCCTAGTAAGTAATGATAATTCAGCTGCTTGAGTTTTGTTTGCATGTGTGTGACAGAGATACAGCTAAAATTTGAGATCTGCACATGTTTATCTTTGTGGGGATCAGTTAATGGTATTCTAAGCCATGTTTCAAGAGCTGAAGAGTTGAAGTGCTTTGAAAAATATTCTATCAGATGTCACGGAGGAATTTGTTTTCTTATTTCACATGGTGAGATCCTTTCCTCAGATGTTTTTGCACCTATTTTAGCTTTATGTATGCAGATGATACTATTTGTCTGTCACATACCTGGTAACCCCTTCAGAAAAACACAAAAGGCCAAGTTGGTCACACATGAAGCTCTGGGGGCCCCATGGGATTATATCAAAGATGAACTTAGCCCTCAAGTCTAGTGCTGAGCTTCTAACACTGCAGTTCAGCAGTTGCTGTTGATGGACTGTGATGCACAGCATTAATCTGCAGCTTAGATGTGTTACAAAACAGTTCGCTGCTGAGGAAGGGGCTCAGGAGGTTGCTTCAGAGCCACATGCCTGTAAATGTCACTGCACTCGGATCTTAAGCCTTGATGTTGATTTCCTGTATTCTGCGTGCATTTTATGAACTCTTGTGATAAAAGGGAGAAGCTTTATAGAGGTATATGCTACCTTTTAAAGCAAGTTCATTATGTGGCTATCTATGGAACTGTGCTATAAAAAGGATACAACATGTGGCTGGTTTTGACTAAGACTTATTCCTGACCAGTTTTCAGGTAGTGAACAGGGGAATGTATGTAATAATGAAATGTGTACAATTTGAAGTAATGGTTTTCACTTAAAGATGACATAGCAGGTCTTGCAAGATCAGGTATTTTGGTGCCAAGCAGCTTTAAATTTAGCATAATGCCTTATGTGCTGTTGTATGTAAACACTGCCTAATATTGCTTGGTAGCTTCAGCTGGTTGAGCTCCAAGATCAACAGAGATAAATATTTGAGTGCTGCTGTGTAACATTACTTTTTCAGGCTGACTTGTGTTTCCTTCCAGAAAAGGCTTGGACACTTGATTCCTCCCTCCCATACTTTTCTCTCTTAAGGAAATTTGTGAATTCACACACATCCAACCCTTGAGGGGTTCCCATTTAAATCCAGTGAATCTCCACTGACATCAGGTCATTCACTGAGAAAAGGGAAAATGGCTCATTCAGGTCTTCATAGTTTATAAGGAACTTTTGCTATTAGAGCTTTTCTCTAAAGTGTTGCTCCATGAATTAAGGATCAATTTGGCCATGTATGGTGTATGATGTTACCTTTAAATTGCCTTCTAAGTTCTCTGTATATCATAGAAATAGAGAAGGAAAAATGGGAGAGCTGCTGGGCTAAGAAACCTGCACTCTGAAAGCAGAAGTATTTCCATTTGCCTGCTCACTCTGTCTGCCCTTATTCTTGTCCTGAATAATTCAGTAACAGCCAGCTACAGATTTCTTCCTGCTTAACCATGCTGACTGATAGATGTGGTCTTTCCTAACCACTATGCTATTCTAAGATAAAACTGTTGCCTCATTTAACCCCTGTGAAGGAAAAATGTGTATAATGCAGTAGAGCTTAAGTGTGATTTAGAAATATGCAAAGAAACTCAGTAGCCTGGAAAACAGTGACCTTTAACGAAAGGATAAACACTGTTGAGTGTGGGGGCAGCTTGGATGTGATCCAGTCATCTGCAAGGATCGTTTAGATTTATAAGCAGTTTTTGGAGAGAAGCTAGTCTTCAGTTGTTTTAGCTCTCCTCTATTTATTTTACTCATTTAAACCCAAATGTAGTCACTGAAGACTGTGAGTGCATCTCTTTCCAGATGGTGCTTCTGTCTGTCAGAATTCTTCCACTGCCTTTTGTATTGTTTAGAGCCTTGTGTCTGATGAAGTTGTTTGGGTGGGTGCTTCCCCTACGCTCTTCCCCTGAGGAATCACAGGTGTTGAAGGAAATAGGATTGGACAGATTTCAGGAAACAGCTAGTCTGGCCCTTGTCTAGGACAGTATTCACTGCAGGACATGCTTGTCCAATGCTTGTCTTACATAATTTTACAATTTTTCAAAGACTGGTATTTTCTGAGTTCTATTGATTCTCACATCTGAACTTCCTTCCTTATTAGAAAAGTTTATTTGATTTATTTGCTTCTTTTTTTTTAACTAGTTGGAGAGATAATTTTGTCTTTTCTTTCCTGAAGTTAGAGATGTGATTTAGGTTTCAGACTAACCCAGAAGAGAACTGTGCACATACATAATTTTAGTGATGTCTGTCTTCAGGAATACTTCCTGTCTTGCGGAGCAAAGCTGGTCTGGCTAGAGGAATTCTGCAGAAGGGACTACTGCAGTAGAAAGAATGGCATTGGATGTACTATTTATTATTTGTGACTGGATTTTGAAGACTTCAGCCCCCATTTAGGTAACATACTGCACAAATACAGAAGAAAAAGATGGCTCTTTTCCTAGGGAGTTTCCACTCTTGGTTGTGACACCAATTCTTTTGACCACCTTGTGGATACTCCTGTTTCACTGGGAATCTGTCCTTATGCCTTTTCTCCTTACCAAAGGGTGCTTGAAACAGGTGCTGAACTCCCTGGTGGGAGGCTCCTACCCAATTCCTGCCCTCTCTTGTGGTTTCACTCACTTCTGCATATGAAGTGGGCACGATTAATTTTACACATTTGAGAAGACAAAGGTAAAGGCTGGGGTTCATCTTAAGTATTTTTAATTGCCCAAACCCCAGCTGTTTATTATAACATAATTACTGATGCTTCCTTTGTGGCCGTGGAAGACCAAACAACACTTTCAAGAGATTCTCTGTCCTTCTCATCTTGCATGTCTGTCTTGATCTGCCTTGTCCACCAGCAGTGCCTGTGGCTTCCAGCTGGTGCTGGTAGGGCCCAGATAGGTCATGTGGAGCCAATGCTTTTTTGGGTGCAGGCTGCTGTGTCTTCTGGGTGTGAAAAGATACCCCAGTGTACTGCCCGACCTTAGGAGGCCTTGCAGCCACGCACATTTCTCCAGGGTCTTTATTTTTTATTCATGGTTAGTTCTAATAGTGGTGGTAGTGTTGTCTGTGGAGAGAAGGAAAAAGATTTGATTTCTGCTCCTCTCATGCCCCTCCCCGAGCTCGCATGTATTACCTTGTAATGTCACTTACGGCTGTGAAAACACTTCTGGGCTGAATGTTGGGGGTCAGAAGTGCAGGACATCGTAAAATTTTAATATGTGTTTGGAGTTCAAGTGTGAAAAATCCATTATATAGATTATAAATTTTTTGAACAGGAACGTGTGTTTGAAGCGTAGTGTGGGTGCCACTCAAACCAAAATAATAACCATGGCTTTGGGAGCTGTGAGGAGGAACAGTAATTAAGGGAGGAAGGTTCAGGGAGGGGAAGACTAGGATTGCAACCAAAGTGCAAAAGGTGAAGATGTAATCAGCTGCTTTTTACCCAAGTGGCCTGTTGTGAAAAATTACAAAAAATAATCACCAGTAGCGGTGATAAGTTGTCTGAGCAGACAGTGAACACAGTGAGGAGGGAGGGAGCTGGTATAACTCTGGGTAAAGCAGCTGATTTGTGCTGGATACCTGACAACTATAATTAATAAATAGTTTTATATTGATGTTTTTAGTTCTTGACCTGACAAGTGAATGTAAGGTTACTACTGGAATGGAAATAAAACCACTAGCAGTGCTCAGCACTGCCACCAGGTTTAATGCAAAAGGGGAAGACTCAAGGGAGTTTGGGCTTCCCAGATGTGTTGGAATCTGGCTGAGAGGTAGAACATTAAAACCACTGAAAATACCTTGTACGCCAATTAGAAGTATCTGCATTTATTGTGTATTGTAGGAAAAAAAAAGAGGTCTTACTGTGTACTTTAAATTGACTGTGTTATTATTATGCAGTGTTATGTACTGCATAAAAGTGCTAAAGAAGCCATGCCATGTGCTATGAAGACATCTCAGTGAAATAGAGCTTATTTGAAAATTGCTTTTTCTTTCCTCTTGCACAAAATAAAATCCTGGTAACACTGTGTTTCTTACTTGAATATATACAATTGGCACTGGTTATAAGGTAAAGTGCTGTGGCTCCTTGGAATACTTACCAGTTTCTAAGTGGACTTAACATTAAAAAATGTGCCATTAAGAAATTGAAGAAGTTGGAGCACTAAAATTTTGAAATGCCTTGAGTAAAACTTTAAAAGCCTATGTATGCAAAATTGTGAAATAATCAAAAGCTCAATGTATGTTCCTGAGAGTAATCACAAATTTAAATTTAGGTATGAGCATTTGCTTGGGTATGTGGGGTTCAGAGAAGGAGGGTTCACCCATAGCACAGCACATGTAAATGGTGCACAGACTCTAAAGTTAAAGAACTTAACGTTTATTTGTCTTATGTGAAAAACCTATGAGTTGTTTTAGTCACAATTCAAGTTTTCCTGTAGTTTGAGTAAGTCGTCTGCTTACCCTAATCTAAACCAGATGGTTTTGTCTGAGAGTAGTTCAACCTCTGTTGACTTTCCTTAAAGCCTCTTTGTTTATGGCAAGGGTGACTTACATTTAGTTTAAAAGATAAAGTAAAAAGCTGACTGTGGAAAACAGGACAATGACAAGATTTACTTTCCAGCATTTACTTTTTTACTTTGATAAATGTCATATGACAAATGGATTTTTAAATTAATTTTTTAAACCCTTCTTGATAGCTTTCTCAGTGACCTTTATTAATACAATGTGGGAAATATATTTTGCAATGAAACAATTAAAATACAGGACACTGACCATAAATCTTGTCCGTGAGACATATGGATGTCTTAAAGCTTTGGGACATTTCTCAGACTCCACGTATAACATCTCGATCCTCAAGAAGTCAGTGTTAGACAGATGTAAGGCAGGGTCTGCACAGAGGCTTTTCTGTTTCCCTTCAGCTCCAGCAGTGTTGGTGTCACTGCTCTTGTAGAGGAAGGAACCTAAAGGAAAGGGGGTGGCAAAAAATACTGATTTTTAAAGTTAGTGTTGTTCAACCTCTATAAAAAGTCTTAACAGCAGAAGGAAACCCTTTGGTCCAAGTTACTAAATGCTTTCTCATACTAACCTAATTTCTGTTCCCATGGAAAAGACCTTTGCTGTGACTACTGCATGTGAGTCATGCCTTTGAGCATTGCAGCCTTGGCAAATGCAGAGGGAGGGGTGTGATGAGGGCGGGCAGCAGTGCCTCTGTCAGTGAGCCCCTGCCCAGCAGCCAGGGAGCAGGCTGCCTTAGAAAGGATGGCTTGGAAATTCAGCTTTAGACATGTAGCTGACAGCACAGCCCTCCGTTTTGCTGATGGGACCTTTGTGCTCTCTTATTCTAGATTGTCCCCAGTGTAGGGTGCTGAAGGTGAAAATGAGGTTACTTTTCAATGTATTTTCAGGCATCAGAGTGATACCAAAAATATATTAAGAGTTAACAGAAAGGTTATTGGTTAAAAGGTGGAAATGAACATTTTCTTGAGTGAGGGTGTGGATTGCATTTCTTTTTATTGTGTTTGACACTTCCACCATGGTTTTACAGCTGTGGGACAGGGTAACTATTTGAGGACTCAGACCCTCTTGTGGCTCAAATTACCACCTGAAACCAGTTCTTTTGATCTTTCACCCCTCCAGGCAAAGCAGTTGTTTTACAACTCTCATGAGGAAACAAGTCCATGCTTGCCTCTGTTGACAATTGAAGTCAACAGGCAATAATAAAGAATGTTTGCCCAGACTTCACCTGTAACTCACAGATACATTTCAGACAAGCAGACTTTAGAGATTATGTGGAAATGCTAATTCACTGGGTTTACCTTTGGCCCACAGTTCATTCTCTCATCTGGCAAGTGTATCATAAGCAACATTAAATACCCCAAATATTTAAATTTTCTACTCATGGATTTCAACTTGTTTCTTTGGCCTTTTCTGTTCACTTTGCTCCCTTGAGCTTGTTTTGCTTCCTGCTGGTCCAATTATACTCTGAATTTGCTCTATTATAAATCCTCCGGCAAACTGATAATCAGTGCATCCCATGCCGCCCCACCTCTAGAAGTCACCATACAAGGAAGGCTCATACTTTTTGATTGAAGCTCAGAAGTGGTGTCACCCAAGATATGAAAAAGATTAGCCTTTATGGGGCTAGTGTTGCATGGCTTAAGGGTGGGCTGCAGGTGAATAATACCCTTTGGCTTCAGAAGTTAACGCAGCAGAGAAACCAAGTAAATTCAGGCTGAGCTCAGACTTTAGATGTGTGCAGGCTGGTGAAGGGGAAAGTCTTGCAGTGGTGTCTGTATAGCGCATATATATCGAGATATATATATATATAGATAGATAGATAGATACATATATATATATACATATACATGAAAAGGAACTGATTTGTACAGCTGTATGCAAATAGGATTGCCCAGTTGTCCTGCTTGTGTAGAATAGTCTTTGAACATCACCTTTCTTTTTTTTTATTTTTTTATTTTTTTTTATTTTGGAAAGAGCATTGAATTTTCTCAACAGGCTGTTTACTAGAATGATGGCGTGTTGAGGGTGTGGGTTTTGAGCTGTGCACAGTCACAGTATGAGCATTGCTGAAAGCCTCTCCCGTTGTTTTGTGGCGTGAGTGGCTGAGCATGGAGCAAAAAATGCTGCTCTTTGTTACTTGCAATGAGAGTCACTGAAGTGCCCTGCCTGGTAGCTGCTAACAGGAGGTTTAAAAAGCATCAGTAGAAAATGATGTATCTATTTTTGTGTTTCAGCACTTAGGAGAGAATTTATGATGTATGGATAGAGTTCATAGATATTTCAAGCATTTCATATGTGTGTGTTTAATGGAATAGATTGCCACTTTAGTGAACGCAGCATCAAATCAGCTCTGTTAATTGAAAAAGATTTTTCACATTATTGCTAATGATGTGACACAGTTTTGTTAGAGATGGTGCATAAAATAGTGCTACTTCAAGTGACATTAATGTATGCATTTAAATTTCTTTTTTCCCATTTACGTGCATTATTGATTTTATTTCATTGTTGAGCAGCTAATGGATTTATAATTTGAATACAGTCACTGTAATCAATGATGGGATTATTAGACTTAAAAATAGAACTTTAGAACTCTGATGAGATAATTTCACAGTGACATTATAGAGAGTGGTCTGCCCAACCAGGAAGACGGAGTGTATGAGGTTCTCCAAAGACAGATAGGAACAACCTCATGTTCAGAAGTCATGGTCCTCATGAGGGACTTCAACCACCCTGATACATGTTGGAGGGATAGCACAGCAGGGCGTAAGCAGTGTAGGAGGTTCCTGGAATATGCAGATGATAATTTTCTACTCCACATGCTAGAAGAGCCAAGGAGGAGAGGTGCTATATTGAACCTTGGTTGTGGTCAGTGATGCAGAGTCTATTTGGAGCCCTGTAGATAGTGGTGTTCCCCAGGGGTCTGTGCTGATTCCACTTTAGTTAATCATATTCATCAATGCCCTGAGTGGAGGGACAGAGCACAGCCTTGGGAAGTTTGCTGAGGAGGAATGAGGGGCTGTGCTGCCATCCAGCAAGACCTTGGAGATGTGGATAGAGAGGAGCATAATGGAATTCAACCAAGGCAAGTGGGGGTTCTGCAGCTGGGGAGCATTAAGCCCATGTACCTGTACAGAATGGGTGCTGACCTGCTGGAAAGGAGTTCTGGAAGTCTTGGTAGACAGCAGATTAACCATGAATCAGCACTGCTCTTGTGAACAAGAAGACCAGTGGTATTCAGGGCTGCATTAGGAAGAGCATTGCCAGCAGGTCAAAGGGGGTGATCCTGCACCCCAACTCATCCCTGGCTGAGACCACATCTGGAGTACTGTGACCAGTTCTGGGCTCCTCTGTTCAAGAAAGACACAGGGCTCCTAGAGGGGTTCCCGAGAGGGGCTGAGAAGATGATGAGGGGACTGAATCATCTCTCCTGTGAGAAAAGGCTGAGGGAGCTGGGCCTGTTTAGCCTGGAGAAGAGACAGCTGAGTTAACTCCTCTGGATTTGCATGGAGGCTACTATTTCAAATTGCATGAGTTTGCTCTTTTGTACCTTATGTGAAGGAGGAATTTGAAAGGTACCATAGGCATGAGTCTGGTGTTGTCTTTTTGGTGTTGCTGGGCAGAGAAAATGGATCTGCCATTCAGAACTGTCTCTGTTGTGCTTCTCAGTAAAGAAGATGATGAAGTTGTGCAATGTGAAGAAATTGTATGAGGCTGTTTTAGGGGTCAGGCGGCAGTGGAAGAATAAAGAAGGGGAGAGAGGCCCTTGTGATGCCTGGCTTGAGAAGGGTCTAGGTTTAGTTTGTTCATGCAAGGTAGCTCGCTGAATATCCCCTTGAGTCTTGTCAGCCTCTCCTGATGACTGTGAAGTACTGATGGGGAGGGAATATGGGAATAGCGCAACCTCCTGTTGCAAGTTAGGCTAAGATTTCTTGAAAAGATTGACTAGGAATGATAAGACCATTAGTAATATCCTGCTGAGTCTCAGCTGCAGCCTGTCTAGCTCAGGGCTGTCTCCAGCAGTGAAGCTGGAAATGGTATTCAGGGAGAGCTGTGGAGCCTGGCTGCTTTCTGCAGGCTGCTCATACTCCCCAGCATGCTCAGTTGGAGAATTCACAGGGACACATACCTGACAGTTCCCTTTATGATATGTTTAGGGACCTGCTGTTCAGGAATTTATCCAAACCCTCTCTGACCCTGAAACACTCTCAAACTCCACAGCCTTCTGTATGCCAGCAGGTTCCATGAGTTCACTATCCCAACACCAAAAAGTATTCGCTTCTGTTCAATTATTATTACCTCCATGACTTTTTAAACTTCAGTCAGGCTGTCCTCAATCTTCCATTCTCCAAACAGGAGTCCCAGCCTCTTTAATCTCTCCTCCTGGGGCAGCTGCTTTATCTTCTTGACTATTTACTTGCTTGTCTCTGTCATTTCCCTTTCTCCACTACCCTGTCTTGAGATGCCGTACTAGACTCAATATGTGGTGCTCATTATGTGGACACTCTCCTTGTTCTTTGTGCCCTGCCTTGTGATGTCCAAAATTTGCTTTCTGGTTTTTTTGGTTTTTTTTGGCTGCTGCTACATCTTGATTTAGAGGAATTGTCAATGACCCTTAGATCTTCCAAGCTGTAGCTGCAAGTGTTAAGCTTAGTATTTTTGAGTAGTCACTGAGGTTGTTTACCCTCTTTTATGTGGTCTTATCTATGTCAAATCTCACCTAACACTTCTTTGCACAGTCACAATTGGGAATTTCTTCTGGAATTCCTTATTATTGGTATTTGGCTACTTTGGGGCTTCTGCAGGCTTGTAGATTTCACTCTAGTCATGGTGAACCATGTCTGGGTTACATGGCCCCAACACTGAGAGCAAACAGCAGGGTCAGCAGGAACACCCACAAAAAAAGAGTGTCATCTGCACAGCTCTGTCCCTAATTTGGTGTCCTTCAACAATGATCCCAACCATCACAGCTGTCCTTGTCTTTGCAAATTTAATGCTGCTTTATGAGCTTGCCTGTAACTGAACCTCGCTCTCTTAACTATGGGTGTAATAAAGAGCCAGTTTTCCCTTCAGATAATGAGGGCTTTTACCCCTTGAGGTGAGCTACTAGTCAAGGGGTGCCTTCTATGTGGTAGCTGTCAGGCAAATTGATCCCAAGGATATTCTTTTTAAAGCAGCTACATCTAATATATAAGCAGTTCAAGTGTGATTGAGATAGAAAGGTATGACAATCTCCGTCCACCTTTGCTTTATTTGATGACACTGTATGTCAATCATTATAACAATACAGTGATTTTAATGAAATTTGGAACATGGTAATTTCTTTTGCTGAATAGAGAGTATTCAAGAGATGGTGAGATTTTTGTCGAGTTGCCCAAATCATTGAGAAATGGTGCTGTGCAGGTGACAGGAAGGTGACACAAGTTCTCCCAATTCAAAGCTCTGCATGTCTCCTGTTTGGTGGCTGTTAGAAACACATCTGGCCCATGGAAGTCAGTCCTAATGGAAAAGCATTTGTCTTCTTGTAGGAAACCAAATCCTAAAATGACAGAAATTTGCATTATTATGAGCCTGTTAATGAATTCCTTTGCTTGCTCTTATCAGCCTTTGACAAAAAACAGGGATTTTTATTGTATATTTGTCCATTTGAATAAATACCCAGGGAAGTAAGCAGCTAGATTTTTTGGCTTTGGAGGCTGTAGCTGTTGTAATAGAAATAAACAGGGATGGCTCTGGGTAACACTTTCTGATGCTTGCCTAGAGGCATTAGAAGAAACAGTTCCTCTAGCCTGGCTGTTTTAAATCCACTGCACATGAAAAAAAGTCCTCGTTTGAGAGAGTTAATGTGCAGCAGGATCTATCCTTGTTGGTAGCTCATTTCACGACCTCCTGACTTGCCAGGTGGTGGGTTTACATGTGCAGACAGGAGGGTGTTTGTGTGACTGGCGGTCAGATCTGTGAAGAAGGAAAGGAAAAAGAGCAGTGCTTGCTGTGTCTTTTGGTACTGGTGTCCTCAATAGCTGAAATGTGAAGGAATTGATCTGTCATTGCCTGCTGACATCTTTGCACTACCAGAGCCCCTGCAGGGACTGCCCACCTCTCGATCTGATGGAAGGAAAGAATGATGCTTCATTTTGTAGATTGAGGCTTGCCCAGACTACATCTAAATTTTTCAAGGACCAAGTAGCATGGTTTAGAAGAGATCTGGGTCATATTGAGATCAAAAGCTCTTGGTCAGAAGGGAGAAGCTGCTGATTCTCCCTCCTGGTGCTGCCAAGGATGCCAGTGCTGGATGTAGCTGGGTGTGTGCCCTGCCCAAAAGGATGAGGTCCTTTCTGCATGGAGCACAGACTGCTAATGATTTTTGATGGTAATATCCAAACCTTAAACCTGCTTTAGTAATTCAGATATAATCTCAAAAAACAAGTGCGCTGAGGTTGCCTTTGGATCGCCTATATTACTTTACAGTCTGTGACAGCAGATGGGCCTCCTATTTCTATTTAATTCTGCTTCTCTATAATTTTTCTCCTTCTGCCTTATCTTCAGAGATTGATCATAAGCCAGGCATTAGCAACTCTTGTAGCTGAAAAGCCTTTTTTGAGAGAAGGGATATTATGCTCTGCATTTGATTTACGTTGACCACGAGATGCATATAAAAGTCTGAAAGTACAGGTTTAGGCATTCTTGTTACCACATCACAGCTGCAGGTTATAAATGACTACAGTAGTGCATTGTAGTTATAAAATGCCCTACTTATTTTATAATGAGCCCTGGTAGAAATGATGCCAAATGGCAGTAAAAACTTTATCCAGAACACGTTTCACTTCAGCCTGGCATATGCTGCCCTGTTAACTTTATGTAAAGCTCATCAGTCAGGAGGAGGCATTTCTCAGGAGATGCATGCAGGACTTATCCACGCTTATGGGAAAGAAGGGTTTATAGTGTGAGCATTATCCAGCTCGAGATTTACGTCACGTTTGTTCCAGTCAGTGGCAGTAGGTCATAAGAGTCTTTGCATGAATCATTTAGGTGGAAAATTATTGTTTTATCATATATAAACAGTAGGTTTAATATTTTGCAAAATCATTACATCAAGCAGTTTTTACAATTTAATTGACTGTGACGTTCTAGTCAGAATGGGGAAGATATTAAGTTAGCAAATTCTCAAAATTATCTGTCTGCCTGCTAGTTAGAAAGTGAGGGGTAAAAAAGTTAGAAAAGGGGAAAAAAAATCACCAGTACAGACTCAGTTTTACCAGACCACTTAGTGCTTCACCTGCACTGCCCTGTTAAGTGCTTTCATTATGGGACCAATTTTTTGAAATAAAATAAATTATATTTAATTGTGATTCTGACAGACGGATGTGTGTCAGATTCATAGAGGCTCTTGTAATTTTCTTCATTCCCTCATTAGTGATTCTGTTCTTGATACTCTTTTGCAGCTGTATCTGGTTTTCTTTTGCCATGACAGTATTATCCTGGGACTGATCTATTTTTCTGTAGGTTTTTATAGTCCTGTGTTTTTCTTGCCTGTCACCAGATACATATTTTGCATGCATTTCAGAGACCAAGTGGCATGACCTCGTTCAGCTTTTTTGGATTCCTGGACATTCTCTGGACAAAGGTCATTGTCCAGAGAATGGAAATACTCGGAAAACTGGAAACAGTATGGCTTTGGTTTTGGCTTTACACTTGAAATGTGAACAGAGCTTGTTAGAATTGTAATCGTCCCTTGGATGGTAATGGCCTGACAGAGTCCTGTGTATCTGGAAATTTCATCCAGGGCCAATTTCTTTATATTGTAATTTTGGACTAGTCTGACTTGCTTAAGCCTGGGCAGATGTTTCCTGCCATCTAGTCACAACAGTGAGGCCGTGTGCTGGGAATCAGGGATGAGATGGGGGGTGCCTCTGTTCTGCCCTGCACTCCTCCACCTCTGTAACATGAGGATGTCAGGTCACCCCCATCTCATCCTGCCCTTTCCCCCAGCCTTCGGCCCTCTTAACTGGGAACAACTCCTGCTGTAACAGCTTGTTGTGGCCCTGCCAACTTCATCTCTGTGTGTGTGGATGCTGCCAGCTGGGAATGCAACGTGGCTGACTTGCCCCCATGTCCTCAGTGCTGGGACCTGGTCCCAAAACCCTCCTGTCCATGACGCAAGCACTGACATGAAGCTCCAAGACACTGATCATTCCTGCACGTGCAAAATGCTTGGTGTGACATTTTCAAATGTCGTCCTTGCTGTGCTCATACTGGTGCCAGTTTTCATGTGGTTTTGGAGAGAGTGGAGGGAAAAGGGTCCTATTTCCAGTTTTGGAAATCCTTCCTTTGAGGTTTAGCATTTTCCCAAAGGGTTTTTTGTTTTTTTTCGATGCCCTTTGTCCAGAAAATATTTTTTTAGAAAAATTGAAACAAACATTAGTCTCTGGATGTGGTGCCCTATGACATTTTAAATATTCAGTGCAGTCAGTAACACTTTATAGTGACAAGGTTGTGCTTTCTTCATTTAATCTTTAATGATTTATGAAAATTCATTAAATAGAGAAGCACAGTTCCTTCTCAGCTGAAGTCTGGAGCCTTTTCTCTGTGCTTGAATGCTTGGAAAAGTCAAAAGTTGCTCAAATTCTTCTAAAGAATTCTGTTTTCCATGTACAGTCCTCAGGAAAGTATTTTTTGAGATGAGGGAGGTGCATTTAGTTTTAAAAAAAGGAAAAAAAAAAAAAAAGCCCCTGTCTTTTTTTGTGGTGTAGTAAACTGGAGTATCCAGGCCCAGGAGGGTCCCATTACTTGTCTTTAGTTTTCTTGCCTTGAGGTAAACGACCTGGACCAGAAAATTTCCTCATACCTGAGCCTTCCTCATCACCTGAGAGATGTAGCTGCTCAGGGAGAGCTGCATATGGCTGTGCTGGAAAATCCTGTCCCTTAGAATGGTGCAAACAGTCCTTGAAGTGAATCCCAAACTTGGAAGAACTTCTTCTGCTTTTCAGCTTCTCACCACCATCCAGCAAAACTGATGTTACCTCTGTGTTTGATATTAATTGGGTAGCTGAAGACAATGAAAATTATATGGGTTGTCTTCTGCAGTAGTCTTCTGATGATTTTATCTTGTATATCTTCACTTTTTGTTCCTTTGCAAGAATCAGTGTCTTCTCATTGGCTTCTCCACATCTTCTTTTTATGTTCACACAGAACTGAGAATAAAACTTACAGAAACAGCAATTACAGTTTGAATTTTCAAATGTGTTTAATGTGGGAATAGCAATTTATCAAATTTAGAAGGGTTGGTTTAGAAAGTGTATTAACCATCTGCCATCTGAAATATCAAATTTGATTTGGATATTTCAGGTTACATGTCTGGTATGTCCACAATCATCAGTCTCTTAGAAATATAGGCTTTTAGATACTCATAGAAATAAAAAAGTGGTGTAAAAGGAATGTGTGTTACACATGGCTTATATTTTTAAGTGTGAATAGCTTTTACAGGAGTTGATCTATTAATGGATTCCAGTCAGTTCTTGCAAGTTTGTTATGCTTTGCTGTAAAATTCAATTACGTTTTGTGCTAACTCTACAGATTTCATATTTAGCTTTAGATCATATGATCATAGATCATAGATCATTTAGATTATACATTAAATAGTGTGATTGGTTAGAAACATGTTGCTGCTCTTGTCTCTTTTTCAAAATGTTGTTTAAACACAATTTTATATTTTTTTTGTGTCAAGGTCTCTTATCTAGCATAACCCCTCTTGAAGGTGAGTGAAAAAATATATTTTGGGAATTTGACCTGAACCTGTAATTTTTAATCTGAGACAGCAGCTTCTGTGGCAGAGGGCTATGGGTTGTCTTTCTGACAGAACATGGGGGAGTACTCAGACACAGATGTTATCCTGCCAGTGGTTGCAGGCTGGGCCCTCCTCTTGCTGGCCATCATGTCCCTGCTGCTGAGCGTGGCAGTCCCTGGTGTGCCACTCTGTAGGCTCCACATGCTGGCTCCGAGGTCACGGAGTAGAACTTTTTAGTTTGTAAATTGCTGAATCCATATAAGCTCTACTTGCTGTCAGCTCCTTATGTCAGTTCATGTTGCTCTGAAGTTCAGATGTCTAACTGGATTTTGCCCACATGCCATATTCTTTCGATGACTGGTATAGGTCAAGACCACACATTTGTTGCTTCAGTGCATTAATGATCAAATACCTGCTTTATCGATCCCCTCAAGGTTCATTACTCCATCACTTAGTTATAAGCAATTAACCACGTGAGTGGATCTAATCCTTTTGCAAGCTTCTCTGTTCCTGGCTGTCACTGCCAGTAGATCATGAATACGACAGACAGACAAACTCTTTTTAAAGTACTTCCTCCTGCCACACCATTCGTTTGTACCAGTCTTGATCTCTAGAAGTGCTTGGTCTTTCTGCTTTCATCACAGAGAAATCTGATCTCATGAGATTTCTGTATTACAAAGTAAAGGCTTTTGCAGAGGGTTGTTCAAAGTTTCCAATTCGGCTTCTAGCGTGAGTAGCTTCACTAGGATTAAGTTAATCTGCATGAATATTATTCTGTGTCTCAGCTTCAGATCTCTTTGGTGAGCTCTATAAAAGTACTTTTCTTGTGTAGCACTCTATGGTAAAGCCTTAGTCAGCCACTCCATAATACTGATAATAGTACTAATATTGAAAGAGCAGACCTTTAAAAGACCTGGGTGCACTTTCTTCCTGTTGACTTTGTTGGGAACTGGGAATATAGCGCTCACCTATAGGAGTGAGTCCAGATGAAACTCCAGACAGGCTTTCTTTCAGTGGTTGAGCATTGCTTGGTTGGCAAAGTTTTTTCCTTGGTACCTAATAAGCAGGTTGCCTCAGTTCTCATGAGAAAAATCTCTATTTGTATTGTCAGTGTATGAGAAAATTGAGGGTGTGTATGTAACTGGGAGTGCCCTATTGCCATGTCTGCATATCTGTAGCTGTAAAATATGATCTATGGCAGCTCAAAATTTAAAATTTGGTGGCATCCCAGGAAGTACCTAATTGTGCTTGTGCTTCATTGCAAGGCTGTCTCCTTTCCTTTCATTTCCTTTCCTGGAATGTATTTTAGCTAATTAGTTGGAAATGTCAAAGTAGTATTTCAGATGACAGAAACATCATATATTATCATACATGAAGCAATTAACTTTTTTGACAAATATTTATTGTGGTGTCATCTTTAATTAAATCTTCAGGACTCCCAGACAGAGAGCAGGTTCTTCCGAAAAGGAGGCTTCCCAGCACTCACTGAGCATTTGACTGATGGGGCTTAATTGAACTCGGTACTTGAAAGAGTTGGTGGCCTAAACATAAAGATAGAGACCTGATGTAATTTCCCAACACAGAAATCTAAAATCTTGGCAAAATCTCAAAACAGTTGCCCCCTTCCCAACTATGTCTCAGACACTGCAAATACTTTATGGTGGAAAAGATGCATCTCCAGTTTCTCCTGCTCTTCCACTGGAACAATTTACAGGAGTAAAGTGTACACTGTGCTGCTAAGAAAAATAATACTGAGGAACACGGCTGTGTATATGTTTCTAAAAAAAATCAATTTTCTTTTATTTAGTTCTTGAGGTTATTCATGTGGAAACATATTACAAGTGTGACTGTTTGGTTAGCTCCTCTTAAACAGATAGGTCTTGTAGGTGATGTGCCACTGAGAAATAATTCCTGACAGTCATAACTGAACCAGATAAACAGTTCTGCCAGCTCTCAAATAACACTGTAAAACAAAAGGGTTCTGCTTATCGTTTTCCATTTCTTCATGCCTGTCAAACTATTTAACTGTGCATTACTCCTCACAAAGGTTCTCTGTGTTTTTCTGCTCCTCTGCTGCGGTCATGGCTTTTACTTTCTCTGTTGCTGAACCTGCTGTGATGCACTTGTCCACCTCTATCACTCCTCACCTGCCAATGATCTTCGCCTTTACCCTTGCAAAGATTCTCTTTGGAAGTGCTCTGTGAAATTTTTCCCTGTCATGGCCATGTATTAAAGTGTACTAACCTGGAGGTATGTTTTTATTTTTATCAGGCAGAAGCAGCACCAGAAAGTGGCCGAGATGTTCCCAGTGTTCAGATCAGCTCAGGGCAGCACAGCTCCGACCCCGTGGGCGGCGCGGCCGCCTCCCAGAGCGCGGTGGCTCCAGCCGGGGTCTCGGCAGGTACCTCGGCTGCAGCTTCCTTCTTCATAAGGTAGTTTATCTTCTTTATGGTTTCCATAACTGCTCGTGGGTCTTCAAACAGTTGGGAAATGCTGTTCAGTGTTTGCCGTGGTGCTGGTTGCTGAAGGGTGGAGTTGGTCACCAGGTCATGACTGTGGCTTTCTGCTTCCACTGGAGAGCAGGGATGGGATGGGGATACCCTGATGCTCTCTCTGGACACTTGGGACCTCTGTTGACCAAAACTCAAGAAAATGTGTTGGGCTTTGTCTAGTCCTTAATGGCCATCTTCACCACAAGTCTGCTATTCTGTAGGGTTCCTTGGAGCAAAAGCTGAAGTAACAAGTCTTTTTCACTCAGATCTAAATAAAAAAAAAGGTCTTTTTTATTTAGCAGCATGGCCTGTGTGTCTAAATAAAAGGTTTTCCATGGTTTGTAGAAACAGTTAGTACTGTTTGACACTGTACTTTTAGCAATAGCCCAGAACAATATTTTTTTCCCATTCTGGTGTCTTGTAACAAAAATATGTTAGTTTTTTTTGGATGTTTGTTGTAATTAGTAATGTTGATTAAATGTAATATGCTGTCAAGCAGATGGTATTTAAAACAACAAAACTCAGGGCTTTGTACTTGCATTCCAACTCATTTTTTAATTCAGAACTGAACATATTTTGAGACAATATTGAAAAGCGTATGTCTGTGAATGGCACTGAAGTAAAATTTATGCTCTGAGAATTCCTTGTAGAATGTAATCACAATGCTAATTATATTGTTTCCTTTTCATTGGTCTTTAACATGTTTTGTACCATTAAATAAATGGTGTTTACTGTAAGTTACAGTCTGACCTCAGGAAGAGCTCAACTTTGCAAGTTCTGTTTTTTTTTAAAAAGAACATAGTACAATGATTTGAAGTGTCAAATGCCTGCGTATCACAGTCTGTCTGTACACAAGAGGCTGGGAAATGACTGCCCCAAGAGCACTGTATGAAATTTAGTGGATTGTCCCTGTGCTGAAGGTTTAAAGCCAACACAGAGAAGTGGTGGCCTGCAGAGAATGATTTGTTTCATCCAAAGATCGGTATCTGAAATAATCAGTGGGAATGGAGAGGCAGGGTAAAGGGAGAAGCTCAGATGTCTCTTTTCTTGTTTAGTTATCTAAGTGAGGACAGATCCTTCCCAAATACTTTCCAGCATCCTTTCCAAAGTATTTAGATGGGACTGCAGCACAGCTCTGTTACTGTATTTCATACTGTGGGCATGATTTTAGCTTAATGTACTTTGGATTTATTTCAGTGTTAATCTGTATGCCATAAGAAAATCCAAAGATTTTTCACCTTCACTGGGGAAGCCAGGAAATAAAATACCTTCCTTGAAATTGAGAGAAAGAGAGCAGTGCCTAATAGTTGAAAATAAGACCCAAAATATTTTCTCTCAGTGATGCTTTTGTCACTGGTCAGCAAAACTCAGTTCTGTTTTTTTTGTGAAGTGAGGGTTATTAGCTTATTCAAAGATTCTTGAAGTCAGCAGCAAAGATTGCAAATGACATCACTGTATGTTGGATCAGGCCCTAATTGCTTCTTATGAATCTGTCTTTGCCTTGAGTGAATCAGAATTTTATAGCTTTAGCAGCTCTGTGCTAGCTAAAACATTTTAAAACCCCATTAGTACATGCTAATTCCCTACCCATGTTTCCTATATTCAAAATTGATTCTCTTGAATTTTTTTAACTGAAGGACAGAGCTTATGGAAATTTTTGTGCACAGAGCACTTTAGTTTCTTACTCTGTTGTTGAAACACAAAGAAAAAAAAATTGCAAAGATTTTGTGGGGGAGAGAGATCCATCATTGATCACTGGCACTTGCAAAGAGCTTGAGCAGATCCTCAGGTGGGTACAAAGTCCTGGCCAGGCTTCTCCCCCAGCTTTGGCATTAACCTCAGCAGAGACTCAGTCTCCCATTGCTGCTCCTCTTTTGATTCTTCTGCCACTGGGACCTTAATGGATCAAAGATTCCATGCTGAGTCCTCCACCCTGAAGCCGTGCAGTCCTCTCAGCAGGAGGGGAAAGGAAGAGGAGGAAATCCTCAAGGATGAGAGAGACACCACACAGGTACCGGCTTATCCAGGAACCACAAATATTAGGATATCACCAGTTTGGGAGGGTTTGTTCAGTAAGTGGGCTCTCAGGCTTCTTTGCTTCAACCCTTCCACTCCAGTCTGCTTCGCTTTGCACATCCAGTCTTGAACATGTTCAGAAGGGTTCATCCTTGCCTTGACTCTTTTGCAGCAGCATTCACTTGCCTCTCCTTCATCTCTCTGTTCAGTTAATCCTCTCTCAGGAAACACCTGGAGATGAAAGAAGAGTCATGGCTCAAGTGTCATGCTGTAGTCGCCATTCATTATATTTGCTGATTTTTTTTTCCATACTGAAACTCCTAAGCCACTTAAAATCTGATCATAGGAAGGCCAGCGTGTTACTCATGTTATGCAGAGCTTGGCAGATTTTTTTTCTTGTTCTCTATTGGAATAAATGCAGTTAATATAATGACAATCACACAGACACAGAGATATATTTATTTTTTTTGCAAATCAGTGGCCTCTCTTTGACCAAGTCTGCTGAGGACCTTCAACTTTTTACAAAAGCCTTTCGTAAGAGGAGCTGTGGTTGAAACTTTGGCTTGTTAAAAGGGCTGTTTTGACTGAGGAATAAAGTAGCTAGGCAAAAATATGCATATATGTTAATGTCCAGTGTATTTGAGTGCAGGGTTACTTTGGAAGACAGAGAATTCATAGGATGCTTGTGGAAACTTCATCTGTGATTTCCTGAGCAACAGTGAGCATCTGTGAGTTCCACAGCAAGACTAGATACAAATTTTTTTGCACATGAATTAAATATTCCAATCTTATTTTTCGTGAAACAGCATTCACTGTGTTTGTACAGGTCCTAGCACAAATAGCTTTTGGGTCGTGACATGGTTTCCTGGCCACATATAAATGCCTTTTTTACCTTAAAACTGGAGTTTCTATTTGCTGAAATAACACCCTTTCACTCTTGCTGGTGGACTCTTTTGTGTCTGGGAAGAGAGATCTGTGCCAGATTTTTTTGTTGCTTGTTTTGTTTTTTACTCCTGTTTGTTCCTTGATGAGAATCATTTTGGTGTTTGTAAGGTCCCAAACTCTGAAGACAGGACAGAGAGTTCATGTTTTCACCTGGAAAATAAGAGCTAAGAGATACAACAAAAAGGATACCTGGTCATAAGAGGTCCCCATGATTAAAATGAGTATCTTTAAAATATTCTTTGCAGGGAATGTCTTGATTTTGTTAAGCATATGTGCAGCCTGAATCTACATATTCATCCAAAGCTCTTTTTCATTTGAATGTCATATTTAATTTCTTCAAGCTTAATTATGTTCTGCCTTAAAAAAACCCTATTTTATTCATTACCAAGAAATGCAGAGAAGTGCTAAGTATTCGAAATCAAAGCCAAATATTAAAGACAGCAGACAGAAGCGTATTAAGAAATTAAATCAGTTTTAAGCTTTTTTGCTCACTGTGATCTGTCACAGAAGGAGGAAAGCTTTGATTAACATCTGACTGTGTCACGCAAGCAAATTGCCAGACATTACTCAGTGGTCGTGTTACCAGAGGACCAGAGGATTTAGTAGAAAATGGAGCTTCTCAGTAGGTCACTGGCAGAATGGGAAAGCCAGAGGAAAAAGCACAGCTTATGTGCATGGATGGCTGTGAAGAGACTCCCAATTCACCCCTACACTTCAAGAGACGTTTATTCTTGCCTTATTCAGATTTAAGAAGAATGCAGCTGGCTTTGTCCCTTGGTGTGGCATGAAATGTGCCTTGTCTAGTGCTCTATACTTTCTACCAGTTTCCAGATGGGTTTTTTTTGTGTAAGGAACCTGAACAAACTTTATATTAATAAGGGAAAATATGTGAGATAGTTGTAGGACCCTCCTGTGGGCTACGCTTGCAGCTAAGTAAATATTGGCATATTTTGTTATAAAGCTGTAGTGAGCTTTATAACAAAGTTGGGTTTTCTTGTCACGCGAACGGTGGGGGAAGAGAGAAATGGTGTTTCCAAGATCAGGCAGGAGAAGGGGCAGCAAGGAGAGGAATGAGCATGCACTTGGGAAGAGGTTAATGGGCTTTCTGACAAAAAAAGAAAATATCACTCCCTTGGGAGAAGAATCAAGACCCCCAATAAATTGAAGCTGTCACCGTTAATGTGCCATTTCCGCCTGTTGGTGGCTGGTGGCAGTGGTGGCTGTGCAGGGCTGTGGTGTTTGGAGAACAGGCATACCTGCCCTCCGTGCACAAGCTGGAAGGAAGACTTGAGCAGTGAGTGACAGGGCAGCAAGGAGGAATCAAAAGTGTTTAGAAGAAAATATGCATCTAAGCAAGAAACCTTGAGCAGCACTGAGCAGAGGACAAACTGCATTAAATCCCTCTTCTGAAAGTCTCATCTTGTTTGATGTTGTTGATCTTTTCAAACTGGTTTGTTACATGGTTACATTTGCTGCTTTGGGACTGCTGCCTTGAAGTGGGGAAATAACTGTATAGTTGCAACTCTTTTCTCTTGTGTCCACCTGCTTTTGTTTGAAAAATTAATCTTCCAAATACAGCCCTCACTAGTTTCCAGGTTTCTAAATTATTTGCGATCTTGCTGGGCTTTGCTAGATTAAAACCATTTAAAGATAATACATCTGGAGAATCACAGTGGTGAATCACACCCATTGTCTTTCTGCTCTCGTCATCCTCCTGCATGTTTGGGAAAGCTGTGTCAATTTAGGCATGATATAAAACGTTGCCCATGACATGCTTTTTGCAAGCAGATTTTCTTAACAAAAAATATAATCTCTGAGTAATGTAATTGAACATCTGAAAGTTAAAATGTAAGCGTATTTGTCTTTTTGTAAAGCCAGGATATTCCATCATATTATAATGCCTGTGAATTTGGATTAAAGAATCTAATTATTCACTAATGAGCAGTAATGGTACATATAAACTAAGGGTCACTATCCTATTACAGGCACCTGATGGTTCACTGATAAGCATTTGGTCATTAGATTGACCATAAAATATAGTCAATAATTGAGGTTACTCATAGAGCAGACACCTTATCAGCTTTAGGCATGGTGGGACAGCTTGTCAGTACTCTGTGTCCTGATTGTGCTGTGACTGAGCATATGATTAGGGTATTGAAGCAGTCTGTATCTAATGAAACTGCAGGAAAGGCATAGCAATATTAGCACAACCACTAAATGACTAATGTGTTTTTGTTCCAAGCCTTAGACACTTCAATTAGTTCCAATAAACTCTGATCTAGTGTAGTGGTAGGCAGAGAATTCAGATATTTTTTGTACAAGCTTTCATTACACTAGTCAAAATTTGTAGCATTTAGGGGACAGATGAAATCTGTGTGGCTTTGAATAAAAAATGGTGGAAATAATAAAGCCTGTCATTACTGGTTTTATTTCATTTTTTTCAGTTTTATTTTTGCATCTCTTAAATTTAGAATACTGAGAATGCCTCGTGCCTGATTTAAAAGATGAAGTTGATAGCAGCAAATTAGATATCTACATTTTGCTTTAAAGTCCATTCATGCAGTTCATGTAGGCTTGTGCATATAGATCTAAACTTAGAATGTGTTCTTTAGCATTTTATACCATATGGAACATTAGTCAAATAGTCTCATCTTGAAGGCTTTTGTAGAGATATTGATTTTGCTGTGCTTCAAAGTGTTGCAAAGAAAATAACCTTAGAGCTTATTCTTTTATGATTTTTTTTCCTCGAGGATGCCTTAACTTTCATAAATTATTTAATATGGTGAAGGATGCAAAATGTCTTTTGTCTTTCTGAACTGCTGTTCAGGCTTCTCTGATGCGACCTTGGAAAGTAACCATAGAAACATGTTAAAAGCATCAACTGAAAATCAGTAGTTTGGTTTGACAGTGATGCAAATTCTTTGAAAGAAGATTATGATGTATTAGAAACACTTGAGGCATATATTACTTCTAACCTGTTAAACCTGATTATTCCATGACTGTCAGTACTTTCAGAATTTAACACAGGGTAAAAAAGCAGAAAAAAAAACCAAGGAAAAGAGAAACATTTTTTTTTTCTTTTTAATAGGTTGCCATGTTTAAGATGTTTCTAGGTAAATCACTTTAGTCTGTCATTCTCTGTGTTGTTAAAAGCAAGAATTATCTTTCTGTGAAGCTTATAATGTAGTTCACAATTCCCTATATTTAACAGCTCTAAACTTTTGCCCAGTACCCTGCTGGGTTGCACGGGTATCCTGGCTTTGTGCAGAGCTGGCACAAATTAAATCTCTGACAAATAACATGAATAACTGGGTTATGAATAAGTAGTCGTTCATCAAAAGGTGAAGAAAAACTCTTAATTCATTGGATCCTGAGTTAGAGATTTTTGTGCTGACCTGTGATAGTTAAGCTTATTTGTGAGGCTGAAACAAAAATCCCTGCTTTAGTTGCAGGTAACCACAGCAAATTCTTGATGAATCATGGGTCAAGGGAAGAAGCAGTCACTTGTAAAAGCTTCCTCAGTAAACATAACTCCTGCCCAAGAAATTCTGTGTTGATGTGATGTGGGAAAATTTAATTTGAGCTAGTTACCTGATAAAGTGGGGGATAAAGCCCTCCCGGTTCGGGCTGCTTTGCTGACAGATACATTCAAACCCCGTGTGTGGTTTGTCCCTGTTTCACAGTGCCCCAGCAATATGATAGGAGCTGCAGGGCTTCTCAGGGATGTGATGGCTTGCTGGCATTAATGCAGCCCAGCAGCCCCTCAGTGTTAAATGCCCCTGAAAACCCCACTTTCTCTTGCTACCATTTGGTCAGTGCTCAGGAACGGTGGCTGAGAAATTTTGCAGCTTGAGGGAGAGCTCAAGTGGAGCATCCAGCTGTTTCAGGGACAGCCAGATACATAATTAACGTTTTCTCCTTAATGAGTCCCTACTATGGACGGGAGCAGTGTGATCCCTGCAGTGACCTCTCCACTGCGTGGGGCTGCAGAGGGGACGCCCTCCTCTCCCCCTTTGCCTCTCTGCATGGAGCCAGGGAGAGCAGGACAGCTCTTGAGCAGATGGGGACATGGAGAGGGAGCGGGTGTCACCAGGGCTTGCCTCATCTCGCGGGTGCCATGCCTCGCTGCTGGAATGTGGCTGCTCCCTGTCCCCGGAGAGACAGGAGCTGGGGCAGGGTGTGAGGCTTTGTGCAGTATCCTGTATCACTTAGGGCAGCTTAAGCTTTCCTAGTTGCTGTGGCAGCATAATACTGCCTATAATTAAGGACAAACAAAGAGTGTATGCTTTAGGTATATCCCATTTCGTGTTAGCCCGTGAGGAGGATAAATTAGAAGATAAGCCTGAATTTATTAGGCTTTGTTCTTGGAAGAACAAATGACTCTCAGGACAGCGTGTTTAACAGGAGAACATCGTTACTGGTATCACTGCTAATACAGCATTAGACATTTACATGCTGCATTATTGGTGTGTGGCACGCCAGGCTCCCTGCTAGGAACAGCTCCTTTATGCCACTGTGAGACTGACAGGGCAGAGATGAGACACTGAGCTGTAGTTCAGTGAGATGAGACACTGAGATGTAGTTCAGCAGAGGGCGAGGTGAGAAAATGGGAGTAGCTGAGAGGAAAGTAGAGTTTAGAACTGAATAGTGCTGAGTTAGAATGCTTTGCAAAGCATGAAAGAAGCCAAGAGATCTGTGGTCAGGGTATGCCTGTTGATTTAGGGGGGTTGAGGCACTGAATGCTCAGGCAAGGTGGACAGCCCATGGTGAGGGTTTGGCAGTGTCAGAGGGACTCAGAGTCTGGGTGGTGACCAGATGGAGCAGGACTGGGCATCTGTGAGGTGTTGCCTTGGAAGATGAAGCTCCTGTATGGAGTGTTAGAGATGATGGTATGGGAGAGATCATGCAGGACAGCAGTGTCAGGGAGATGTTTGGAAGGAGAAGTCTCTCTTGGTTAGCACAGGCTGTAGGAATTGTGTGGGAGCAGGTTGGACTGTGCATGAGGTGGCAGAATAAAGCGGGGAACCTGGTGCCAACCAGATTGGCAAGAAATATGAAAAGGAAGAGGCAGTGAAAGAGGGGGAAAAATGGATGTAGTAATGTGGGGACCACATGATGAGGTCAGGATTTTGGAGAGGTCTTAACTTCAGCTCAGAGCAGAAACAAAATTGGGGCACAACAAAGCACTTCCACTGTTTTCTGCTGACTGAATACCTTAAAGATCTTTATAATTTGAGGCCACACCTGTGGAGGGCTGATTTTTGTCAACCCTGAGTGCCTTGATGAATGATAATAAAAGAGGTTCTGGGGCCGCAGAGGCAGCCCTCCCCTGGAATGCGGTGACTTTTTGAGCTGTTGTGGGTGCTTCAGTGCAGATAGTGGTTGCAGCATTTAATCCAGGGTCTTGGATTAGCTCTGTATACTGAGGCATTCTTGATGCCCATGAGGAAGAGAAAAGAAAAATAATTTCAAACAGATGTGCCCACAAGTAGGGGAGAATCTATCATTTCAGAGCTACCAAGGTTTGTGTTTATTTATGAGGGTAAATGGTGGTCAGTGGATTTTAAACCAGGAAAAGGTCTGAAGTACTTAGCTGGAGTCGTGTAGCTATTTTTTCTTACTTTGTCCTCTCTTGGATGTTCTGCTCACCTGGACTTAATATTTTCTCCCTTAATTTTAGTGGTGCTTTTTTTTTTTTTTCTCTCTATATGACCCTTTCTTTATTTTCTCCTTCCTCTCTAGCTGAATGCACTTGATTATTCTGTTTTCCTGAGTGTACGGAATCTCACTGCTGCCTAGCTACCAGAGTCTCTCTTTCCCCTTGGATTTTTCCTTTCTTTCTGCCCTTCCTAGCTTGTCAAGAGGAGCACTTCTCCTGCCTCTCTCTCAGCCCAGCCCTCCCAGTCTGCCTGCTTTTTTGGTTCCTGGACTCCTGAACACCAGCGCTTGCTCTGACTCCGTTATTTGGGGCTCCTCAGCTTGGCAGCAGTGGCAGCTGCACTGGTGGTTTTTCTGCAGTGGGAACGGAGCATTCCATAGGTAAAATGATAATGGTGACTTTCCTGTGGGGATGTAATTTGACAGTTTGCACCTGTTTTACAACTTTATTAGCGACTTTCAGACTCTTCCAATAACATATTTAGCTATTTTAACACCATTGTTAAGACAGACTTAGCAGGTGAAATAGTTTTAAATCAGACTGATAATCAATTGAATATTTCGTTTTTGTGGCTAACTGGGAGTCACTCTAACATTCAGTTTATGGTGTGCAGGATGTGGTTTGCAGGGCAGATGGACTTTGAAGTGGCACTGTTTCTTTTCAGAGCTAAACTGCTTTGCTTGCTTGTGCTTGTCGCAAAACAAGACATCTCACATTATCATTTATTACAAAAGTAAAATGTCAAGCCAAAACAATGCACCAGCATTATAGCTGCAGTGCTTGATCAACTGCAGGATTACTCTGACGCTATTTTTTAATTCTCTGTGAAATACTGAATTTTGGCTTTCTAAAACTTCCTTCATCCTTCCTGCTGGAGTATGGAAGGTGTTTCTTTTGGCAGGACATTTCAAAGAGCTTAGCCAGTATCTCACTCAGCATTAGTGCTGCTATTGGGTTTGCTTTCTGCTTTGTTTGGCTTTTTGTGTCCTCAGTGCTGGAGTTCACTTATTAAGAAGCACTTGCCCTCTGGAGGAAAGGACTCAATGGATGTTAATCAGCATATGATAAATCTAATCTAAATGTTATTAGTGAAGCTTTCTGGACTTCAGGGCAGAAATGTAGAAATATAAGAATAAAGTTTGATAATGTATCTCAAACAAGTGTTCAGGAGTTGCTCATTTTTACTGTAATTTGAAATTACCATCTTTGGGTCAGAAGTAGTCAGATCTCTCCATCTGCAGTGATGGAAAAACATGCATCTCAAATTTTCTTACTAAGTGCTGTTTTAAAGGGCGCAGCAGTATCAGCCTGTTATACCTCTGAGAAGTATCACTTCAGAGCTGATGTCAGTTAAATAAATCATAGTAACCCTGGGTTTAGAAGCCCATGTGTCCCTCTTCTGTTTAAAAATACTCATTGTGTAGGCATACCACTTCTGTACTTGGATGATTTCCACTGCATCATTTAGTGCTGTCAGTGACCATTTAACTCACTAACAGTAGGAATAAGTAAATGCCCCCCTGAGAAGTTATTTGGTTGGCAGTATAGGTGTCAAGCCTTTGAATAAGCATCTGAAATAAAACCCAGCTGAAGTAGGAATGGGTCCTCTGTGGACTTTCTAGATATGCAATAAAATATTGAACTGAAGGAGCTGGAATTGAGGAGAAAGGTATATCTATGGGGATGATGTGTTGGGTCAAAGGAAGGTAACAGGAAAATGTAGAGCTTTTATTGTAAAGAAGGCATTATATTCACACATGCTAACCTGTATTCAGACTGCTGTATGCAATCAGGAACATGGAAATACCAAATTTCCCCCTTTTGGTTCTTCTCTTTCCTGTCAGATACTTCTCTGAATCTAGTGTTTCAGAGAAAACCATGGTAGCCCTGTCAAATATTTTATCTCTCATCTTTTCCATTTGCACATGTATCTATCTCTTCTGTGGAGCAGCCTGAATGAGCAGAATTATTTTTGTACACCAGGAGCGGATACTACGAAACAAAATTTTAAGTACTCTATTTAAGTGTTACTTCAATAGTGCAGGGCTAGTTAGCTCCATTGTTTCAGTTGCATTACTTTGTAATTTTAAACAATGTAGTTTTAAAAATGTAGTTCTTACTTTTTGTTGACAGAATAAAAATGAGACTAGAATTCCATTTTGCTCAACCTTACTGTTTCATGCATCTGTGTCTTGCTGGCAAATAAGTCCAACTTTTTTTTTGCTTAAGGAGTGAGCTTAGATTGATGTGGTTCTGCCTGCTTTAGCTCAGTTAGCTCATGAAACAGAGTGAGGACGGGGAACTGACATATTTCTGTATTAGGTGTTGACAGTCTTGCTTACTTAAAGATTAACCTACACAGGTTTTCAGCAGTTTGTCATATGGTACAGTTGTAAACAGCGAGTGTGGAAGTGCAGCAATATGTTCATCTGCTCTTGCTTTGTTTAACATCATTAGTGAGCAGAGCTGGAAATGGTATGTGGCAGGCTGCTGTGACTAGCTGTTACTCTGATATATATTTAAAAACAACTCCAATATATATATGTATAAGTGAGTTCCTGAACACTAGTTCTGGCTGCTGAAGCAATGTTCTTTGGCCAGAAAAATATCTTAGGTCTACAAGCTGAAGAGAATATGGAAGTGACAATTCTTTAGCAGCAACCTCAGAAACTGCTTCTGAGAATGGTTTGGGAGAGCAGGAGAAATGGTCAGAGTGCACTTGTCAGTGCTCGTGAGGATCTGCCTTTTGATGTTTCTTAAACTTGGGGAAAAATTACAGAGAAGTGTGGTGAAAATTTCTTCTTGGATACTTGTATACAAATTGCTTGAAGATGGGCTAGTTTGGTTTCTTCTGTTAAATTAATAAATTGCTGAGTGGAGGGACCACCTCTTGGGTTTCTGCAGCATGAGGGAGCTCTTCTGATGTCAGGAATACCTTGCAGTACCTTTGTTTTAGCTTCTCATCTTCTGGAGGTTGTTTTGAGTTTATCCCAAAGTGTCTTTGCCTGGCCTTTCTGTGCCTGAATTCAGGTGAGTCTTGATTATTGCTCACTGGTGCACAAAGCCTTCATTCCACGCTTTATGAAGTTGCAAACAGAGTTGGGGACAAGCAACAAGGATGGTCAGAAGTCAAGAAAACGTGACCTGTGAGGAGAGGTTGGAAAGATTGGGACTTCTTAATTTGAAAAGAGAAGATTGACTAGGGTGTGGAAGTGGTTTTCATGGAGATAACAGCTGCTGCAGGGTAAGGAAGTAAGCTCCTGTGCATGTCTGCTGGTGAGGTGGGGGGAAAATAAAGATTGGGAGACATGATATGTGAATTTTTTAAAAGAGTAAAAAACGGTAGTAAAAAAACTGTCGAGTAAAAAACTGTGAGACGATGATGTTCCTAATATGTCAAAGCTGCTGATTTTTATTTCTTCCTTGCTGATTTTAATAAGAGATAGTAAGAGAAAATTACAAGGTCAAAGTGAGAGGCTGAAATTTGAGTCTGAATTGCGAGATTATGCTATGTGAATGAGGCAAGGCATGAACTTTGTCTTGACTTGGAGATACTTGCTCTCACAGTGTCGGTGAGGTAACATCCTCGAAATATTAAATGTGGTTTGACATTTTGGAATGTTTCAGAATAATGGATTTCTATTGAAACTTTATTACCCTCACCCATTTTAAAAATGCCATTGTTTGAGGCTGTGCATTGTGATCCAGACAAAATAATTATTTATTGAGGAAGTCAAAACACAGAAATAAGGAACATTAATTGTTTGTTCTTCCTGGCAGTGCTTCTCAGAAACATTGTTGGGACAGCTAGGAAAACAAAGGTTTGGTGCAGAACTTGTGTAATGGTATGAAGTGGGGAAAGTGTTTATATTGTCCAGAAGTTGTACATCCATCACGGGAGCCTAGTAAGCTTGGAAGAGGAAGACATCATACCCTCAAAGTTTTTCATATGCTTTATAAGTGGCTCCTTGGACAAAATTTACTCTAGAAATACAGATGGTGTCTGTCCTTTCCAAACCTTCATTATGTATTTAGACATTCCTAGTTTTCTCTTTAAAAATGTGGTTTTTTAGATCACATTTTGTTTTCCAAGGTGAATGCTGTTAGTGGAAACAGATAACCTTGTTAATTTCAAATTTTGCTTGGGGTTCTGGGTAGAAACTGTACTTTTCATTTCATTGTGCAAATTTTCTAATTTTGAACCACAAATCAAACAGCAACAGCAATAATAAAAATAATAATGGCAGCCAGGTTTATCCTGTAAGTTGTGGAAGGCTTGAGGCAGGGTGCTGGAGGATGTATTGTAGGACATCCGTCTATTTGTTGCCTGTTTTGATGAGTGATTAAGGAAACAATAACTGGAACTGCAGATAGGATGACAGGCTGTGACTTTCCCACTGCTTCCTTTGGAACTGGTTGGCAGCAGGAAAAGATTGGGATATTGGTTATGTGGGGGTATTTATTGTTGAGCTGAAAGCTGGGAATGTTTGGGAAAGCTTTGCTTTAAAGTCGACTGGTTCTTAGTGTAAGCCTGCATCAGTAGTTTTCCAGACTTAGGAGATGTCTCAGAATCAGGATAAAAATCACTTCTGTGATGTCTGTCAAGGTCAAACCTAAAGTCCTGAGTAAGCATACTCTTGTGTGAAGTCCAAAGCTCAGGGTATTTAAGGCTTAGACTGTACATTTCTTTGGCCTTGACCCTTTCAGTGAAGCCCTTCAGCATTCTCACAATATGAATAATGATGGTGATCTCTGAAAGATAAGACTGGCTAATAACACTAAAAATGTTAATATTTAATGAATCATGTGGAAATGAATGCACAGAAGTTTTCTTTTATTATTCTTATCAGTGGAGCTTAATAATGGGGAGCAGGATTCCCAGTCCTATTTCTGACTTGTGGCAGTTTGTCCATAAATGTACTGTGTCCATTAAGTCCTCTCTAAAGTGGCTTTATCTCAGTTTTAAGCAAAAATTGTATAACTTTGCATAGTTATGGAAGTTTCAAATCTAATTTTTTTTTTTTTGGTGGAGAAATTATCCTCAGAAGGAATGCTGTAGAGATTTAAATTGTGCTGTTTACTTTCACAGCTATAATGTGAAAAATGTGTGCAGGGATTTTAAGCTAGAAGCAGCTTGCTGTACATCAGAATATCTGAAATGCCATGCTAACAACATAGGCAGAATTTTAAATTAAAAATGGCATGGCTCTTTCCATGGGTAGGCTTTGTAGCTACTGTTGTTGCACAGTCTTATTCCCTAGATGCTGAGCATTATGTAATTGATCTGGCCATGGTTTCTCTCACTGGTCTCATCCATGCATGGCAGAAAACCTAGTAATCTGTAAATCGTGTGGGGGAAAGAGCAGGTTAGAGGCTGTCCCTTGTCATTTGATATTTGAGTGCCCCTACATGGGCCATATATTAGTTTTATTTTCTACTGTGACGCCGAGCTATGAGGAAAGAACTCTCCAGAGTGTCTTAAAAGACATCTTCTATTAAAGAGGGAAAGAGTTAAGGAAAATGCAGACAGTAGATCTCACAGCTGGAGGTGAAAGCAATATACAGGGATGTCTCTCATGCTTTAATTGGAAGAGAAGCATAAGAATGTGGGGCTTAGTTTGCTTAGTTTCCCCTGTAAGAGTGTTTTGTGGTTCTGAAGGCTGAAAGGGGAAAGAGAAGATAGGTGGAAAGTGTAAAACTCTGTCAGAGCTATGACAGATGTTTGGTACATGCCCAGAGAAACAAATTACTGTAATGCTTAAGTTTTGTGTAGAATTCCCTAAAGGTCATAATTAACCCTGTGAGGAAACAGAAGTTGTTACTGGACAAAGTCAGGCAGCCCATTGTGGTGCTGAAGGTATGTGTGAAGGCCTCCTGTGCAAGATTAAATTTGAGAAACAAAGCAAGTCAGGCAACAGACATGGCACCAAATTAGGCTCCCTACAGAAAGTGATCTGGTATGAGCTTGAGTTCTGTCTTTCTGGTGCTAGGCAAAAAGGGCCCAGTTTAGGAGAACTTTTACAACCCTGTCTCCATGGAACAAATTCCCCCTGAGGAAAAGAATTCTGGAGAAAAGACACCACTGAAAACTTAAGTGTTAAATCAGAAGTGAGTTGTTGGATAAGAGCTGCAGAAAGTCTGGCACTCTGGAGAGTCTCAGGGCTGGCTCCATGAAAATGCATCCTCTCATGAATTTTACTGAAGAGGTTCCTGAAGTTAGATTTTGTTTGATTTATTTGGGCCCATGTCCAGACCAGCTTGGCCTATATTTTGGCCTAGTGAATAAGTGGCTGGGATGCCACCCAATGTATTGTTTGTTCTGCAAGAAGCACATAGCGATTGATGACTGTTCTTGTTGTGCTCTTTGCCTGGACCTGATCAGGAGCCCAAGCAAAGCCTGCGAAAGGGGCTGCCCAACTGGCTTTTTGTTAAAGAACTAACTGTGCTTTTTATAGGAGCTGAGGATGACGATTACTTGGATTCATATTCAGAGTCAACAGTTTGATAGTGATGTTTGTTTTGCCTAAATTGTCCTATGCTTTCAATTAGATCCTTACTCTTTCCCTATTAGAAAAAAAACTCCAAAACAACAAACAAAATCAAACCCAGCAAGCTGTTTGATACTGCTTTTGGAAGTTGTTTGTGGTGTTCCAACTCCAGAAATAACCTTGTTTTAATGTCAGGCAAAGCCATTCTTGCATTCAAACACCAAGAGGTTGTAATTAAGCTTTGTGCACTGTTACCTGAAAAGAAATGCTTTTTAAGTGTGAACCACACACGTCATTATTAGTGCAGTTGGCTGGTTGCCCATCAAAGCACTGATTATTTTCTGCAACAGCTACTCTAGTTCCTCTGCTCTCAGTTTCCTGTTATCTCACATGGACATCAACAGTCCCTTTGCCAAATTTCTTAGTAAAATCATCGCCCTCCAGACTCACAGGAAGAGGATTTATCAGCACTACAGCAGTTAATTGCTTTAGGTAGCGTATGCCACTGTCCTTTGAACAGTGGAGGTGCAGGAGGTTATGTGTTAAAGTGAACCAGTTTGAAAGTGATTCTGGCTTGGTGCAGAAGTTAAGGCAATTAGTAACAGATTCAGTACCTTGGATCTGATTATCAAAATGTCCCAGAAATGTGCTACTGAGGTATTTTGAGAAACGCTATACTTCTAAAAAATGTCATTTTCTGTTCATTGTTTATATGCTTTCCTTAGCTTGGCCTTTTTGGGTGCAGTTATTCATTGAGTCCTGGTGCTTAGTTGCTTGAACACACAATTCCTGAGTAAATTTGTCCTTTGTATCTCATTCTCTTTCATGTATGTTTCCCAGAGGAGCTCCTTCAGCCAGATCTGTTGCAGGAGTAATTATTTCATCAGGATTTAATGTATATCTTGATTGCACTTTGAAGACATTCTCATGAGGAGTTTTTATAATTTCAACAAGGGATCATAGCATGTAAACAAGAAAATAAACATTATCTTTCATATTAATCAACAAGACGATTAAATAATAAGCAGGATTGTTAATTGGTACTTGGAGATAGATGCTAATGACTGTCTTGAGTTCCACAATGACAGTACCAACAGGTAGAGACTCTTTTCTGCACAGTAAAGCTGCATATAATTTAGGAGGCATTACGGTTTTAATGTGCAGCTGCAACCACAGTGAAGTTGTGCAACTGTGTTCTCGGTGTCCTATTTCAGCATATGTTTTCATAGTCAATGAAGTATTAGCAAGGGGATTTGAGATTTAGGCAGTTAAATCAACTCTCATTGCCACCAAAGCCTTGAGGTTCTGTATAAACCCACGCTTGTGGTATTTTGATTCGCTGTGGGATGCAGCTCCTGCTGGTTTCAGGATGCAGCAGGAGTCAAAAACTGCTTCTTTCCTCAAGACAAAAATCCAACTTGTTCCTCAAAAGACAGTGGCTTTGGGCTCCCTCAGAGTTTGGAACTAGAGCCTCACTTTTTCATCACACGAGTCTTTGTCTTTTTCTAAACACTGCAGTGTTTATAGAGGGAGAAGGAAGCATATAGGGGGTCTGTGTCTCTGGAAGCTGAAGTAAAAAGGTTCAGGAGTTTAACACACAAATTTAGGAATGTAGAGAAAAGGACTGGGAATTTTGGAGATCTGTATTGAGAGTCCTGCTGTTGTACTAACTAACTATCTAATTTTAACTCAGGTGTCCAGTTTTGCTTCTCAGACACAGAGGCAGTTCTTTGTACTGTTGCTCATTTGAGTGCAGCTGGAAGAAACTGTGCAGCCCTTCAGCTCTTGGTGTTAACTTTTATTTCTAACCTACAATAACTATAAGCAAAGGAACAGTTCCCCTCTCTGATCAGCTTACTAAGCTGACTGAGCACGAGGCTGCCTGACAATGACGACAAGATTCATAGCAAGTTTGGAGCTCTAGATTTACCCTTAATTCCTTATGACAGCAAAGCACTGCCCTGGTTTCTCCATAGGTCTGTTAGTTATAGCACTTCACAGATGCTACTGCCAGTTAGATCTCACTGAAAAATACTTGGAGATCTTGGGCTGAAAGACATGATGAAAATACAAAGTAGTCATTGTATGAAGATACTTATTGATTATTTTAAAGTGGCAAGCCTTTCTATTGCAAGCATTGACCAGAATAGGGGTTTGTCCCCAAAAGACCTGCTGGCATCGGTAGTGCAGTCTCAGCATGTCCAGTGGGGCACCCTGTGCTTTTGCTGCCCTAACAGTCATTCAAAGTAATGCTAAAAGGTAACAGTTTGGATGCTTTTATGATATTTATCCGTGGGTGGTCTGTCTATTGACATTCTCAGGGTCAGATCACACATGTATTTTTCAGGTGGTAAAGCTCTCCTTGACTTTGAGAGAACTGAGATTTCACCCTCATTGTCATGCCTAGTTGCCCAGCATGTGCTTGCTAACATATATATTTTATTCTGCTTAAAATAATCATTCTGCAGGCTGAATTTTATTCTCCCATGTGGGTTTTGATGTAGAGAGGAGTTTCTGTTTTGGTTTCTTGCTATATTGTTTGCTGCTGCTGATGGAGAATAGCAGAAAAAACAGATTATGTTCCTATTTTTATTCACAAGGAAGAATGTTACAATTTTAATTGTATGTTCTAATTTTTCCTCCTTCTTCATCTTTTATGTTTTGAAATTCTACATTTCAAAAGCAGGATCATTATCATTCACCACATTAAAGCGTGTCTTTTTAATAGCTTTCCATTTAATGTGAAAGAATGGAATTGGGGAGGAAAAACCAATCTTTCTTGAAGGAAATTTTCTGTTATCTAAGGATTTTCTGTGCAGCCAACAGGAGAGGATCTTGAGCTTGGCTGACTTGGAGTGCTATCCTCTGCCTCGAGTAACTTGTAGAGTGCAAAGAACCATTTTCATGTTATCACCAGCAAAGTCCATCTGGTTCTGCAAGTGACAAGGGGATTCTTTCAGCTTTCTATTACATCAGTGAGATGTTAGTTTTTTAGGATTCAGATTTAAGGCTGTTGGGCGAAAGAAGGGCAAGTTAGATTATAATTGAAATTCTTTTGGTGGAGAAAATAATCTGATATTTTACCAATAATTTTTCTACCCATGTTTCCTTTATAAGTGTCCTGATGGCTTGTCCTTATGAAATCAGATTAGAGTACAATGACTTGATTTGTTAAGCAGGCAGTGGTGACAGTGAGCATCTGTTTGTCTGGTTCAGATTCCTGTTAACACCTAAGTAACACTGTTCTTTCTTGCTATTGCTTTTATACAGAGCAGCACAGAAGCTTAACCTGTCTTCGAAGAGAAAGAAATACCATCCACCCCTGCCACATGCACATGACTTCTCTATTTATGCCACTAACTTTAGTGGCATCCTGCAGCTCTGTCCTCCCCCAGCACCACCTTGCCTTCTGAGAGCTGTGTCCAAAATCAAGGACAACCCTGGCATTGGAAAGGTAACTTTGGATTTCAGTATTTTAAAGTTTTTTTCTCAACTAATTTTAACTGGGCTGGAAGCTTCTGGCCTGGATAGACTCATGAAAAGGGTCTTGAGATAGAGAGGGAGCCACGTCCATTTGAATGTGCCTGAATGTACCTCCCTGGACTTTGCAAAGAGTGGGAGACAAAATCTTATATCCAAACCCAGTGCCCATAGAGGTTTCAGCTGTGGAAACCAGCAGGACTCAGGCACTGGTGCTGTCTCTCTGCTGAGGTTAAGGAGATATGCTGAGGCAGCCTTGTCTCCCTCTGCTTCACATGTCACTGTAAGAGTATGGAAATGGAGTAGCAGTCTCGCCAACTTAGGAAATGCAGCACCTCTGAAATTGAAAAATTCATGCTAAGTTTATCTAAAATTAATTAAAATACAACCCAATTACTTGGAGCTTTATTCATATTTATAACTGTTTAATCACCCACACAACAGAGTCTGAATACTTATTTACATAACCTACAAGAGATAAGTGTTTGAAGATAGAATTGAAGTATGTAATGTGCACAGGAGAGCTAAAATATGCACCTAGAGTAACTACACAAATCAGCATTAACATGAGTTTGTCAGCCTAAATACCTGGAGCTGACACTTGCTCACGGAGAATACTCTATATTTCCTGAGTTTGTGCTTAATGGAAAATAAAGGAAAATTTTAGGTTATTTTAAGCAGGTGAAAACTCACAGAGAAAAATGGATTGCTTTTTCTCCTGCTTTACCACTGTCTTAGAAAAGAGGCTGTAATGATGGAATACAGTAAACTTGGCACAGTAATTTAGACATTCCCAGGTGGAGGAGGGTTTGCTAAGGAATGCATTTTCTATGTTTGACTTTTAACAATTTGTTATGCCTCTTTTTTTTTCCTGTGAGACTTAGTACTTGGCTGCGGCACCAGGAATAACAGGGAGCATGGTATTTCTGAGGCACTTTGCATTAGGAAGACCTTTCAAGTCTGATTGTATATCCTTGTGCCTACAGCTCAGTAAAAATTGGGGGCCTGCACCTATGTGTGTCCAAGAGACTGCAGCCTTTTTCCTGTGCTTTGGGGGCAGCTGGTAGAACTTCCCAGCATGACTTGTACCTGGTGGAAAGCACTGGTTTATCTGGTGTCTTCAAATAGGTTGACAAAGCCTGTGATCAAGTGCATGACTCCAGAGGGCAGGAGATAATATGCCTTAGGTCATGTGCTCTACCTACTGTTTTCATTAGTGAGTAGAGTGGAGAACTTTCCAAGGGAAAAACTCAGAATTCCAAGGATTCTTGAATAGCTCAGCTGTCAGAGCTTCTCCTCCAGCACAGGATATTTCTGTCTGTTGACCCTCAAAATGTCTGTTATTTATCTCTCAGCTGAAAACATTAGAAACATAGACTCAAAGAGTATCCTGAGTTGGAAGGGATCTACAAGGGTCATAGAGTATCAAAGATTCTGTTTGTTGTGATTCTTGGGGGTGGTCCTCTGCAGGGCCGGGAGTTAGACTCCATGATCCTTGCCAGTCCCTTCCAGCTCGGCATACTCTGTGAATTTGTGAGGGTTCCAGCTGTGTCCTTCTCACCAAATACTTGTTGACCACAGTATGGAAGAATCCTGGGCTTTTCTGGAGAGGATAAGAGCTCTCTGCTAATTGAATCAGCCGCTAAGTTCTTGAGTTGAGATTTAGAGCATACAGTGGTGATGGGGTAGGCTAATTACCAGTTTTAATGTTCCTCCAAATCCAAAGTAGCCATCTCTGAAACACAGTGTAAGATATGCAGTACCTACTAAATGTCTCTTAACCCATTCCTCTTTTGCAACTTTATAGGTATCAGTGTTTGCCTTAAAAAACCCCTCCAGCAATACAGCTTTTTCTAAAAACTATGAGTCAGCACAAATAAAATTTCATGTGTCTGAATTCTTAGAACTTGTGATCCAAAGAGAAATGCCACTCCTCTACAAGTGTTCTTTAGTACTAAAAAGTCATAATTTCACCTTTTCTAAACAATTCAAAACAGCTTTCGGTAGCATTTAGCTCGCTATGCATGAGCACTCTCCATTATTTGCTACTATCAGCTTCTGCTGATCAAGATTTACTCTGGTATCTCATGATGAGGGTGACAGGAATAAAGTAATTACTTTTCTTCCTCACTGCTTTAAGTATCCCAGCAATGGAGAGAGCAATCAGTAAACACTGGCAGTTGTGCTGTGGTCCTCTGTTAACATCAGTCTCTCTTCTAATAACTTTTTACTTTACACTCCTCCTGGTTATCATTTTCCTTAGCTGCTTCTTACAGCCTGTCCAACAATGAATATAAGATACACATATGGAACAGAATCAGTGATGAATTCTGGAGTCACTCATTCCTACCACAGCATCTGTGGCTGTGGTTTGTACTCTGTGTGGTTTGGGTGATCATTCCCATGTCAGCAGTGTCCCTCACTATTGCTGTGTGGTTACAGTGGGCTAAGCAGCTGCTGGGGCAGCCTTTTCCTCCCTCGCCTCTGAGAAGTTGTGTGAGAATGAGAAATAGAAGTAACAAACTGGAAACCCATGTGGTTTCCAGGATGCTTCAATGAGAGGAATGTGCCTCCCTTTATGAAAAAATTATATGATATGATGTATGATATGATGTGATATAATATGATATATGATATGTTAGCTGTGCCAAAATACTTTTTCTTCTATGTGAGTAGAATATTCTATGTGAGTGCCTGAATACTACAGTGACTATTATTTGTACTGACACATTCTATGTAAGTTCCATTTCTCTCATAAATCCACTGGAAGCTTAGAGTAAAGTACATGTTGAAGCATTTACAAGGGCAAATATGGCTGGCTTTCTGTATTGTCTCTGCAGTGGTAATTCTTAACATTTTTTTCTATCCACCAATACTCAGGGTTGGTTTAATATATCGTAAAAGACACAGAAACAGTGTGGAAAATGTGATATAATTTTTGGGGCCAACAGAGAAATAAGAGTTATTCTGAACTCTGTGATGGGATCAAACTTGGATGAAAGGAAGGTTGATTGAAGGTACCTTTCAGTGGTGTCAAGACCTGAACAGGTCCTGCCACTGGTTGTGGGACCTTGTCTTGAACATTTGAGCACAACAGACATTTGAGGAAAGGAAGAGGCTTGAGTTCTTGCTTTTTTTAAACTGCATGGCTGCAGAAAATGCACTTACTGTGCATTGGAAGCACTGCTGGGTGAGGCAGGAATGTGGAGAGGTCGTGATGGCCAGTTCTTACACTTGCACTCAGTTACTGATATATTTAGATCTTGGGCTCAAATAATTCTTATTTTCACATCATCATCTCCATGTGTATCATCCAGTTCTTCTGCAGTGAAATTGCTGCATGGCTTTTATGGTTGAATACATTTGTTATTAGAGACTTACTGCAGCAGAGAGCCCTTACATATCTTTTGCAATTTGTATTTATAATTTCTCACTGTTTCAAGTATTCTTCTGGAAGGTGTAAAATAAACATCTTATTAATTTCTTTTACATTTCAGAAATACCAATTTTTTTCTGCTTATTATAATTTCAGCAGCAGTGCATGGACTTGTCCTGTGATACAAATCTTTAATTAAGCCTTTTGCTTCATTTTCTTTAGTAAGATTGCAGAATGTTATATACTCTCACAGGTGCTTGCTGGGGTTGTCAACACACAGGAATACCAAGCAGGGAAAAGTTGAAAAAAAGGTCTGCCTGGGATCTGTGTTTCATATAACCAATAGTAATCAAACTCATGCACAAAGGAAGATCCCACTATCAATTCAAACTGGATACTGAAAGGAGTTTTGCACACTACTGATAAATGTTACGTAGCAAAATTCATACCTTTTTCTTGAATGTGCCAAAAGCATCAGAGTCCAAACCATTTAGCTGAATCCTACTTAAAAGGCAATGATCCAATGCACTATGATTCTTGTAACTGAGTCATTTTTGTGGTCTCTCTGGGTGTTATTAAATTTAATGTCAGAATAGTAGGAAAGACGTCTGAAAGCCATTTAATATTGTCACTGGAAAGAAGTTAGATTATGCTCAATTTCTGACATTAATGTGCTACTTAAGATAATTTATCATATTGTGGTATTAAGAAAGACATCCTTTTTACAGTGGCTGCTGTATAGCATTCTAATGTGCTATTTTTCTTTACCATGGTGGGAAGCCTTTTTCATGCAAAATGTTATTTTCTGGGGTTCTATTCAGCTTATTCTTTATAATACTGCATCACTTACAACAGCAACTTTAAGTGCTTGTCTCTTCTAAGGATTCTGTCAATTTTTTTTTTTTTACATTAGAATGACAGAATGCTCCTATGTGAGACAATTGAAGTGGAGCATTTAAAGAGAGCCTGAATTGTCAGACATGTTTCTTGGACAGGTATATGCATACTGCTCTCCATTTATGAGTTTTAAACATTTAGTTCCATTTATGCTTTACTAAGCCATAGCTAAGGTACTGCTAATATGATTTACTGATCATGCAGGGTTGTCTTAAGTGTGCTGTGTGTCCCATTCACTGGTTCTTACGATGGTTTGATGACGGATAACAAATAGGTACTTAATTTTGTCATCTTTACTGCTCCTTGTTCCCTAATGACTGAAGCGTTATTTCTGGTATAAGTCATGTGCCACAGTGAGTACTCGCCTATCAATGTAGGTAGCACTGGATCATTCAAGGTACTTGCATCCCTGCCAAAACACCTTGAACTACTTAAACAAAAATCAGGAAAAGTGAGATGAAAATAGATAGGTTCTTGTACTTTGTTTTCATCTTGAAAAAAATGAAATTGTTTTCCTTTATATTTTCTGAGAGTACAGAATCAATTATTTTTTAGCAGAATATAATACATAATATAGAATATAATTTATAATACAGAAGTGATTTTTTTTCCTTTTCTTTTAGCTTCTCCCAGGGGAGCTAGATGGTCTATGCTAGCGTGGCAATTTTGCATATAAATTTGCCATCCATTGGTGGTGGCAGTATATGAAAGGCTTGTAAGAACTACCCACGGTAAAACAATTTAGCAAGGGCTATATATCTGTCAGTTACAATTAAATCCACAAAAAATATTGGCTCCAAACTAGGACTTTTGTAATTTGATTTACACTGTAGTTGAAAAATAAGTGATCTCATTGGAAATGGTCTTTATTCAATGGAATGTGAATTCTTTGTAATTTCTTGGTGAGAAATCTTCATTCAGAATGGTGGGTGTCTAAACATAGTTATTTAATTAACCTGCTGTTATATGCCATTTTGTGAACATTGGACAAAATTAACTTCCTGGCTGCACGATGCCTGTCAAGGATGCGTGTTTCTAGGGAATATTTAGTGTCCATTCAGATTTGTTATAATGACATTTATTGCTAAAGACCAAATTGCTTGTTCATTTAGGGATTATGATTCTGTGGTAATGCAGAGTATGACCAGCGTTTTAAAAATGGATTCCAGTATAGTGCAAGCACCTTCCCAAAATACAGACAGAAAAAGTCAGAGTTTATTTTAGTAAAAAGGGCTTGAGCACATGTATTTCAAAATTTTACATGATTTTTAATCCATTCCTTTTATTTTTTTTCCTTCTCATTATGTCTGATATGAAACTTGACAACTATATAAGCATCAGATGCTAACAAAGCATCGCTACAAAAACATAAACACTGCAGAATCATTGATTTCAAAGAAGATACCATATGTTACAGTTATGCCTGTGCTAGCATACTTGGCTGGGTCAGGATTCTAATTTCCTCAACATTCAAAATGCCACGGAGTCTAGTCATTACCTAGTGAGTTAGTGGAGTCTTCTTTGTCTATATGTCTGGCCCTAATTAAACTCTGTAGAGTTCTGTCATCTCCACTGAAAAATGAATGACCAATTTTCTAATATATAT